>QLTV01002567.1:3772667-3782929 GCA_003457575.1 Thermophis baileyi
CCATTTCCTCCCCACTCCAGGGGAAGGATACTGCAAAATCCCCATTTCCTCCCCACACCAGGGGAAGGTTACTTCAAAATCCCCATTTCCTCCGGATCAGCTGGGACTCGGGAGGCAGAGAATAGATGGGGGCGGGGCCAGTCAGAGGTGGTATTTACCGGTTCTCCGAACTACTCAAAATTTCCACTACCAGTTCTCCAGAACTGGTCAGGACCTGCTGAATCCCACTGTGTATATCCCTCTGATACACACACACACACACACAAACACACACACACGCCCATCTCTGAGGCTCACCCTCTCATTCTTGTCTGCACAGAAGAGGCGAGTGTGATGCCTTTTCTGAACCACAATGTAGGTGATGCCCGGCTGGTAATCCTTCTCCAGTTTGATGCAGGCATCCCGGATGGCCAGAAGCTCATAGTGGAGGATCTGAGGAAGGAAGGAAAACAATACCGTGTTTCCCCGAAAATAAGATCTCCCCAGATAATAAGCCCTTCCCCCCAAAATAAACCCTCCTCCGAAAATAAGCCCTCCCCGAAAATATTTAACCGCATGCACAGCCGGTCCCCGCCATTTCCTCTGGTTAGGGTTAGGGAGACAGAGCTGGAAATCAGGTAAGACGGCAAGAGGAGCCCCGTCTTGCTTCACGCGCCCCAAAATAATACGACCTCCCCAAAAAACAAGTCCAAGCGCTTATTTCGGGCTTCAAAAAATTATAAGACAGGGTCTTATTTTCGGGGAAACACGGTACTAACACGATGAATTGAGGAGACCCTGAGAAGCCCACTTGGGATTATTCTTTTGCGCCCCCTCCCCAAAAGGACCCAGAACAGACTTTATAGATGAGGGGTGTCCAACCTGGGCAAATTGTGCAGCTCCTGGTGGCAAAGAAGTGGATCACTCAAGATTAGAAGTTAGGAAGATCCAGGAAAATCTCTAACGTGACTATAGATCCTCAACTTACAACAATTTCCGTTTAGTGACCGTTGGAAGTTACAACAGCTCTGAAAAAAGTGGCTTATGACCAGTTCTTCCACTTATGACCTTTCCAGCCCTCCCCACAGTCGCAGGATCAAAATTTGGGTGCTTGGCAACTGGCATGTATTTATGACAATTGCAAAAAAAATGAAAAAGTCAACAGGGATGCTGGATTTGCTTAATGACTGGTGGTTCATTTAACAAGCAGTGATTTGCTTAACCACCGTGGAAAAAAAGGTCATAAAATTAACTGCCTTGCTTAGCAACAGAAATTCAGATCCAAATTGCAGTCGTAAGTTGAGGACGACCTGTCATTGCACAATAAATATTGGGAAGTTGTGCTCCCACAAGCATCTAAAGCAGGGGTCTCCAACCATGGCAACTTTAAGACTTGTGGACTTCAACTCCCAGAATTCTCTTTGCTGGCTGAGGAACTCTGGGAGTTGAAGTCCACAAGTCTTAAAGTTGCCAAGGTTGGAGACCCCTGATCTAAAGAAGGGAAGGTGGGTCTACCAACCCAAGGTGAACCAGAGAGCAAACTCCTTCTTCTATGCAACACCTGATGTTCCAGAAGTGGCAGCAACAGTGGTGGGATTCAGTTTTTTTTACTACCGGTTCTGTAGGTGTGGCTTGGTGGGCGTGGTAGGGGAAGGTTATTGCAAAATCCCCATTTCCTCCCGATCAGCTGGGACTCAGAGGCAGAGAATAGATGGGGGCGGGGCCAGTCAGAGGTGGTATTTACCGGTTCTCCGAACTACTTAACATTTCCGCTACCGGTTCTCCAGAACTGGTCAGAACCTGCTGAATCCCACCTCTGGGCAGCAAGGAGAAGTCTTCCTCACCTGTGGCAGCTGTCCCTCAGGCACACCATCCCGGTAGAAGATAATGCGTGTCGGTTTGAAGCGTGTGGACTTGTAGAACTGGATGAGGAGTTCTCGAACCATGTAGGAAAGGTCTTCAATGATTTCCTGGCGTGGCCGTTGTACCCGAACCGTGGCACAGTAGCGGCTTGGGTGGGCATCCATGCTGCCCACCACCTGCCGTCAACAAAGAGGCAACGTCTATGACTCGCTCACAGCGAAAGTGGGAGGCAACGGGTGTTAGGTGGATCTCAAATCTTTATATAGCATTTTTTGGGAAGGGGAGTCTAGGAGGAGGGGAAAACACTGATCGATATAAAGCACTGAGCTTAAACCATGCTTGAACTTGGATTATTGACTGAACTGCAATTGGCTAGAGTGAAACAATATACAGTAGAACCTCCGGTCACGACCGTAATCCGTTCCATGACTTCGGTCGCAACCCGATTTGGTCGTGACTGGAAGCGAGACTGACTGCACGTGCGTGTACAAAAAAAAATGGCGTGGAAGGGGAAATTGCCGTGGCTGTGTTTGATTGCCACCCGAGTATTTGATTGCGACCAGATGCAAAAATTTTGCGAAATTTTTGGTCGTCACCCGATTTGGTTGTGGTCAGAAGCGTTTGTGACCAGAGGTTCTACTGTACTGAAGATGGAGATCAGGAGAAGGATATTAGGGAAACATGAAGTCCCATCCTTGCTTTAACAGTCTTAAAGAGGAGAGGAGAGGAGAGGAGAGGAGAGGAGAGGAGAGGAGAGGAGAGGAGATGAGCGGAGTGGAGTGGAATAGAATAGAATAGGGAGGGGAGGGGAGGGGAGGGGAGAGGAGAGGAGAGGAGAGGAGAGGAGAGGAGAGGAGAGGAGAGGAGAGGAGAGGAGAGGAGAGGAGAGGAGAGGAGAGGAGAGGAGAGGAGAGGCCTCCCAAAATGAGGTCTTCTGCTGAGACCCTGTTTCCACCAAAATTCCAAAGCTGAGGCATCTTTGCTTTGTTCAAGGCCACAACTTTGGAAAAGTGAACTTACAGCTGTTATGGAGGGCTTCTTTCCATCACCAGCTGGAGGATGAGTCACATCAGCTCCCAGGAATATAACCGGCTGCTGAAAAACGGCAGATCTAGGAGCAACATGAAGCAGGAGTCTTAATACAAAGGATCGCCAAAGAGGGCTCTCAGATGACTGAGGGTAGATACTACAGGTAGTTTTTGACTGACAACCATTTCTTTAGTGACCGTTCAAAGTAACAACAGCACCGAAAAGACCTATTCATGACCAGACCTCGTAGACTTCAGGGGTTCATGGTCTATTTTACAAGGGACTTGGAGTTCAAAAGACGAAGAGAGAGAACATAATAGAAGTGCAGAGTAGGAACAAAGAAAGTGGTCTCCCTTCAAACCTGAGCAATACGTACCGCTGATGAGGCACCAAGATATTGTTAATTCCTCCAAGTTTCACATTGATCTTGAGACAGAGGTTGGAAAGAGTCTGGGGGGAAGTCTTCACCACGTTTTTCACCTGCACACACTGAGTGGCCATACCCAGAAGGGTGTCCCCTACACGCTTCACCTCCGCTGCAGGGAAAGAACAAGAGCATCAGAGATCAGTGGGCTTCATAAAAGGTTGATTCCTGTTTAGCGGAAGCAGATCCCTTTAGGAAGACCTCAGTTAACAAGGTGGAGAATAAAATCAAAGTCCCATAAAGAACAGAGAATTCTTGAGATGTTCCAAACTTTTTAATACTACAACAGTGGTGGCTTTCAATTTTTTTTACTGCCGGTTCTGTGGGCGTGGCTTGGTGGGCGTGGTTTGGCTTGGTGAGCGTGGCAGGGGAAGGTTACTGCAAAATCTCCATTTCCTCCCGATCAGCTGGGACTCGGGAGGCAGAGAATAGATGGGGGCGGGGCCAGCCAGAGGTGGTATTTACCGGTTCTCCGAACTACTCAAAATTTCCCCTACTGGTTCTCCAGAACTGGTCAGAACCTGCTGAAACCCACCTCTGTACTACAAGTTGGTTAGATTAATGCAGTGTTTCTCAACCTTGGCAACTTTTAAGATGTGTGGACTTCAACTCCCAGAATTCCACAGCCAGAACAGAACAGAACAGAACAGAACAGAACAGAACAGAATTTTTTATTGGCCAAGTGTGATTGGACACACAAGGAATTTGTCTTGGTGCATATGCTCTCAGTGTACATAAAAGAAAAGATAAGTTCGTCAAGAATCATAAGGTACAACACTTAATGATAGTCATAGGGTACAAATAAGCAATCAAATCATCTAAAATGCTCTTCCTGACACCCATTCTAATGACATACCATACACCGGGGTCTTTCCTGGCAGGATGACGATGATGAGCTGGAGTCCTGAATATGTATTTTTAAGGTGTCGGAACATGGGCTCCACACTGTCAGCACCTTGGGCGTATTTACAGAAGCAAGGCTGGCCCTGGATTGGCATCCCTGCGTCCTTAGAAATTTTGCGCAGCTGGTCCGTAAAGTTCCTATCCAAAGAAAACAGAAAGCCAAATCAGAAGAGCTTAGATGAATTTTTCACAACTGATATGCCACCACTCAGAAGGAAACAGATTGGTTATTGCTATAGAAATGGCTAGCAGTTACTATTTGGTATGACTAAAAAGATTAAGACATGTGGACTTCAATTCCCAGAATTCCCTAGAAGTCCACACATCTTAACCTTGCCAAAGTTGAGAAACACTGGCCTAAGGAATGGGGCCAGAATGGAAGAAAAGCAGGAATGTATTCTATCAATATTCCCATACTTTGTGAATTGTCTCCCTTTGGGAAAGACAGGAAATAAGCTTGTTTCCAGCAAATCATTCTCTATTGAGCTGAACATGATCTAATCCAGAGGTCTTCAAACTTGGCAACTTTAAGACTTGTGGACTTCAACTCCCAGAATTCTGGGGGTTGAAGTCCCCAAGTCTTAAAGTTGCCAAGTTTGGGGACCCCTGATCTAATCTGAGTAGAGACAGAATTCTTATCTGGAGAACCTACAGTTTCAACCTGGAATCTTCTGGGCATAAGCAACATGTAAGATTTTGCACATCATCCGTAGGGGATGTCTTTTAAATCTCAAAAAAAAAAAAAATGAAGATGAAAATCAACAAACCTTTAATTTTACAATTGTTTTTCATGTGGAATCTTGGATATCCCATGTAAGAACCCAGCCATCTTGCCACAATTGACATTCCAGCAAGCACTGTAATTCTTTTTTCCCCAAAGCTGTTACAATGCAATTATTGTTTACGGGGTCCTTGGTGCTCTCCGAGCTTGTTTTCTTGCTGATGTTTCACTACCCTACCAGGTTACATAATCAGCACTGATGGTGTTACCTAGTTGGGTAATGAAACGTCTGCAAGAAAACAACCAAGCTCAGAGAGCACCAAGGACCCTTCGTTTCAACCCTGAGCTACAAATATTATCTTCTATTGCGATTAATATTTTGTTTAATGCTGGGGAAGACAATGGGCAGCAGGGGAGGTTTGAGAGTTAAATTGCCTCTAGATACTCTGTCATGGCTGACAGGGCTGTCTTTAACGAATGGGCCTGATGGGCACTTGCCCGTGGGCCCCACGAGCAAAGGGGCCCCATACTAATCTGTGTATGTTAACCCTTCAATGCACCTTGTATCTTATAAATACAGCAACATATTTATTACATTTTACTGCATTATTTAATTACTACTAACATGCAAATATATGTTTAATTTTATCGACCATTTACATTTTTATTCCTGTGAGAAGTTGTCGTAGGGGCCCCAGTACACTGCTTTGCCCGGGGCCCATAATGCTGTTAAGATGGCCCTGATGGCTGACAACTTTGAATAAAGCCACCTTTTTATGCAGCTCCAACCTGCCTCTTTTAACCAGCAGTATCTGCCCAGCTTTTCAAAACAGGGTGACTTCCAGGCCTGGCTTGAGCTGACCGGTCAATTCTTTCTGGTTCTTCTAGGAGCTCTTTCATTTCTTCCCCCCTCCCATGTGCTCCACTCACTTACTTTAGCACTTCTTCTCTGCACTGCTTCTGAGGGGCAAAGCACGCGATGGCCCACACTTTGATCTCGATCCCATTGTAGAACTGCTTCCCTCGCATATCCCAGACCCCCTGATTAGGCGTGGCAATGGCACGATTCTGAGGGAGGAAAATGATTTTTTTAAAAAACAAAAACCTGTAGTAAAAGAAGAGGCAGAGCCTGGGGCGGCATCAAGACAGGAATCAGCCTGGAGTCATAATGTTGCCACAAGTGATCCAAGTCCAGCCCCCCACCTTGAATTCCACTGACTCCTATCTAGCCCCAATTTAGTTAGTTGATTCTTGTGTATAGGCTTGAGCAATAAATCTTATCATCTGTAGCTTATTGTGTGGTCCTATTCCTTTGCGGCCTGACAAAATCCATACCTTAAACAGTGGTGAAATCCAATTTTTTTTACTACCGGTTCTGTGGGCAGGGCTTGGTGGGCGTGGTGTGGCTTGGTGGGCATGGCAGGGGAAGGATATTGCAAAATCTCCATTCCCACCCCACTCTGGGGCCAGCCAGAGGTGGCATTTGCCGGTTCTCCAAACTACTCAAAATTGCCGCTACCGGTTCTCCAGACCCTGTCAGAACCTGCTGAATTTCACCCCTGATGTAGGGCTTTCAAGGTGACAATCGGCACCTTGAATGTCACCCGGAAACACGCCTGCAAGTTGGACATGAACTCTGGGGCCAGCCAGAGGTGGTATTTGCCGGTTCTCCGAATTATTCAAAATTTCTGCTACCGGTTCTCCAGAACCTGTCAGAACCTGCTGGATTTCACCCCTGACCTCAAAGATCTGGATTTTGGTTTGGGGGGAGGGATAGCTTGCCTTCTGTGGTTGTGGGTATTCCATTAGTAAGGTTTTCAAAAACAGACTAGACAAGCATTTGACTGGGATAGCATAAGACTTCTGCCTTGACTAAGAGGATTGGACTAGAACAGGGGTCTCCAACCTTGGCCACTTTAAGACTTGTGGCCTTCAACTCCCAGGGAGTTGAAGTCCACAAGTCTTAAAGTGGCCAAGGTTGGAGACGCCTGGACTAGAACAGAGCTCCCAACTTTTACAGCTTTGTGGACTGACGGGAGGGAGGGGATGGTGCCGCTCATGCGAATAGAGCCCGCGCTGGCCCGCTGCTCGTGCAAGTGGGGATGAGCACCCGCTCACCCACCACTTCTGTGACCCGGTTCTGAACGGCTCAAGCCCCGGTAGTGAGCTGCGGCCCGGAGATTGGGGACCCCTGGATTAGAAGACCTCTGAGGTCCCTTCCAGTCAGGGGTGGGCTTCAAAAATTTTAGCAAGGGGTTCTCTGCCTGGTTGCTTGGTGGGCGTGGCCATGGTGGCCTAGTCTGCCTAGTCTGCCTCCTGCACCACAGTGGTGGTGGGGGGGGCTTTTTGCCCTCCCCGGGCTCCGGAGGGACGAAAACGGCCTCCCCAGGCTCCGGAGGCCCTCTGGAGGCCGGAAACGTTTCTGGCCTTCCCGAACTTCCGGTAGGCCCGTTTTTCGCCCTCCCCGAGCCTCCGCGCACGTCCTGCACTTACCTGCATCCAAAATGGGTCGTGCGGGGACTCCTGGGAGGGGAGGGGTGGGCAGGGCCAGCCAGGAGTGGGATTTGGGGGGTTCTCCAAACTGCACAGAATCTTAGCTAGAGGTTCTCCCGAACCCCTGCGAACCCCCAGCAGCCCACCCCTGCTTCCAGTCCTATGATTCTATAATTTGCTGGGGAAGAGATTTGCATGGATTTTGTCCTTTAAAAAAAAAGATGCTTCTAGAGAAACTTCTTTCCCCTCTGCTATCTTTTCTAAGATCACAGCTAAGATTCTCAGAAAGCTACATGCTACTCCAGTTTGATCTGAATGATGGTTTGATATGAGTTAATAAATGAATATCTCAGGCTCCAGTAGTGCTTGTGAATAAAAACAGCCCAGAGGTTCCTTACTACTCACCCGGCCTCCATATTGTAGAATTGGGGCTGGCAAGACCCGCCCAGTCACTTCGGTCATGTCATCTTTCACTTTTATGCCAAACTCTTGTATGTATGGGTCCAGGTTGTAACTGGCATTTTTCATCTGCAAGACAAAGGGAGGTTGAAGTTTTCAAATAAGCTAGTGTCTCTAGGGCAGTATTTCTCGATGTTGGAACTTTAGGATGGGTAGACTTCAACTCCCACAAACCCCCAGCCCGCCATGTTGGCTGAGGAATTCTGGGAGTTGAAGTCCACCCATCCTAAAGTTGCCAAGTTTGAGAAACACTGCTCTAGGTGATAGGCCCCAAAAAGGCTACTTCCTAGACTCTTGGGTTATTTATATCAGCCTTGTTGAAATGGGCATTCTCTAGATCAGAGGTGGAGAAAAATGGCCCCTTTATGACTTGTGGACTTCAACTCCTAGAATTCCTGAGCCAATATGGGTACATAAGTCATAAAAGACCCATCATTCCCCACCCCTGCTCTAGATGATCTCAGACAGTCTCTCATAATTCTCAGATGTCTCAACACTTCTGGAAGAAGTTGGTGAAGACTAACCTAATTAAGAGTAGGCAATTAGAGCGGACTTGCTGGAAAACGGAAGACACCTTACTGAACAATAACTTCCCTCAACCTTGGGCAACACAGCCAACATCACCAACTGAGGGCCCATCATGTTATCCACATCTGGTTATAAGCATCCAAAGGATCATCTCTTCCTTCTTCCAACCAACGTACTATATTATTACCTTTATAGCACCTGCATTAATACTAAACCCTGCAAAAAGAAAGGCTGAAGCCGGGAAGTCCTCAACTTACGACCACAATTGGGATTGACGCATTTATTAAATGAGTTGCGCCTGATTTTAGAATCTTTTTGCTGCCATTATTAAGCAAGTCACATGACTGTTAAGTGAATCATGCTGTTAAGCAAATCTTAGAAGACTTAGAATAACTTTATTGTCACTTTAAATATACAGTAATCGGCATACATTAAAATGAACTTTCATTGCATTCAGCTCTCAAAGGGTCACAGCCTCCAATGTACACTACATAAACATAACAAAAATACAAATAAATAAATACAAAATTATGCATATAGCCACATGTATTATATGACACAAAGAAACAACACAGTCTAGTTCGGATGTACACATGTACATGGTGAGGAAAACGAATCTTGCGAGTTTGCCAGACGGATGGCATAGGGAACAAAGCTGTTACAGAATCTGGAAGTCCTGCTAGAAATACTTTGAAACCTCCTCCCAGAGGGGAGCAACAGAAACACACCAAAAAGTGGGTGTGTGGGGTCTCTAACAATGCTTTGAGCTCTAAGCACATAGCGCTTATTAGCAGCATCCTGAATTACGGGAAGCGAGCTTCCTATAATCTTCTCGGCTGCCCTTACCACTCTCTGTATGGACTTTCTATCTGAGGCACTGCTACCACCAAAACACTTTGTTAAAACACTCTCAATTGTGCCTCTGTAAAAAGTGGCCAGGACAGAAGGAGAAAGATGTGCTCTCCTCATCCGACGCAGGAAATACAGACGCTGGTTTGCCCACTTCCCAGATTTTGATTTTGCTTGTCGGAAGCCCCTGGGACGGTTACAAATAGGGATCCCATGATCCTGGGCTGCTACAATGATTGTAAATATATGCTGGTAGCCAAGCACCTAAATTTTGATCATGTGAGTGCAGGGACATTGCAAGAGTTTTAAGTGTGAGGACTGGTATTAAGTCACTTTTTCAACAGCATGGTAATTTTGAACAGCAGTTAAATGAACGGTTGTAAAATGAGGACCACGTGTACGCTGAAGTGTACACAGCTGGTATGTTATTAGCCGGAGCCAAGATTTAAACTCCTGCACTCTCTTCCTTCTAAATTACAGCAGCACTGAGCTCTGAGCTTCCTACCACCCTCATACTAGCACAAAGAAGGTCACCTCCCATTCTGGCATGGTTCCCATGAAAGGAAGTGGTACTTACCAACCGACTAATTTCTTCTTGCCTGTCAGGAGCAGATCGCGCTGTAGCTTTGATCATGGTAGACGTCTGATTGTCCGTCAGTTTTTTGATGCACCGTTGGCCAGCCACAATGTTACACACCTGGAAAATGGGCAAGGAGGAGGCAGGTATTCGTTTAAAGCAGTGGTTCCCAAACTTTTTCAGTCCACCGCCCCCTTGGTGCTACAAACTCATCCTCAGTGCCCCCCACCCCCACCCCCACCCCCTTCAGGTGGGCGTGGCTTGGTGGTCAGGTGACCGGGTGGGCGTGGCCAACTTGTAAAATGTGGTGAAACTCACTTAACAACGCTCTTGCTTAGCAACCAAAATTTTGGGCTCATTTGTGGTCATAAGTCTTTCTTTCTTTCTTTCTTGCTTTCTTTCTTTCTTTCTTTCGGTCTTTCTTCCTTTCTCTTTCC
>QLTV01002567.1:3810211-3848130 GCA_003457575.1 Thermophis baileyi
CGAGTCTTAAAGTTGCCAAGTTTGAAGACCTCTGATCGAAAGCATGCCGGCTGGAGAATTCTGGGAGTTGAAGTGCACAAGTCTTAAAGTTGCCAAGTTTGAAGACCTCTGATCGAAAGCATGCCGGCTGGAGAATTCTGGGAGTTGAAGTCCACAAGTCTTAAAGTTGCCAAGTTTGGGGACCCCGCTCTACCTGATCTTTTAGCCTGAATATCTGCAGGATCCTTCTATTCACCAGCGCAAGCTATAAACACAACTGCATTGTTTTACTCATCTCCAAAAGAAACCCAGATGAAAAGGAGAAGACATAGTGGCAGGAAGAGTCAAGTGAATCCAAAGTTTAGAATTCCAATGAGCCCATCATCACAAAGGAGGAGTTTTCCAGGGGGGAAAAAAAAGTCTCAACGTAATTGCTTTTAAAGCCAATTCTGCTCCATTGTTATGAATTTCCTCGGCAAGACCTTTCTCCTGGGACGGCTCTTGACTAGGAAAAGACCTTCTCCTGTCGTGTCCCTGCTCCTGGGGCCTCTGACTCTCCTGCCAAACAATAGCCAAACTTTAAACACATGATTCGTGCTAAGGAAGAAGCAGGAGAAAAGCGGAGTTGTAAGGGCAGGCTTCTCCGAGGCTATTTTTAGGGCTGTCAAATCCACGTGTGGTGCTATGAGAGACATAATGCATGCACCTTGTTGGCCTGTAAAACATGCAAGCTTAGAGTCCAGAAGGTTGAAGAATGAGGTGGGCTCAGCACCAAATGAAGGGGAAAAGACACAAAGGATGGAGAAGAACAGAGACTTACAACACCAAGAAAAATGTGCTTCCTCCCTTCCTCCCTCCATTGCTTCCTTCCTCCCTCACCCTCCCTCCCTTCCTTTCTTGTCTCCCTTCCCTCCCTCCCTTCTTCCCTCCCTCCCTTTCTTGTCTTCCTTTTCTTGTCTTCCCTCCCTCTCTCCCTCCTCTCCGTCTCTTCCTCCCTCTCCCTCCGTTGCTTCCTTCCTTCCTCATTCTCTCCCTCCCTCCCTTCCTCCCTCACCCTCCCTTCCTTGTCTTCCTCCCTTCCCTCTCCGTTTGTTCCTTTCTTGTCTCCCTCCCTTCTGTCCCTTCCTCCCTCCCTCTCTCTCTCTCCCTTTCTTGTCTTCCTTCCTTCCTTCTCACTCTCCCTCCCTCCCTCCCTCCCTCCCTCCCTCTCTCTCCCTTCTTTTTACGAGGCGTTCAAAAACAATCTTGCAACTCGCTCCCCCCCCCCCCCTTGCTCTCTCGCTCCCTTTCTTTCCTTCCTTCCTTCCTTCTCGCTCTCCCTCCCTCCCTCCCTCCCTCCCTCCCTCTCTCTCCCTTCTTTCGATGTCTTCCCTTTCTTGTCTTCCCTCCCTCCCCCCCTCTCTTTCTGAAAGGAGATAACAATTGCTTCCTCTTATGGTGTCTGATTATGGACAGGCAATTTAAGACCATAATAGATTCTTCCTAATCATGAGCTTCCCACCCTTCCCTTTCATCCACCACTTTCCCCACTGAAATCGAATGAGAAATGCATTCCCATCCAAGGTCATCCGGAGGCCAGCCTGCCCCACCTTTTCTTCCTCACCCCTCACTGCATTGCTTCTCCAAGGATCAAAAGTGATTTACAAGCTTTAGCAAGGATGGCCCAACACAGAGAGAATGGGTGGCCAGGCAGAAAGAGGCAGCTTCTGCAAGGGGGGTTATTTAGCAAAGGGCTGTCTGTTTTATTCTAAGGCTGACACTTTAAAAATAAATTAAAGCACAGGTCAGCAAAGACTTGCTTAAGCATGCATACACACGGATTGTTGTATGCGATAAATCTAATTGTCTCCCCTTTAGAAGTGGGTTGCAGGTAAAGAACAGACCAACATTCTCACCTCCTTTGATGAAATAGAAATAAGACCTGGGATATTATATGTTGAGTACAAAACATGAATTGTGGGGGTCCTTGGTGCTCTCTGAGCTTGGCTGTTTTCTTGCAGACGTTTCGTTACTCGACTAGGTAACATCACCGGTGTAGCACCAATGATGTTAGCTAGTAGTTGGGAAATGAAACATCTGCAAGAAAACAACCAAGATCAGGGAGTACCAAGGACCTCCCAGTTCAACTCTGAACTACAAATATTCTCCTCTCCTCTATTGGAAAATGAATTCTACAGCAGGGGTCCCCAAACTTGGCAACCTTAAGACTTGTGGACTTCAACTCCCAGAATTCTCCAGCCAGCTATGCTGGCTGGAGAATTCTGGGAGTTGAAGTCCACAAGTCTTAAAGTTGCCAAGTTTGAAGACCTCTGATCTAAAGCATGTCGGCTGGAGAATTCTGGGAGTTGAAGTCCACAAGTCTTAAAGTTGCCAAGTTTGAAGACCTCTGATCTAAAGCATGTCGGCTGGAGAATTCTGGGAGTTGAAGTCCACAAGTCTTAAAGTTGCCAAGTTTGAAGACCTCTGTTCTACAGTGTGATGTTTGGCCCTCAGCTGAAAAACGGAAATTATGGTTTGAAGCACAAACTTCAATTGGAAATTATGGTTTGAGACACAAACGTCCACAGAAAGTCAAGGAAAGATGTGACAAAACATGAATCACAATGCAAATTCCATTCCTTTGAAATTGCATTGCAAAGAAGCAAAAGATTGGGTTGAGATATCACAATGCACGTGTCATCAATTGGCTTTATCGTGGTTAGGAAGGGATGCCTATGGCTGGAGGAGACATTGATAGTCATGGTTTGATAGGATGCTGGCACTGGGAAACCATAATGATGGTCATCCGTGCTGCCCTGTGAACTTGGGAAGGAAGACACTTAACAAAGATTAATGCCAAGAGCAGGGGTCGGCAACCTTAAACACTCAAAGAGCCACAAAGGTCCTAACCGGAAGCCCCCCGTTCAATTCTGGAGCTGACCGGAAGTCCGGTTTCCACACCATAGAGTCTCCTCCTAGCACGGCGTCCTTTTTCCTCTACCAGTCCTAACCGAAAGCCCTATCAATTGTGGAGCTGACCGGAAAACCCGCCCCTTGCCATAGAGTCTCTTTCCGGCACACCCTGCTTCCCCCCACCCTAACCAGAAGCGCCTCTCAAAATTGTGGTGTCGACCGGCGACAGGGAGCCGCAGCAGAGGGATGAAAGAGCCACATGTGGCTCCAGAGCCGCAGGTTGCTGACCCCTGGCCAAGAGGAAAGGAACTTAGTGTGGACTCTCCAAGAAGCTTTTACAAAGCATGTTGGGACTATAACTTCCAGAATTCCTAGCCAATACCATGCAGGCTGGGAATTCCAAAATTTAACTCCTAATAAATCTGAAGATTGCAAGATTGTTAAATTCTGGCCCACCAAAGGCCTCATTCACAGAGCCGAGGTGGCGCAGTGGTTAGAGTGCAGCACTGCAGGCTACTTCAGCTGACTGCTAGCTGCAGTTCGGCGGTTCAAATCTCACCGGCTCAAGGTTGACTCAGCCTTCCATCCTTCCGAGGTGGGTAAAATGAGGACCCAGATTGTTGGGGGCAATATGCTAACTCTGTAAACCGCTTAGAGAGGGCTGTACAGCACTATGAAGCGGTATATAAGTCTAAGTGCTATTGCTAAGTCTAAGTGCTATTGCTACTAAGTCATTGAATACCAGTTGATTCCTCCCCCCAAAAAATCACCGTTGCAGTTCACATGACACCCTAAAAGTCACCAAGCATGGCTTAGATTAGAAATCTAATGACTGCTTGACTTACAACAGTTCATTTAGTGACTGTTCAAAGTTACAATGGCACTGAAAAAAGTGACTTATGACCGTTTTTCACACTCACAACCGTGTCAAATTTTTCAACTTTCAATGTCCAAATGTTAGGGGTACTCAAAAGTTGTGACATACCTTGGGGATTGTAAAGATATTTTTGGTTACTTTAATATAATTTAGATGTGCTTGGTAAGTAACTACATAAATGCCATAACTTTTTAACATTTTGTTTGTTTCATTTGATTCCCCATGGTCAAGCGATCAAAATTCAGACGCTTGACAACTGACTGATACTTACGATGTTTGCAGTGTCCCGGAGTCACATGAACCCCTTTCGTGACCTTCCAACAAATAAAGTCAATGGGGAAGCCAGATTCACTTAACAACCATGTTACTAATTCAACAACTGCAGTGATTCATTTAACAACTGTGGCTAGAAAGGTTGTAAAACGGGACAAAATTCACTTAACTGTCTTGCTTAGCAACAGAAATTTTGGGCTCAATTGTGGTCGTAAGTTGAGAAGTATCTATACAACAGTTGGGTCCAACCAACACCCTAAAACAAAACTAATCCAACCACACTACGTTCTATCCTGTTATTCAGAAGACACTTCTACTGGAGACAATGAGCCTTGTTTCCAGAGAAATAGGTAACAGGACTGCATCCTGATTCTCTAATCCAGGGGTCTCCAATCTTGGCAACTTTAAGACCTGTGGACTTCAACTCTCAGAATTCCTCACCTCCCTCCCTCCCTTCCCTTCCCTTCCCTTCCCTTCCCTTCCCTTCCCTTCCCTTCCCAGCAGGTAGATAACCTGGCTGCTGCAGAGGGAAGAGAGGGAGCATGGTGCAAGTGCAGAGGGATTGCTGCTACAATAGAACTGTGGGAAGCTGTCAGGGAACTTTGAAATCGAGGATTACGTAATTGGGCTGATCATAGCAATGCGGTGGTGACACTGAAGCAGGCAAAACTTTCCCCAAATTTCAGGAGTCCCAGGCCCGAAAACGGCCTCCCCTGCCCCCCCGGAGGACAAAAACGTCCTCCCAGAGCCTCCGCGTGAGCCGAAAATCAGCTGGCCAGCGTGCACATGCATGCTGGAGCTGAGCTAGGGCAACAGCTCGCGTGCCAGCAGATATGGCTCCCCGTGCCACCTGTGGCACGCGTGCCATAGGTTCGCCATCACGGTCCTAAGACGTTTCAGCACTCATTTTCCTTTGGACCACTGGCACTATCCAATGACCCAACCATCCAAGGATAACATTCACAGGTGGCAAAATGTAGGAGAAAGTAATAAGGCAGCCTTTTGTAGAGAACAGAGACTGCTTAAACATCAATGCTCTAAGATCTCCAGCATGCGTTTATTATCCAAACATAATACAAGTCCTGTTTCCTCCCCCACAACAACCACACTGTGAAATAGGCTGAAATGAGAGGAAGGGATGGTAAGCTTCTACAGCTGAAGGCAGGCATGAATCTTGAGCCTCCCCACTCATAGCACAGCACTTTCATCACTACCTCATATTGGTACTTGGCCTGGAAGTTTCTCTGCCCATAAGTCCCCAAGAAACCTTCCATGGGTGAAGGGGCACCAGAACCTGGATCTTCTCACTCCTAGTTCAACATTTTAACCACCATATCATACTGGCTCGAACATTCTGGAAGTATTTACGGGCTATTTTTCTTCTTTCTTCCAAAGAGTAGTAGAGTTTTAAGGACATTGCATAGAAAATGGCCAGATTTTTATTGGTCGGGGTGATGTAGCTTTTAACCAGGAAGCTTGTGAGCTCCTGCTGCTGGCCAGCTCTGATTTTTTTCTACCTTTGCCCTTAGTAGCAAACAAGGTTTCTTTTGGGCTCTTGCCAAAGACAAACATGACCAGGCCTGCTGTTCCCACTAACCCTCCAATCGTGGGTACGGCTTCTGGAGATGACCTGCTTCTGTGTAGACACGTGCCGACTTCAGCGGTGTGTCATTTGAGCAAGCTAAGGTGTGATCTTTCTTCTGCCGCTTACTGCAGAAAAAGGTAAGCTCCTTTAGCCCGGTTTTGAACAACGATCAAAAGAAAGCAGAACCTTCCGACGGCCAATTTACATCCAAGGCAAGCTTTCTGGTTCATGCGACTCATTTACATCTCTTCTGGGATTTCACAGCTGTAGATGTTCAGCAGGAACCAACAGCCATGACGAATCAAGCCACAATGCCAGCACACTAACCTAGCGCACGGCTGGCAAACGCATGCAACGCCACGTCACCCGAAATGCTCTCTGACCTGCTTTCCAGGCAGTGATGCTTGGAGAAAGTCAAAGAATCCTCTTCTCTCAAGCTGTACGGCACTGTTGTGGTCCGCCAGCGGCTTGCGGAGCTGGCGGCAGAGTCGGACAGCGAGGAGGCTGGGGAGGAACATGGGCCAGGCCTGGAGTCTGGAGAAGGCTCGGTGCCAGAGGCAGAGATCCAGCCAGGGCCATCTGGGAGGTCTGTGCTGACTCCGGAGCCTCCAGAGGCTGACATGAGCGAGGCAGAGGAACAGGGGGAGCCTGTTCACAATGCGCGCATGCGCAGAGCTGCCAGAAGGCAAGAAGAGTTACGGAGGAAAAGGGCTACTCAGGAGTAAGGCTTGGAGATGATTGGCCCCTCCCATAGACTATATAAGTGGAGCACACGGAAGGGCTCGTCGCAGGAAGCAACTTCGTTCAACTCGTGTCATTCTAGCTAGGACTCTGTGTTTCTGTTTGGCCTTGCCAAGTTTCTTGCTAATTGGTCTTTGGCAGTTTGTCAAGGAAGATCAAGGTTTGTGTGCTTGTCTGCCTTTCCCTGAAAGACTTATAAGTCAGACTTATTATCATTTGTTTGGGACTTATTACGGCTGGGAATGAAAACAATTACCTGCCGTTAAAATAAAAGAGGTTTTTGGGACGTCGTTTGTGCTGTATTCTTTGATCAGGAAGCCTAGGTCAGAACAGGCACACGGAATACTGGATAGCTACAACATTGTGTGGTGACACTGCAGGATAAAATTTTCCCTTCCACACAATGCAATCCCTGGGGGGGGGGAGGGAGAGGAACAAAAGGGCAGATTTTTTGGAAACCTCAAGCCACCCTAGCAGTGTCGGGGTTCATTAAAGCTTTTGAGGGTCATGCCAGGGACTCTTCTCCACCAAGTCCATGGGACCCAGGCACACAAGTAGGCGGAACCAGGGAAAATAAAAGATGTCCTATGGGATCTGACTAGCTTCCAAAATTGCCATTTTAGGGGACGTTCCCAGCAATAACTTTTAGGAACTGTCAAAGCTTATGGACCACACAGATTGTCATGCATGGCAAAACCAAATATATATATATATTTTGCAAAAATCTGAATTTTGGGAACTTTGAAAAGGACACAGATGTCTAGTATTCCGCTCTGGAAACATGCAGCAAAGGAAAATAAATCATACACTGAAATTAATAAGCAAAACCAGATCTGGTACACAAACCTCCCTCTCTCTTTATTGTTGGAAGTCCACTGGAAAAACAAGCGATTTCCAAAATCTGAATTGTACACTGAATGCTTGCTAGAAGCTATTTTTAATACACTTGTTTCAATTTCTGAACGTCGTTTTGTGTACATTTTGGGTCTGTTGGGTCTTTAACTTATCAAAATGATTTTATTGAAAGCCAATTAAACTGCAGATCCCACGCTTATTGCTTAGACTATTTCTATTCCAATGAAATTACAATACAGCATGAATTTGGGGGGTTAGGACCCTGCAGACCCCAAAGGCTTTGAGAAAATTTTGTGGCCCTGGAGCTGCAATTTGCCAGTCCTTGCACTAAAATAATAATTGCAATAGAAGAGAATATTTGTAGCACAGGGTTGAATTGTGGTGTTCCTGGTGCTCTCTGAGCTTGGTTGTTTCCTTGCAGACATTATTACCCAACTACAGAGGTGGGTTCCTCCCTGTTCGGACCAGTTCGCCCAAACCGGTAGTGACCCGCTGGTGACGTCACGGTGACATCACGGATCCAGTTCGGTCGGTGCCGGTTAGTGGGTGCTGCCATCTTTTTTTTTTCCTGCGCATTCGCAGAAGCCGAGTTTCCAGCATTGCGCATGCGTCGCCATCTTTTTTTTTTTGGCTTTGGGGGGGGATGGCCACGCGGCGCGGAAGGAAGCAAACCGGCAGCAAGGTAAGTTAGAACTCACCCCTGCCCAACTAGGTACCGGTAACATCATCAGTGCAGCAACGATGATGTTGCCTAGTTGGGTAATGAAATGTCTGCAAGAAAACAATCTAGCTCAGAGAGCACCAAAGACCCCAAAATATAATGATTGCAACATCGTCATTTACTATGAAATGTGGTGCTGCCTACTGGTTTGACCAGCTTCAAAAAGTTTGGACTGATTCATGGAAATCAATTCTGTTGTTGTTCAGTCACTAAGTTGGTCCGACTGGACCATAGCCCATCTCCCAGAGTTTGCCCAAATTCACGTTCATATGGGAATCAATAGCTACCCTATTAACCTTGATGTCAGTAGGACTGCCTCTGAAGGCCATCTCCTGGGAGACTAGTGGACCTCCTTGTGCGATTGGTTGACCACTATGAGAACAGACTGCTGAATGGAGAATGGAGTAGATAAGATTAAATTCTTATATTCCGATCAGAAGCTGGTAGGATGAAACATCTTCAAAGTTATCTTCCTCCAAGAATAGAATACTTTATTTGGCCAAGTGTGATTAGTCTCTGGTGCAGCAGCTCTCAGTGTACATGCAAATCAACAGAGTAATAATAATCTGTGAATGTTTTATTTTAAATATAGATGTTTTTTTTAATTGCTTTTATATGTTTTATTTTTTTATGATGTAAGCCGCCCAGAGTCCTTCGGGAGTTGGGCGGCATATAAATTTTATAAAATAAATAAATAAATAAAATAAATCATAATGATGATACCAATGAGAGAAGGTAGTAGAAAAGATGAGAAGGATAGTAGCAATACAGCCATACTACATGGGTAAATATATGTAGAATAGAATAGAATTCTTTATTGGCC
The DNA here is from genome assembly GCA_003457575.1 of Thermophis baileyi. NCBI lineage: Eukaryota > Metazoa > Chordata > Lepidosauria > Squamata > Dipsadidae > Thermophis > Thermophis baileyi. The sequence goes on from QLTV01002567.1 coordinate 3,818,958, forward strand.
AAATGTGATTGGACACACAAGGAATTTGTCTTTGGTGCATATGCTCTCAGTGTACATAAAAAGACAAGATACATTCGTCAAGAATCATAAGGTACAACACTTAATGATAGTCATAGGGTACAAATAAGCAATCAAATCATACTGGGAAACAATCAATATAAATGGTAAGGATACAAGCAACAAGTTACAGTCCTGCAGTCATAAGTGGTAGGAGATGGGTGATAGGAACAATGAGAAGACTGATAGTAATAGTAATGCAGCCTTAGTGAATAGTTTGACAGTGGTGAGGGGATTATTGGTTTAGCAGAGTGATGGCGTTCAGGAAAAAACTGTTCTTGAGTCTAGTTGTCTTGGTGTGCAGTGCTCTATAGTGTCGTTTTGAGGGTAGGAGTTGAAACAATTCATGTCCAGGATGCGAGGGGTCAGTGAATATTTTCACGGCCCTCTTTTTGACTCGTGCAGTATACAGGTCCTCAATGGAAGGCAGGTTGGCAGGTACTGTGGGAATTGGGTATTCAGCAGAGTGATGGCACGAGGGGGGAAAACTGTCTCTGTGTCTAGTTGTTTTGGCATGCAATGCCCTATAGCAATGTCCCGAGGGGAGGAGTTGAAATAGTTTGTGTTCAGGATGTGAGGGTTCTGTAGATATTTTCTCAGCCCTCTTTCTGACCCATGCAGTATACAAGTCCTCAATGGAAGGCAGGCTGGTTGCAATTGTTTTTTTCTAAAGTCCTACACTATTCATTGAAGTCTGTACCTGTCCTGTTTGGTTGTTGTACCAAACCGTAGAGTTTTGGGAGTAGAAATGACAGACCCAATAATTCCTCTGGTAGAACTGTATCAGCAGTTCCTTGGGCAGTCTGAATTTTCTTGACTTGATGCAGGAAGAACATTCTTTGTGGCGCCTTTTTAATGATGGTTCTGATGTTAGGTGTCCATTTCAAGTCCTTGGAGATTGTAGAACCCAAAAACTTGAAGGACTCTACTGTTGATACTGTGTGGTCTAATACTGTGATCTTCAAGGAAGAGGGCCCTATCTTTTGAGTCAAGGCAGATGGGAGAGATTTTCCATGAACCCAAGGCTAAAGACAAAGCTTCAAGGATGGAAATGTATGTGTGACAGAACTGCTTGACAAGTAAGACATATTTACCTCCACCAGCTAATTTGCTCCACTACAGCAGAAGATCTCCTAGTAGTTAATTAGAGTCCTGGGAAGGATGAGTTATTGCTTATTGGGGAAAGAAAGACATAACTACTGAAGAAGGAAGTTCTCCTAAGATCAGTTTTCAAGTGAAATGCTATACTTTCAGATGCAACTTTTTTTTTTTTGGTACGAACATGTGGAGATACATCTAATTCAGATGCAGGATCTACATTTTCATTTAGTTTCCCACTAAATCATGTATTTAAAAAATCACAGTTCACTGGCTAAGCCACAACTACCTACTATGCTAAGCCATAAACACACCAAGCTCACAAACTGATTGATGAAGTTACTTGGATGACTAACAAAACGTTTCAGATTAACAAACTTTGGCCGAGTTGCCATGATTTAACCTTTTTATATACTTTTTCCTGGATAGCAATAGCAATAGCACTTAGACTTATATACCGCTTGACAGTGCTTTACAGCACACTAATAAACGGTTTACAGAGTCAGCCTATTGCCCCCAACAATCTGAGTCCTCATTTTACACACCTCGGAAGGATGGAAGGCTGAGTCAACCTTGAGCCTGGTGAGATTTGAACTGCCAAATTGCAGGCAGCCGGCAGGCAGCAGAAGTAGCCTGCAGTACTGCACTCTAACCACTGCGCCACCACGGCTCATTGAGTCTTTGACATAACCCAACGGATGATTGAGTCTTTGACATAACCCTACAAACTAGGGTTTATACACCACAATGCCTGGATTCTCATCATAGGCCAATCACCAAACAAAACCAAAATCAGAAATTCCAGCACATTCCAACTCTCCAGGATCTCAGAAAGGTGCCCTTTTGTATCATTCACCATCTTTTAATCAAGGTTTTGACTGGAGGTGCAAATGCATGTTCCACTTTTGAGCTGATGGTGCGTTCCCATTTTCCTGGGCATCTGACTTCCCAGTTCAATATCCAGGCTGGATTGAGTTGGGGGAGGGGGGGAACCCTGCAGGAGAGAGCTGTCTGGGCATCTCTCCCCTCCCCTGCTCTATAAGCCCCCTGCCCGCTTACGGAAACTGCTTGGAAACAAATCACAATTGAGAAATCACTGGCGCATGGAACAATTAGATCTTTGGCGCAGGGAACAATTAGATCCCGTCTCGCAGGCTTCTATTCTCCAACTGTCTGCAGCCTGACTAACAATGAAAGCAAAATGCAGTAGCAGTTGGATAACCTGGGAACAGAGAATGTGAAGAGTCATTACCTGGACTCTGAATGTGGGGGAAAAACACAAGAGCACGTTTTTGTTTATTTTGCATATTTATGCATACTCTAGGACAGTTTTTCCTCGTGCTGGCTGGGGAATTCTGGGACTTGAAGTCCACCCTTCTTAAAATTGCTGAGGTTGAGAAATACCAGTCTTGGTCCATGTACTGCTTCCAATTTGAGTCTGAAAAAGGCACTTCTGAGTGGGCAGGAGGGCAAAGGCAGGACTTAATGAGCCGAGGTAGCGCAGTGGTTAGAGTGCAGCACTGCAGGCTACTTCAGCTGACTGCTAGCTGCAGTTCGGCGGTTCAAATCTCACCGGCTCAAGGTTGACTCAGCCTTCCATCCTTCCGAGGTGGGTAAAATGAGGACCCAGATTGTTGGGGGCAATAGGCTGACTCTGTAAACCGTTTATTAGTGGGCTGTAAAGCACTGTAAAGCGGTATATAAGTCTAAGCGCTATTGCTATTTAGCAAGGATAAGGCAATTGAATTTGCTGGGCATTGTGATACTGCACGGTTTGTCAAATAAACTATAATTAGCTGGTTTACTCAACATGCAGCTATAGCACAACGTGGCTTCCAGAATTCCCTAGCATGCATGGCCAGATGGGGAATTCTGGGAGTTGAAGTCCACAGGTCTTAAAGTTGCCAACGTTGGACACCTCTGCTTTACATGGTCCTTGTTCCCTTCCCCAGCTAAGTGGTCCCTCTTTCTAACAGGTCTGTAGCATCCCTGTGTCTTCCTGTAGGAACTTGAGAGTCACTGTCACTACGTTCAATAGTATGATTAGCCAGATCTCTTTACAAGCCAAATAGCTACATTTATATCACGTTACGTTTGGTTAGCCTCCCTGCTTAGGAAGACCTGGAACAGCAAGCGGAGGCCATGGCTGGAACATCTGGCCAGCTTTGAATTGGTCCATCAGTTGCAATCCTTCTTAGGCCGAAGGGACTCTTCTCGTCATCTTCTACTTAAGCTATTGCAATCCACACTTCATAGAGCTGCTCTTGACAATGGCTTAGAACAGTGGTTCTCAACCTTTCTAATGGCGCGACCCCCCCCCGCGACCCCCCCCCTCCCCGTCCCCTCCCCGCGCGGGATGAGGTGACAAAGGGGGCATGGCACCAGGGGCGAAAGGCGCCGGGTTTGGGCTTGCCTGCCGGGCGCTGGACAGCTGATAGCGTGGACCTCCCACCCGGACGCCGCCATTTGGGTTCTTTTACCCTCTGCGCATGCACAGAACGCTGCGCATGCGCAGAGGGTAAAAGAACCCAAATGGCGGCGTCCAGGCGGGTGGGCGAAGTCTCCCGCTTCTGTAGCTACCGGCTATCCGGCGACCCACAGGCACAGCTGAACCGGGAGCATTTCACCCCTACGGTGGCACCAAGATGGCGGGCTAACGCGCGCGGCGACCCCTGTGAAATGGTCGTTCGACCCCCAAAGGGGTCGCGACCCACAGGTTGAGAACCGCTGGCTTAGAAGCAAAAGTTGGTTCCAAATGCAGTTGCCCACTTGCTGACTGGCAGATGACGATGGAACGGAATGACGCTTATTTGGCTAGGTCTGCAGGGGTTACTACCCGTGTTTCCCCGAAAATAAGACCGGGCCTTATACCGTTTTTTGCCACCAAAAAAGGCACTAGGTCTTATTTTCGGGGCGGCTCGTCCACTGGCTCTCCTCACTTGCGCGCGTCGCCCCCAGCCTTCTTTTCGCTGTCAGAGGCCTTCAGGAATTTCTTCTGCTGCCAGCAAGGCCTTTCTGAAGGCCTCTGCAGCCAATAACAGAGCTCCGGATCGATCTGGAGCTCTGTTATCGGCTGCAGAGGCCTTCAGGAAAGCCTTACGGGATGCAGAAGAAATGGGCCGGCAAGGCAGGTGTCGGGGTGTGCGAGGCCTGGCTGCAACTGTCTGAAGGTAAGTAGTAGGGCAGCCCCATCCCCCCCATTCCCATCCTACTTAATTTTTACCCGTGCACCCTGGAGTGGGTGAGGTCTTAATTAGAGCTTATTTTGGGGGTAGGGCTTATATTGGGCCCACGTGTAAAAATCAAGCTAGGACTTACTTTCGGGGTAGGTCGTATTTTCGGGGAAACATGGTAGTTGACCTCCAGGCTCAATCTGAGGTGCTAGTTATTACCTGTACAGCCCATTATGAGTCAAGTTCTCATCATCTTCAGGCCCATCAACTCCAAGTGTCATGGCCCACCCAATACACACAAACCAAGATGGAACATTGTGATGTTCCCATCCCTTAGGAAGTTAGGAGTGGGGGCTACACAGATAGCTTCAACTGCAATTACTTTAATGCAGGTAGCCCCCCTGACTTACAATAATTCATTTGGTGACAGTTTAAACTCACAACGGCACTAAAAAAAGTGACTTATGACCATTTTTCACACTCCCAATTTTTATATCCTCTCCTTGCTCATGTGATCAAAATTCAGATGCTCGGCAACGGGTTCATACTTATGACCGCAGCAGTGTCCCGAGGTCATGTGATCCCCTTTTGTGACCTTCTGACAAACAAAATTAATGGGGAAATCAGATTCACTTAACAACCAGTTTACTAACTTATCAACTGAGGTGATTCACTTTACAACTGTGGCAAGAAGGGTCACAAAATGGGGCAAAAATCACTTAACAAATGTCTCACTTAACAACAGAAATTTGGGGCTCAGTTGTGGTCGTATGTCGAGGACTACCTATAAAGGCAAATAAGATGAAGAAGAGGTAGTCCTCAACTTACAGCCATTCATGCAGTGACCACTGAACGTTGCAATGGCACTCAAAAAAGTAACTTACGATCAATCCTTGCACTAAGAACTGTTACGGCATCCTCACAGTCATATGATCAAAATCCGTGTGCTTCGCAGGCAGCCTGCATTTATGACAGATGCAGCATCCCGGGGTCACGAGATCACCATTGGCCACCTTCCCAGCCAGCTTCCAACAAGCAAAATCAGTGGGGGAAGCAGGGTTCGCTTAACGACTCACAATTCATTTAACAGCTGCAGTGGTTTGCTTAACAAATCACGGCAGGGAGAAAAATAAGATTAAAATCGGGCCCGACTCACTTACCGTATTTTTCGGAGTATAAGATGTACCTTTTTCCCCCCTGAAAGAGGGTGGAAATGTTGGTGCGTCTTATACACAGAATACAGCCATTTTTGGCCTCCTGAAGCCCCACCCCCCGCATCCCATTTTTGCGAAAAATGGGCCCGTTTTTCACAAAAACGGGGTGTGCAGAGGGTTTGGGAGGCCTGCAGAGTGCTCCTGGGGGCTGGGGAAAGGCAAAAACGCCGTTTTTTGCGAAAAACAGGCAAAAAGTGGACCGTTTTTCACAAAAATGGGGGCATTTTTGCCTTCTCCCAGCCCCCAGAAGCACTCTGCAGGCCTCCCAAACCCTCTGCGCTCCCCATTTTTTGCAAAAACGAGTGAAAAACGGGTCACGCAGAAGGTTTGGGAGGCCTGCAGAGTGCTCCTGGGGGCCAGGGAGGACAAAAACTTTTTTTTCTTACTTACCTCTTCGAAATCTTGGTGCGTCTTATACACCGGTGCGTCTTATAGTCCGAAAAATACGGTAACTGCCTTGCTTAAGAGCTGAGGTGGCGCAGTGGTTAGAGTGCAGCACTGCAGGCTACTTCAGCTGACTGCTAGCTGCAGTTCGGCGGTTCAAATCTCACCGGCTCAAGGTTGACTCAGCCTTCCATCCTTCCGAGGTGGGTAAAATGAGGACCCAGATTGTTGGGGGGCAATATGCTGACTCTGTGAACCGCTTAGAGAGGGCTGTAAAGCACTGTAAAGCGGTATATAAGTCTAAGTGCTATTGCTATTGCTATTGCTTAGCAATGGAAATTTTGGTCCCAATTGTGGTTAAAAGTCAAGGACAGCCTGCACGCAGCTTTAAAGAATGCAAAAGTGTAGGGATGTCAAACTCGATTTCATTGAGGGCTGCATCAGGGTTGTGTTTGATCTCGGGGGACCGGGATGAGCATGGCCAGGGTGGGTGTGGCCAGCTAGCTGTCACTCATGTCAGGGGCGCCTGTGGTGGCCCGAGCACTCTGCCAGAGAAAACGGGCTCCCGAGCTCCGTTTTTGGCTGTGACGGCCTCCTGCAACCCTCTGCCAGTGAAAACGGAGCTCGGGAAGGCCGCAGGTGGCCCTCCCAAGCTCCTTTTTCACTGGAAGAGGCACCGTGGGCCGGTCCTTTGCTGTTTCCAGGGCAGCCCTGCGAGCCAGATCTAAGCATCCCGTGGGCCAGATCCGGGCCCCGGGGTTTGAGTTTGATACCCCTGCAGAAGTCTATCAATCAGGACAACCAGGTTTCCTGCTGATTTTAAAAACTGCATTTTAAAGCCCAACCTGCAATTTGGAGCAGGTATCCAACCGAGAAGGTGCCTATCAATTTGTCTGTATTTGTTTTCCAAAGTGGCTCTGGGGAGGACACATTCCTGATACCAAAGTACAAGGGGTTCTTCTCGCCCTACAATCTTTACTAGATTTTCAATTTTGTCTACGGGGGAAACAACACCACCACCAACACCAAAAGGAAGAATATTGTCTCCCTGCATTTTCTATTTGTTCTTTTGTCTTGAAACTCAAGGGAAAACAGTGGGTCTGTGGGCAGGGATGGGTCAGGAAAAGTAAAATTGGTTGCACTGGGGTAGCAGCTTAAAATATGGACCTTATTCTAAAGTTTTCTTCAGCGGGACTCTTGCTCGGCAAAGAAAGGAAAGAATTGAGAATAATCAAGACAATTTCTTCATCTGCGGCAGACAAGACGGTCAAATTCCCTCCATATCGAACAAAAAGACGGGTTGGTTCTCTCTCGTTTCAAAAGCAGGGCCCTTCCCTCGGCATCGAGCGAGCCTGCTCTCCTCCTCCTCCACCACCGATCCCATGGGGCTGAGCAGGGGATTTTGTTCCGGGACTGGCAGGGGAACAAAAGGAATTATGGTGGGCACGCACTTCTGAAGGATTGCCTGGAGAAGCTCCGAACCAAACACACAAAGGCCTCTGCTGGGCTCACCCAGCCAGGCTGAGAACACGCTCGGGGTGAGCTCCCGTCGCGTCAAGAGCCCACACTGGCCGGGCTGGGATGAATGGACAAGACGCAGCTGCAGACGAGAGACTCACAATGGGGACCAAACTCCCATAGATGGCCTGCGGGCTCAGCCTTTTCAATGCGTCTTCTCTTCTCTTCTCGTCCCCCTTCCCCCTCCTGCACAAGTTGAAGGATTAGCCGGGCTGCTCTCTTGCAAAATAAATCTGAGCTTGGACAGGTCTGGATGTTTCAATGGGTCTGAAATGCAGAGGAGGAGCTGCTCCCAGGGTAAGGGGGTTGTCGAGACCCCCAACGCAAACGGCCGATTAAACAGGAGCATTCAGACAAGGCCCAGGCTTTCTCCCAAAAGATTAATTAACCAAGTCAAGGAATCAATTCAGGGACCCAAAGGGGTGTCCATCAGGGACACGAGAAAGGTGTGTGTGTGTGTGTGTGTGTGTGTGTAAGAATTACAGCCATGCCACAGGCAAGGAAAGAATGACCACAGGGACTAAATTACAAATTTGGGACCTTGCCAGAGATCCATGCTCTGGCCCTTTCTTATTTTCCCACGCCTTAGGGGTGTGTGGGTGTGGGTGTGTGTGTTCGGGAGGATTTCCTGTTCTTTCTAATCATCCTTCCAGCCTACCTGGACAGGTGGTAAGCCAAGCACAGACCTGCTTGAAGCTGCTAAAAAGTCAGAGCGATGTAGCAACTAAATTAGGGTGTTACTTGGACCTTGAACAGAGGAGAAAATTGAGTTTCTCCAAGTTTGGGCTGTTATGAATTCAGAAAGGTATTTATTTTTATTTATTGATTAAATTTGTTTGCCACCCATCTCGCCACAAGTGGGCGGCTTACAACATTAACCTTAGTATCAACCTTGGTCCAACTGAGCTTTCTATTCTGCCTCACTTCAAGATTAGCTAGCACCCTAAGCCAACAAGCTAGGCTCAAGTTTCTCCTTAGCTCCTTGGGAGAGCCCGGGAACCCAACCTTGCGACCCAAAGGTGCTTTTTCAAAAGGCAACTGGACTTTTCCCTTGAAGACGTTTCACTTCCCATCCAAGAAGCTTTTTCAGTTCTGTTCCAAAGAAGCTTCTTGGATGAGAAGCGAAATGTCTTCAGGGAAAAACCAAGAAAGTCCAGTTGCCTCTTGAAAAAGCACCTTTGGGACAACTGTGACCTGGATGACTGAGAATCTCCATAGACACTAACCTAGGATCCAAGTTGAGTTGGGGGGAGAAAGTTTTCCCCTCCACTCAACCTACCTCTCGGGATTTTCATTACAGTACAGAAATAAAATTGGAGGAAGCAGCGCTCTATACATCCTCTGTTTTGTGTCCCTGAAGCAGAGGTGGCTTCCTCCCGGTTCGGACCAGTTCGGCTGAACCGGTAGCGACCCGCTGGTGACATCACGGAACTGGTTCTGTCGGTGCCGGTCCGTGGGCGCCGCCATCTTTTTTTGGGAATTTTTTGGGGGGAATTTTTTCTGGTTTTTTTTTCTTCTGTGCATGCGCAGAAGCCGAGTTTCCAGCACTGTGCATGTGTCGCCATCTTTTTTCGGGTTTTGGGGGTTTTTTTGAATTTTTTTTTGAATTTTTTCCCTGGTTATTTTTTCCTGCGCATGCACAGAAGCCGAGTTTCCGGGACTGCGCATGCATTGCCATCTTGTTTTCGGGGGGGGGGGGGTTGGAATTTTTTCTGGATTTTTCAGCACTGCGTATGCGCGCGTGAAGCGCACAGGCGCCCACGCGGCACAGCCACGCGGCACGGGAGGAAGCGAACTGGCAGCGAGGTAAGTTAGAACCCACCCCTGCCCTGAAGGGAAGGCAGGATACCAATTCAACGAAAACTACCATTGATAAAAGCCACCTTTCTCCAACCTGGCACCCTCCAACCAGGTTGGGAAGACCTGCCACCCTTGGAAAATGGTACCCTGGGATTGACTGGCTCCCGTCACATAAACAGCACCTGTTTTCTCCAGTGCAGTTGCTCCAGAAAGTAATAAAGACCTTGAAATGGACAGTAGCTGTAATCGCATAATCCCCTTTTCAGCTTCAGCACCTTCCCTCTCAGGGAGGGCTGGGGGATAAAGCACTGGAGACCGACTAGGAAGTTCAAGTTCAGATCCATCTTGAGTCTGCAAAGCTCCTTGAGTGACTTGGAGCCAGCCTCTATTCCTCAGCCCAGCCTGTCTGTCAAGACTTCCCCAGTCACAGATCTGCAGACACTTAAGCAGCCTAGCAAGACTTGGCTGGAGGCTCCCAGGCACAGCTCAGACACCAGAGTGAAGAACATCCGTGGCTCAGGGCTGAATTGTTGAGCTCGTGGTCCATGCTATGCTGGGAGGATGTTCCCGGGCAGGATACAGTAGTTCTCAACAAGTTTAACATAATGGAGTTTGCTCATTACAGTCGTGATGGTCATAAACTGGTTGATTTCTCATGACTTTTTTTTTCCTGGCAGCTGTTAAGCAAAGTAACTGCTGGTTTTCGGCAAAACCATCGTGAAAGAAGGACGTGTCGGATGCTGCAAATTGCTATAAATGTGGCAGTGATGCCAACTGCCCAAAGGGCAGTCACGTGACCAGGGCTAGGGAACAGTTGGAACTTTGAAACTGGGGTTGTAATTCCATTGTTCCACAGGTAGGTTGTAACTTCAAACGTTCGCTAAGCGACTGGCCGTAAGTCGAGGACTCCTTGTAATGAAGTATCCGCAACTAAGCTCAGTGTCGATCAAGAACCCGACAGAGCTCATCTGGAATAAAATCTTGATTGCAGACAAGACTCAAGCCATGCACAACGGGTGACTGCCCCCTCCGGCTTAAAGATCGGGGTTCATGCATTTCAACTCAAGCCTTCTTCGTCCACAGCTCCCAATTAAAGGATTCTTCATGCTTAGTGAAGCCACATCACCCTCTGCTTTCATTCTGCCTCACAGGATTATGGGGTTGATACAAATGAGGCGACATTCCATATAAAGAATGGAATGGAATGGAATGGAATGGAATGGAATGGAATGGATTAGAATTAGAATTAGAATTGGAATTGGTATTGGAATTGGAATTGGAATTGGAATTGGAATTGGAATTGGAATGGAATGGAATGGAATGGAATGGAATGGAATGGAATGGAATGGAATGGAATGGAATGGAATAGAATAGAATAGAATAGAATGGAATGGAATAGAATAGAATAAAGTGGAATGGAAGAATAGAATGGAATGGAATGGAATGGGACTAGAATAGAGATTAGAGACTAGAGACTATAGAATAGAATATTCTTTATTGGCCAAATGTGATTGGACACACAAGAAATTTGTCCCCGGTGCATAAGCTCTCAGTGTACATACAAGCAACAAGTGATAAATCATGATCATAATCATAAGATACATTCATCAGAAATCATAAGATACAACACTTAGGTAGTCATAGGATACTAAATAAGCAATCAACATAAATCATCCTAGGATGCTAAATAAAACAATTAATATAAATCGTAAGATACAAGCAACAAAGTTATAGTCATAAGAAGATAAGGAAATAGGTAATAGGAAAGATGAGAAGAAGAATAGTAATAGTAATAATAGTATTATTATGGATTTTATTCAAGAGTCTATACTAAAGAAGGATTTACTGGCCAGCTCATGTGCTATACTATTCTCTAGTTTAGTGACTTAGGTTAGTGATTGTGAGCTCATTCTTAATTAGAGATGTGAAGACAAGCCAAAAAAGAAAAAAAGAAAGAAATCAGAAGTGGGTAAGGAGTGTTTTTCAGTCATCACCCCTCCCATCCCTGGTCTTATTTTCTTTTCTTTTAAAAACTTTAGAGAAAAGGGAAAGGGAGGAGCGTAAAACATTTTCTGTTTTAAAAAAGTACATAAAACAGTTATGAAAAGCATTCAGATATTGTTATTCAGCTTTTATTTCCTGAAGCGATTTGAAAGGAATTCAGAAAGGAATACTTTTATGTAACTCAGTCTTACAATGCCAGATTATTACAATTCCTATATACAGAAAACAAGCTATTAAGTTAAACTCTCCAATGGGTTTCTAGGACCAGAAACACTGAGTTCTGGCACACAAATTGCTTCTTCCAATGAATGCATTATGCACACGTGGTGTGATTGAGATTGGCTTCGTAAAAAAGAGGAGGAGGATGGAGGCTGAAGACTTTACCTATTCAGTCATGAAATCCCTACCTAGTCCAATTTCTGGCTGATGAAATTTTTCAGGACATGCTGCTTTCAAAAAATACATGGAAAAGAGCCAGAGGTTGTTTTTCAAAAGGCAACTGGACTTCATTTTATCCTTGAAGACGTTTCGCTTCTCATCCAAGAAGCTTCTTCAGTTCTGACTGAATGGTGGAGGATGAAAGGATTCCCTCCACCATTCAAGCCAGAACTGAGGAAGCTTCTTGGATGAGAAACAAATTATTTTCAAGGATAAAACAAAGTCCAGTTGCCTTTTGAAAAAGCACCTTTGGGACAACCATGACCTGGATGACTGAGAATTTCCATAGACATACATGGAAAAGGTTTCTTGGGCAGCTAAATCCCATCCTTGTAAAATATGCAGCAGTGTTCTCTTCTTCTAGAATATACTGTATATGGAACGTGATCCATGAAGGGAAGGGGTCAGAAGATCAAGTGTGAGCATTGGAGATCTCTAAGGAAAATTAGATTTCAGAAGGAGAACTAGCAATGGGCTCTTAAGAGACCAAGCCTAGAATCATTACAGAAATGTGATAAATTCTTGAAAAGAAGCAGTAAAGAAGATTAAGAAGGTTACTAGTTTCCCACTTCCTGTGAAGTCAAGATATTCCACTTTGTATGGGAGGATTTTAGGGTCAAAGATTAAAATGCCATTTTTAAAAACTTGCAGCAAGTTCTCAACCATCAAGGAAAGTAGGAACAATCAAACTTTGAAGTTAAAAATCCAGGGAAGTCTTTGCTGGCTGTCCAAAAAAAAAAAAAAAAATTAACCTTGCCCATTCAAATGATTTTTTCCCCTTATTTATGGTATTTGAACGATATTCTGTCACAACCAAGAAACTCTCAGTGGTTCATCTATTGGGAAGAATACAGTAAAGCCTCTGCGATTTAAAAAAAAAAAGATAATGAATTCCACAATACCACATCTTCACTCACCAACTCTGTGCTTCACACGCTAGAAGCAGAACACACTGTTCCTACTTCACAAGATTAAGCGAAGGACCATTTGCTTCCTTAAAGATTCATGATAGTAGAATAGAATAACAGAGTTGGAAGGGACCTTGGAGGTCTTCTTTCTCTAGTAGAAATATCTCTGTATCTTTACTTATGTCAAAATATGCATCTAAATATATAGCTTAGTACATGCAAATACATACGTAAACCCATGTGGTCTTTTGTTCTTTGAGTTGATCAATCTATGTTATTTTTGGGGAGTGATATGGACATGACTCTCCTATAAAAGATGGAATGTCACCAAACATTAAAAAATAACTGCATGCATGGAACTTTGTTCTAAGTATATGTTGTGGTGGAAATGCAGGGGGAAGATGGTTACCTAATATCATACCTTCTAGATCTTTCTTTTTAAATTATCCACTGGAACACTTATGCCAGTGCTACTTTGTGGCTATAAAATATAGTCAACATCCAAAAAAGGAAACTTACGAAAGTGTGTAAGCAGAGGCGTTTGTGTAGCCACTTGGCTCAAGGTCCAACTCTAGAGAGGCAGAAAAGTCTTGGAATAAGGGCAAGATGACAACAAGGCTGGACCAGCAGTGGCATATTTTGGGTAGTATCCTTCTGTTCCTCAGCCTTCTTTCCATTTCCTCCAGGCCTCAGTAGTCAGTCTGTCAACAGGGAAGCCGGAAGCCGTAGTGAAGGAATGAAAGGACATTAGAGGAATTGGCAGTTGGCCCAAAAGAAGCTTGTAGATACAAGCACCTGGTGGGTTTACACAAAATACTACACTGAGGTTGGGATTAATCATGATTTACTGAATAACCACAAACAGATCCCATCAACAGACCCATAGTCTCCATAGCTAGATCTTCTGTGGGCTTGGAAGATAAGCAGGAGCTGGCCTGGTGAGGACTTAGATGGACTTGGTGAGGACTTAGGTCACAAACTCAAGGTTGTAGTTCCATTGAGTCATGTACCCAACTGATTTTAACTATTATGGAAGACCACCATTTTGGAAACCATGGTTTGCTGAATAAACCGCAATTAATGGGGATCACAAAATAAATGACACCCCCCCCCCAGCCAATGTTTCTCAATTTCAGGAAAGTTAAGATGTGTGGACTTCAACTCCCAGAATTCCCCAGCCAGCATGCTACCCTAAGCTTGCAAACCACATCAGCTTGATTCACAGGGTTAGCCACAGACAGTAAACAGGGTTATGGTTTAACATAAGAGACAAGAGTTTTTCTGTTAAGACCGGTTTATAAATCCAAGCTGGCCAGTGCCCCATCCCAGGGAACCTTCCTCCATCTACCCCCCTTTCCTGTTCTGCCTGGAGACTGCCTGGTGGGTAGTGGCTCCCTTTGCATACTCCCACCCCCACCCCAAAGCAGTCCCCACTTTGTCATGCAAATGGATGAGCCTCAAAGGAGGGGAAATGGGGGAGGGAGGGGTCTTTGGGGGCCTTTTCTGCTGCCACATAATGGATTTGCAAAGCAGCCATAACAGAAGGACCTGGGATTTCCCCCCCCCACCAATTCAGAGGAAGAAGCCAGTTCCAACTTCCCACTCAAGAGGGGCCAAACCCAGGGATGGGAGAGTGCAGAAACGAGGGTTGAACCTGGTGCCTTCTCACATGCCTTTCCCTCAACATGTCTATGGGGAGATTCTCAATATATCCAGGTCACAATAGAATAGAATAGAATAGAATTCTTTATTGGCCAAGTGTGATTGGACACACAAGGAATTTGTCTTAGGTGTATATGCTCTCAGTGTACATAAGGAGAATAAAATACATTCATCAAGAATAAAAAGATACAACACTTAGTGATAGTCAAGGTTACTAATAAGCTATCAAATCGTACCAGGAAACAAATAAAAACAATATAAATTGAAAGATACAAGCAACATTATTTATAGTAATAAGTGGGAAGAGATAGATACTACTAAGAGAAGAGAAGAATAATAGTAATACAGTCTTAGTAAATTATTTGACAGTGTTGTGGGAATTAGTTGTTAAGCAGAGTGATGGCATTTGGGGAAAAACTGTTCTTGTGTCTAGTTGTTTTGGTGTGCAGTTCCCTATAGCGTCGTTTTGAGGGTAGAAGTTGAAACAATTTGCTTTTATTCCAAAAGGAATATTTAAATCCTGCAGTCCCCCCCCCCCGCCCCAGCAGAATCCAGAGTGGGGAGGAGAGAAAGAGGGAGGGGAGATGCATAGATGCTCCCAGACACCAGAATGAGCTTCTTTTCACGGTGGGCTTTTGAAGGGAGCCCTCTCCTCTCCTCTCCGTCCAAGCCGGTTCTCCCACACACTGTCCTGCTGTTACCATAAATTATGTGAAGGGGAGGGCAAAACATGGGTCCCAAAGGAAAAGGGGGGGGGGAGAAAGAGCTAGCCCACGGCTAACACATGCCGTTAATCACATGAGCGCCTCAATCTGCTCCAGCAAACCTCGCACAAAGGCCGAGTTTCCCATCACCAAAAAAACAAACACAAAACAGTCCCCAGGATGGGCAGCATATCTCATGCCCAGCCCTGCAAAGCTCCCTCTCCCCCCCCCCCAATTTCCCCAGGAAAGGCAAGCAGCTGGGAACACTTCTAGCTCTTGCATTTTCAAGGACAGAATCCCATTTTTAAAAAACAGACACACACACACACACACACACACACACACACACACACACACACAGGTTACCCTGCACAGAGAGAGCTGAGGTGAGATTTCAGGAGTCCACTGAAGGTGCTGCCCACTGGCTTCAAAACGAATTTTGAGAGAAGCAGCTTCCATACAGAACCAACTTTGGTGCATCTGTTTATATAAGGTCCTCTGAATTTTATATATTATCCATTGAAAACATGTTTTAGCTATTAAACTAGCCATTTGTCCAGAATGGTATAGGGTCTCCTGCTTGGGCAGGGGGTTGGACTAGAACAGGGGTCACCAACCTTTCGGACCTCAGGGACCACTAAATTCATAATTTTAAATCCCGCGGACCACTAATATGATTTTTTTTAAAAGATAAATAGTATTTAGTGCAATATAAAAAATGCAAATAATTTTTTCTGCGGACCACCAAAATTTTCTCGTGGACCACTGGTTGATGACCACTGGACTATAAGACTCCAAGGTCTCTTCCGTTTTTTCCATACTCTGATGTCCTGAAACTAGATAATGCAGGAATTTTGTTCAAAATAATCATTTTAGGGGGAGGGGGGAGGCCAACTGCAAATGGGGGAGCATTTCTCTTTATTTAAATAACCCCCCCAATATATATAGAGAGAAAAAAACAGGGGAAAAAACAACAACATATATATATATCCTTGTCCATGGAACAAGCAGATAGGGAGAAGAATCCTGTGGCTCAGAGGTTTAATCACTTGGCTTGTTAGGCAAGGGGCCCAGGTTCTAATCCCTTAAGGGTGTGGCTAGCTGATGAGAGCTAAAGAGCTTGAAATAGATCTATACTAGTCTCCCTTTATTTATGTAAAAATATAACATATATATATATATATATATGTGTGTGTGTGTATATAGATATAGAGATAGAGATAGAGATAGAGATAGAGAGATATAGATATAGATATAGATATAGATATAGATAGATAGATAGATAGATAGATAGATAGATAGATAGATAGATATATAGATAGATAGATAGATAGATAGATAGATAGATATACATACATACAATAACAAGATGACGGTGGCCATTAAGAGCAGCTTTTTCCACTATCAGTGCTGTATTTAAAGGAAACCAAAGAAAAACAAACATGAAATATTTAAAAGCAAACAACTGGTCAGATCAACGAGATGTGGATTCGAATGCATGCTGGAAGAATCATGGGCTTTTAATGAGGCAAGGGAACGAAGTAGGTGAAATTTCAGGTCAATCTCAACCAGCCAGGCACTTTGGAAAGAGGATGAGAAGTATTCGAACATTTTTAAATATATCTCCTCTTTCACCTGTCCTGCCCAGCATGGTTTCCCCGGAGGACAGCTGGCAGCCTCTGAGAAATTAACTCACAAAGCATGAATGAAAATTGCACTTTGGGGCACGCACTCCGCAATGGGCATTCAGAAGCACAGTGTCTAGGATACCCAGAGCAAAATATAGCTCCCAAGTCTAGTACCGTAGCTATTAATAGCCTTATCCTCCGTGGGGATTTCTTTCCTTCTACGCTGGATCAAATAATCTCCCCGAGAAGTAGAGGTTTTTTAGTACTAAACTCACAGAGTTCTTTTCCTAAGCAGGAATCTAAAGCCGGTTTTCGAAGCCCTCGGCAACTCTCTAGCCAAGCCATCTTCAAGCCAATGTGCTTCACTTCTGCTGGATTACAGGTCCCATGCTCATCAGCCAGGAAGTTCCGAGTGATGGGAAGGGTAGTACAACATGTTCAGAATGCTGCTTTAAAAGGAGAGAAACCACCTTTTTGATCCTTGGAAGACGGGGTGTTTGCAGGCTATGATCAAAAACGTCTGTAGCATGGCTTTGCTTTTAGGTGCATTGTGGAGCTTTGATTAAGCCATTGTGGCTGCCATCTTTGACTTTTTGGACCATATCCTGCAGAGCCCCTAGCTTGGAAAGTACCATAATGCGACAGTGCCTAAAGTCTGCATATGAACCTGATCTCTAGGAATCCATTTGGAAAAGTTCCAGTTCACGCGAGGACAATCAGAGATATTTCTAACGTCATCTGCCTTCCGGTGCCTTTTCTGAAATCACCATTTTTGGAGGATCAAATCTACAGTCAATCAGTTGGTCAGTCAATGTACATTACTTTGGAGAAGCATATTTAAAATATCAGTTTCCCATATGAAGCAGTCTCCCATAGGCTAATCTAGAGAAAAGGAGGACTAGGGGTGACATGATAGCAGTATTCCAGTATTTGAGGGGCTGCCACAAAGAGGAGGGGTCAACTTCAGTGGTGGGTTTCTACCGGTTCGCACCGGTTCGGGCGAACTGGTAGCGGCGGCGGGAGGCTCCACCCACCCGCCCGGACATCATCACAGATGATCACTGAAGTTGACCCCTCCTCTTTGTGGCAGCCCCTCAAATACTGGAATACTGCTATCATGTCACCCCTAGTGAAGCGCCGCGCATGCTCACAGTTCCGAACCAGTAGCGAAGGTAAGTGAAACCCATGCCTGGTCAACTTATTTTCCAAAGGACCAGAAGGCAAGACAAGAAACAATGGATGGAAACTAATCAAGGAGAGAAGCAACCTGGAATTAAGGAGAAACTTCTAACAGCGAGAACAATTAACCAGTGGTATGGCTTGCCTTCAGAAGTTATGAATGCTCCATCACTGGAGGTTTTTAAAGAGGGACTGGACAGCCACTTGTCTGAACTGGTATAGGTCTCCTGCTTGGGCAGGGGGTTGGACTAGAAGACCCCCAAGGTCCCTTCCAACTCTATTCTATTCTAGGTTTTACCTTCAGGAGAAAACCCTCTACACCAGGGTTTCCCAACCATAGCAATAAGATATGTGGACTTCAATGCCCAGAATTTTCCAGACAGCATGGCTATCCACACATCTAACGTTGCCAAGGTTGGGAAACCTGCTCTACACCATCATCACCATCCAAGGTGAATGCAAGAAAAAAAAAGGGGGGGGCTTTTTTGGTTGCTATCTACATCCCTTGGAATTCTTGACCAAGGGAGAACAAACTAATTGCACAGCTGGCTTTTCACCAGCAAGCAAAAACATTTTCATTCACATCAATTCTGTTCTGCATCCTGAATTGTGATTTACGGTTTTTGTTTTTAAGCAATGGGGACTATTTATTTTTGGATGTATTTTGAATTTGTTTTTGTCAAAATTAGAATGTTATACTATTTGACATTTTGGATATGAGAAACCACAAGAATCCATGTAAATCCAAATATACTAGGAAAAAAAGCACATTGGCCAGGAAAGCAGCTAAACCAGCTATAATATTGCCAGCAATGGTTTGTTCAAACTAAACACAAGCCACAGTCTAAAACAAACCCTGATTAATGATTCTGGTTTGTCTCAGTTATCAAGAATTAGGGTGTGTGTGTTTTTTTCCTAAAGGGAACGTTATCTCCTGGTTCTTTCCATTTTGTGGGGTTTTTGGTGCTCTTTGAGCTTGGTTGTTTTCTTGCAGACATCAGTGCTGATGATGTTACCTAGTTAGGTAATGAAATGTCTGCAAGGAAACAACCAAGCTCAGAGAGCACCAAGGACCCCTCATTTCAACCCTGAGCTACAAATATTCTCTTTTATCTTTCCATTTTTTTCAGAGTCATACCACATCGAATGTATCTTGTCTTTTTATGTACACTGAGAGCATATGCACCAAAGACAAATTCCTTGTGTGTCCAATCACACTTGGCCAATAAAGAATTCTATTCTATTCTATTCTATTCTATTCTATCTTTAATTTGGGCAGACTATTAAGCCACAGAGGAGATAGCACTGAGGCTAATCAGCAACTAAAGCTTCATATAACACACTTTGAGAACCAGCACAATGTACTGTAGAATGTTGCACATCGATTAGGAAAAGTTCCCACAATCATGGAACTCCATGGACCAGTAATTCCCTTTTAGCTTCATCACTGGGGATTGGGGATAAAATAACCCCACACGCATAATCTTTAAACCCCAAGCCAAAAGATGGAACATTAAAAACTATAAATAAACCACAAACTCGTGAATAATGGTTTGTAAATAAAAAAAATCTATTCAAACACTGGGTTAAGCAGAACCTAAGTAAATCATGTTATGACTTAATGAGTTGTGTGAATTCTCCTCTAGAGGCCAGAATAAACAACTAAGAACAATTCTCAAGAAGTGTTAAAAAGATTCATTTTTTGGTGTTAAACTAATTCCTGCCCTGTGTGCTTTTTAAATTAAATTCCTTCTTCAAAGCCAATATTCTCACCATCTAAAAAATCAAATCAACATTTTTCTCATAGGAAAGTAGAATTCGAACAAAGATTCGATCTTTGCAGAAGGCAAGGCCATCTCTTGAAAAGTCTTTCCTATTCAGGGGTTGGGTTGAGTTAGTAATCTCATCCAAGAAACTCCCGTACCTTAGACCAGGGGTCTCCAAACTTG
Organism: Thermophis baileyi; assembly: GCA_003457575.1. NCBI lineage: Eukaryota > Metazoa > Chordata > Lepidosauria > Squamata > Dipsadidae > Thermophis > Thermophis baileyi. The sequence goes on from QLTV01002567.1 coordinate 3,838,674, forward strand.
GCAACTTTAAGACTTGAGGACTTCAACTCCCAGAATTCCCCAGCCAGCATTGCACTAGAGCAGGGGTTGACAACCTTAAACACTCGAAGAGCCACAAAGGTCCTAACCGGAAACCCCCCATTTAATTCTGGAGCCAACCGGAAGTCCGGTTCCCCCACCATAGAGTCTCCTCCTAGCACGGCGTCCTTTTTCCTCTGCCAACCAGAAGTCCGGTTTCCCCACCATAGAGTCTCCTCCTAGCGCGGCGTCCTTTTTCCTCTGCCAACCAGAAGTCCGGTTCCCCCACCATAGAGTCTCCTCCTAGCACGGAGTCCTTTTTCCTCTACCTGTCCTAACCAAAAGCCCTATCAATTGTGGAGCCGACCGGCGACAGGGAGCTGCAGCAGAGGGATGAAAGAGCCACATGCAGCTCCAGAGCCGCAGGTTGCCAACCCCTGCACTAGAGGAACAGGTAGCCTTTGGTGACCTTTCCTGGACTGAGATAAGCAGTCCATGCTCTAATAACCCTTCAATGCACTCTACTCCACAGGGGCTTATCATTAGAGTTCAGGATCTTAATAGAACCTTTGGTTCCTTCCTAGGCTGAATGAAGATTCAGAAAATGAGATGAACCCACCAACCTACAGCCACAAGCTGGGTCTCACCAGGTTGGAAAATATTGGGAGATACCATCTTTCAGGTACCTAGTCAGAAGCCACTAAGGGGTTGTAGACTATCATCAGCACCTTCACAAAGCAACCGGGGTTGGCTCTTTGGTTTGTCCCTAAAACTGAAAGTGATTCTTTCCCAGCTTTGGTCTAGTGCAGGGATGTCAAACTTGATTTCATTGAGGGCCGCCTCAGGGTTGTGTTTGACCTCAGGGGGCCAGGGTGGGCGTGGCAGGGTGGGAGTGGCCAACTCGACGTCACTCGTGTCGGGGGCCCCGGTGGTGGCCCCAGTGCTTTGCCAGCGAAAACGGGCTCCCGAGCTCCGTTTTCGGCTGCGACTGCCTCCTGCAACCCTCTGCCAGCGAAAATGGAACTCAGGAGGGCCGAGCTCTCCATTTTCACTGGCAGAGGCACTGTGGGCCGGTCCTTTGCTGTTTCTAGAGCGGACCCGCGGGCCATATCTAAGCACCCCGTGGGCCGGATCTGGCCCCCGGGCCTTGAGTTTGACACCACTGGTCTAGTCCTTCCCCCCCCAAGTTTACTAAATCAGCGAATTTCATTCTAATCCTTAAAACACATTTTTAAGGCAGTCGTGAAAAGCCCGATGCCCTCCAGATGCATTGGAATTTAATTTCCACTATCTGCAGCTTGCTTGATAGGCGGAGTGGGAAGCTATGGAAATTAAATGCCAATGGTCGAGAGATGGCACCACCTCGAGGGAAGCTGGTATGAGCCTCTCCAGCAACTTTGTCAGAGATAAAGCAGACTCCCCCGGTCCTGAAATACCATCGTGCTGATGCAATGCCTTTTTTCTGCCTAGCAAAATTTGCCAAGAGGTAGAAAAGGATCCCAAAGTGTTGGGGAGGCCTGAAGCTTCGATGCAACGAACTGGCCTATCTGAATCAGAGGGATCCTTCAGACCTCTTGAAGCCATTCATTCCTCCATCTGGAAAGACTTTTGAGGCACCTCGATTTTACTTCCATCCTATACCTGAAAATCAAATCTGAGGCTCTAAATCAGGGGTGTCAAACTCAAGGCCCAGGGGTCGGATCTGGCCCGTGGGGTACTTAGATCTGTCCCGCGGGGCCGTCCTGGAAACAGCAAGGGACTGGCCCACCGTGCTTCTGCCAGTGAAAACGGAGCTTGGGAGGGCCGCTGTTTTCACCGGCAGAGGGTTGCAGGAGGCCATGGCAGCCGAAAACGGAGCTCGGGAGCCCGTTTTCACTGGCAGAGCACTCGGGCCACCACAGGCACCCCGGACACGAGTAACGTTGAGCTGGCCATGTCCACCCCGGCCCCCAGAGGTCAAACACAACCCTGATGCGGCCCTCAATGAAATCGAGTTTGACACCCCTGCTCTAAATTGACCCGAATTGTTCCATTGGATCAACAATTCTAATCAGGTTTTATTCACTTATTAGATTTACATCCTGAATATACAGGTCGTTCCCCAACTTACAACCATTCGTTTAACCAACATTCGAAGTTAACAAGGGCAGTGAAAAAAGTGACTTGCAACCTGTCCTTGTACTTACTTACAACCGCCGCAGAATCCCCACAGTCACATAATCAACATGGCAATTGGCATGTATAGGTAGTTCTCAACTTACAACAGTTCACTTAGTGACAGTTCAAAGTTGCAACAGCACTGAAAAAAAAAAGGAGTCATGACCATTTTCCACATGTTCGACCATTGCAGCATCATGTGATCAAAATTCAGATGCTTGGCAACTGGTTCATACTTATGACCGTTGCTGTGTCCCAAGGTCGTGTGATCCGCTTTTGCAACCTTTTGGCAAGCAAAATCAAAGGAGAAACCGGATTCACTTAACAACCGGGTTAATAATTTATCATCTGCAGTGATTCACTTAACAGTTGTGGCAAGAAAATGGGGCAAAACTCACTTAACAAATGTCTCACTTAACAGAAATTTTGGGCTCAATTGTGGTCGTAAGTCAAGGACTAGCTGTATTTAAGACAATTGCAGAATTCTGGGGTCAGGTGATCACCATTTGCAACCTTCCCAGCTGGCTTCCAACAAGCAAAATCAACGGGGGAGGATGGATTCGCTTAACGACCATGTGATTCACTTAATGAATGCAGTGATTCGCTTACCAACCATGCAGAAAAGGCAGTAAAATCAAGCACTTACCAAACACCATGCTCAGCAACAGAAATTCTGGTTCCAATTGTTGTCATAAGTGTGCTAAGTGTATTTGTACAACTTAAGGCAGTGTATATAAGGCTCCCGTCTTTTGTCGGGAGAGAGGGATTGGCCCAAACTTACCCAGCTGGCTTCAGTACCTAAAGAAGGACTAGAACCGTGATGGCGAACCTATGGCACGCGTGCCACAGGTGGCACACGGAGCCATATCTGAAGGCACGCAAGGCGTTGCCCTATGTCAGCTCCAGTGCATGCTGGCCAGCTGATTTTCGGCCTTCCGGAGGGCGGGGGGAGGCCGTTTTCGCCCTCCCCAGGCTTCAGGAAAGCCTCCTGAAGCCTGGGGAAGGTGAAAAATGGCCCCAACAGGCCTACCGGAAGTTCGTTTCCGAACTCCCGGTAGGCCCGTTGGGCCCGTTTTTCGCCATCCACAGACTCTGGAGGCTTTCCTGAAGCCTGGGGAGGGCGAAAAACAGCCCAACGGGCCTACCGGAAGTCCGGAGGCTTCAGTGAGGCCTGCGCGCATGCGCCGGGGGAGGCAGCGTGGGGGGGTTGTGCGCGCATGTGCGGGAGGAGGGCATTGCATTATGGGTGTGGGCACGCGCCCTTTTGGCACCTGAGCAAAAAAAAGTTCGCCATCACTGGACTAGAACTTGCAGCGTCTCTGCTTAGAGTCCAGGATATTAATCACTAGAAGTACAGGTAGTCCTCGACTTACGACCACAGTTGAGCCCAAACTTTCTGTTGCTAAGTGGGACATTTGTTAAGTGAGTTTTGCTCCATTTTACGATCTTTCTTGCCACAGTTGTTAAGTGAATCCCTGCAGTTGTTATGTTAGTCACACGGTTGTTAAGTGAATCTGGCTTCCTCATTGCTTGTCAGGAGGTCACAAACGGTGCTTACATGATCCCGGGACATTGCAACGGTCATAAATATGAGTCAGTTGCCAAGCATCTGAATTTTGATCATGTGACCGTGGGGATGCTGCTACGGTCGTTAAGTGTGAAAAACGGTCATAAGTCACTTTTTTCAATGCCATTGTAACTTTGAACGGTCACTAAATGAACTGTAAGTAAGTCGAGGACTATCTGTATACCAAACTCACTAACAGTTCCTTTACCTCCAGTTGTTAAACTCCGGAAGGCCAACATAGCTACTACATCCTTCTTCCTTGAAAACAAGCATCAAATTGAATGAAGTCAGTGAAGGATCTCCTTAATAAAGTATCTTTTCCTACCAGTCTCTAAAATACATTTTGAAGCATACGGATAGTCCTCGACTTACAACAGGTTGTTTAGTGGCTGTTCAGTTACAACAGCACTGGAAAAAGTGACTTATGACCGTTTTTCACACTTACGACTGTTGCAGCATCCCCGTGGTTGCATGAGCAAAATTCAGCCGCTTGGCAACTGACTCATATTTATGACGGTTGCAATGTCCCAGGATCATATGATCCCCTTTTGCGACCTTCTGAGAAGCAAAGTCAATGGGGAATCCAGATTCACTTAACAACCGGGTTACTAACTTTACAACTGTAGTGATTCACTTAACAACTGTGGCAAGAAAGGTTGTAAAATGGGGCCAAACTCACTTAACAAATGTCTCACTTAGCAACAGAAAGTTTGGGCTCAGTTGTGATCGTACATAAGTGAGCAAAACTCACTTAACAATGGTCTCGTTTAGCAACTTAGCAAATTTGGGGCTCAACTGTGGTCGTAAGTCGAGGATTACTTATATTTCCCATCCTAGGACAAAATATGTCTAAAGAATACTACACAGCAGATTCTAAGACTTTTAAAAGGTGTTGTGCAAGGAAGCAGTGTTAAATAGTAGTAACGTAAGGATAAATGTTATGATTGCTGCAAGAAATAATACCTCTTTATCATTTTGTGTCATTGCTGTGAACCACTCAGAATCTTTGAGAGCCAAGTGGCATACAAGCTTAATAAACTATTATTATACTTACTGTATCGTATAGATTTAGGTCTATCTTAGCAAAATGTTTGGGGGGGGGGGAGAGGAGAGAATACAGATCCAGAGATGGCTTAGTCAACCCGAGTTCCTAAAAAATCAATCAGAGCTGGAACTCTACATGAAACCCTCATATTCTTCCAACTGACTGGAAGCCTGGTAAGTATGGACCATCGTGGCTGACACGAATTGCCCTAGACATCAGGCAAAGCAGAAGCAGCCCTGGGTCCATTCCCATGTGCAAATTACACATAATCAAGACAGCAATTCCAACTAACTTAAAACAAGACACAGCTCCAACCATCTATCCTATCTTAAGACCATCATCCTGGGTCTTGCTTCCAAATTAGCAAGCTGTCTTTCCTAAACTCAAAGTTCCATTCATGTGCATTAACCTAGATTTTAGGAAAGGTAGGTTGTCAACTATTAGTTCAATGCACTTTTTCTGCTTAGACTGCCCTTTGCCAATTGAGAAAGGACATTCGTTTTAGACCAGGGGTGTCAAACTCGCAGCCTGCCGGCCAGATGCGTCACGTGCTGGCCACCCCCACCCCCGGTTTAGCGAAGGGGGGGAAAGTCGCGATACGCCATGTGACCACGTGAGTTTGACACCCTTGTTTTAGACAAAGATCCCCTGGACCACTGAGTCAGTGGCAATGCTTACTTATTAGAGATGCCCCGATAGAAAACACCACTTGTAAGCTCGGGGTTGAACTGTAGGATCCTTGCAGCTCTCTGAGCTTGGTGTTTTTCTTACAGACATCTCATTGCCAAACTAGGCAACATCATCAGTGCTACATTATCACTAGCACTGATGATGTTAGCTAGTGGGTAATGAAAACGTCTGCAAGAAAATAACCAAGCTTAGAGAACACTAAGGTTATTAGAGATGGCCAGATGGCCATTCACACACTTGTCCCATCCCGACAAAAAGCTTGTCGTCTAGTACTAGTTGCTATAGTTAAATCATATGATTTACAGGTAGTTCTCGATTTGCAGCAGTTCGTTTAGTGACAGTTCAAAGTTACAACGGCACCCAAAAAAAGTGACTTATGACCGTTTTTCACACAACCGTTGCAGCATCCCCACGGATTTGGATCTCGTGATCCAAATTCAGCTGCTTAGCAGCTGCTTCATATTTATGACGGTTGTAGTGTCCCAGGGTCACGTGATCACCTTTTGCGACCTTGTGACAAACAAAGTCACTGGGGAAGCCACATTCACTTAACAACCGTGTTACTAATTTAACAACTGCAATGATTCACTTAACAACTGTGGCAAGAAAGGTCATAAAATGGGGGCAAAACTCACTTTGCAAATGTCTTTCATTTAGCAACATAAAATTTGGGTTCAATTGTGGTCGTAAACTGAGGATTATCTGCACTGGATTAGTCAGTCTACAAAAAGTAACAGATCATGAATTTACCCAAAAGTTCTACATATTCCTATTTGTAGCTTCACTGCGAACCTGAAAGAAATCCCATTTTCCAGGGATTCTCAAACTGTGGTTCAAGGCTGGCTTGTCTCAGGCAACTTAACACTGAGGGGAAGGGTTGCTTTAAAATAAAAAGTCCACCCAGATTTGGACATGCACAGCGGGAGCACTGTCAACCCCACTCCAGGCATTGCTTACACAAACCCAAATAGACAATCGCAATGCCACAAAGTTTTAGAATGCCTGCAAGAGAGAGATTACAATGACATTATTAAAAGTGATGTATTTATTTCTTGCTCCATGCTAATCCCAATGAAGCCATGCATTTACTCCTGAAGGGATGGTACACACATTCATTTTAGGAAGTTGCAATACTGTAAAGATTCAGAATGTTACATATATTATTCTTAACCCTCCTGCCTTCCGTGTACCTTAGATAACATCTCCCATCCTCCCCAGCAAGAGTGGGTAGCAGCAACAGGAAATACTGGGTACCGTAATCCAACACTTTTGGGAAGGCATCTGGCCCACAGCTGATTCCAAACCATTGTTGGCTTGAGAATAGTTTATTGCATGAGGCATAATCCGTTAGGTTTACAACACGTAAAGTAACACTGGCTAAGTACACACACAACACTTTAATCCATGTAACCAAACTATCATATATAATGCAGTAGTACAATGCATGGACCACATTAATCCTAATTCTTAAGGTACCACAATACTATTGTTTGTGCTTGAAATGCAAGACACATTTACATAATTTGCTGAGCAGCTGAAAGCTCTCAAAAGCAGAGCTGTTAGAGTGGCACACTACACTAAGCTAAAAACCATATTTAGAAACCACAATGGGTAGCATCATTCGCTTCACTTTCACCATGATTTGCTTTCTAAGCCACCACTGGCCAAGCCTCACAAATAGTACTCTAAAGCCAGGGGGGTCCAACCTTGGCAACTTGAAGGCTTGTGGACTTTAACTCCCAGAATTGGGGAATTCTGGGAGTTGAAGTCCACAAGTCTTAAAGTTGCCAAGGCCGGAGACCTTTGCTTTAAGCCAGGGGTCTCCAACCTTGGCAACTTGAAGGCTTGTGGACTTCAACTCCCAGAGATCCTCAGCCAGCTTTGCTGGCTGAGGAACTCTGGGAGTTGAAGTCCACAAGCCTTCAAGTTGCCAAGGTTGGAGACCCCTGCTTTAAGCCATAAATAAGTTTATAAACCTAAACTGGCAAAGTTCTCACAATAGATTACAACCACCAGAGTTGCCATTACATAGCACATTAAGCCAGAACCAAGCAACTAGTACTATGACCTAGTACTCACTCCCACAGCCACCATCTCAATTGGCCTCTAGTAAAGACAAGAAAGTTGGAAAATCACAAAGTCGTTTGCAAGTTTCTCACAAATCTCTGAAAACCAATATACACTGAGAGCCTAAGAACCATAGGTTAAATCACTGACAATTAACCCAAAGGTGCCTTTCTGAAGCACTGAATAAGCTCCTTAGATGAGATGTAAAACATTTTCAAAGGAAGAAAAACCAAGGAAGTCCAGTTGCCTTCTTTGGAAAAGCACCTTTGGGACAACCTGGATGATTGAGAATTTCCATAGACTAGTGCTGACAATTAAAATCCCTCTGCTGAGAAAGTTTCGAAAAGCACACACATTCTCTCATCTTTTCCTCATCAGCTTGGAAATGCTGGGGGCAGAGTTTCTTTAAAGGAAATCTGGAGGCGATAAAAAAGAAATCCTCCTACAACCTTGGAGGTCACGGCTTGGGCACACAAAGAAAAGGAAAAAAAAAAACCCACTGCCCTCACCAAGCTGTCCTGTGTCTCGCCTCTTTCCTGTCTCCTCTTTAAGTCACAATTACTTTCCATCACAATTACTTTCTCTTGCATTTACTCACACACACACACACACACCTTATAATGAGAGTTGCAAACCCCTTTGCTCTACTTGGGAAGGGGGAGAGATGAAGAGAAGGCAACCCCCCCCCCCTCAGCTTCCCTTGGCATCCCTTGTCCTAACAGGAACCCTTACCCGTCTGCATACCCCTTTCAGATATGCGTCACAGCTCTGACACAAGTTGGGCATCAAAGCCTCTCTGGTATTTCCCCAGCGAACCTCCAAGGAACCATGGTGCCTCCTTCCATTGTCCTTTCAAACATCTACTTCTCCCTTCATCCAGAAAGACCCTCCAAAGGTGAGTCACTCTCTGTCTTCTCACTTATCCACTTTGGTTCTCTCCTTGAAAACTGCTGTCCACCATGTACCTTCTGATGTTTTGGAAGTAACAGGACTTCCCAAGCTGATGATCTACAGTCCCAGCCTTTCAGAGAATTCCAGATGGGGGATGTTAGCTTCAGTAAAAGCGGTGCCCCCACTTACTAGACTGTAGATTGATACGCTGGATCCCCACAACACACTAAACTGCTGTATGAGCGCAAACACAGGCTGCTAAAACCAGGTTAGGAGCTACAGCGGGCTGGGTTCATCCTCCATGTTAAGGCATCCCATAATAAATTTCATTCTAGCTTGGAACCTCCGGTGGGTTCTGTTGAATGCCAAGTCCATTTGGCTTAGGAGCCTGGTCCTTGTGACCTAGTGGCAGATGGGAGGTGAGAAGGGACCTGAGATGGATCACCCAGCGCCGGGGGGGGGGGGTGGCCATGGTGTCCCATGATACAAAGAGATGTATCAATCTCTGGTGGGACGTGTGAAGAGAGTCACAACTCCTTGGGATTCCCCCCTCAAAAACTGGGGAAATTCTCTTTCATTCCACCACCCAGAAGGACCAATGAGTAACAAGGTGTCCTGTTCAAGGGTTGTTCAAACCAGCCAAGACTTATTCTCCTCATCCAAGCTTGTCTACAGTCTGCTCTCTGGCTGCCTGGGTTGCACCCCACTTCCACAAAACAGCTGCGGGGGGGGGGCATAAACCTTGTCTCCTTGCACACCTGGTACTCAGAGGCTACACATTCCTCTTCCCCCACCCACAAATCTGATGCTTCAAGAGTGTTTTCTCCAAAAGGTGACCGGCTGAGCCCACCTCTCGCGCTTACCCCAGCCTTTCCACAGAGCTAAAGCGATTCCCCCAGACCCATTTCTGATTCCTGCTCCCTCCCCATCTCTTCCGATTCATCTCCATGCCTCCCCCCCTTTGCCCTCCCCCCAATTTTGTCTCTGCACACCACTTGTTTTTCCAGCCCCTCCACCTTCCCTTCCCCCCCCCCGAGTCCCCC
>QLTV01002567.1:3851405-3862065 GCA_003457575.1 Thermophis baileyi
GTGCTTGCCCCCCCCTCTGGCGGGGAGGGATTGGAGATTTGCCAGTACCCTTCCCCTGGAGTGGGGAGGGAATAGAGATTTTGCAGTACCCTTCCCCTGGAGTGGGGAGGAAATAGAGATTTTGCAGTACCCTTCCCCTGGAGTGGGGTGGGAATGGAGATTTTGCAGTACCCTTCCCCTGGAGTGGGGTGGGAATGGAGATTTTGCACTACCCTTCCCCTGCCATGCCCACCAAGCCACACCATGCCCACCAAGCCACGCCCACAGAACCGGTAGTAAAAAAAAATTGAAACCCACCGATTACAACCCTTGAAAATACAGTACATGCTGGTTGCCAAATGCCCTAATTTTGATCGAGTGACCATGGGGATGCTGCAATAGTCAAAAGTCCAAGGGCATAAATCACTTTTTTTTTAGTCCCGTTGCAACTTCAAAGGGTCACTTGATTGTGAGAATACCTGTATGCAGATAATAGTTAAAGGAAGTGCTAAACCCTACAGCTTCGGTCAACCCTAGGTAGTAAAGGCATTTTTTTACCTGTTTTCTACATCTCTTAATTTTAGTTAATTCTTTGGTTCTTTCAAAGCACAGGTGGGGTGGAGGGTAATCCATTTCAATTTATTCTGGTCCGAGTGACTTTGTTGCAAAGTTTCAAACTCTAATCTTCACTTTTTTTGCTTTGTTAGACCACACTAGTCCTACTAATGGTTTTGCCCCACGGCATGGATCCTTAGCTGCAACAGGGATCTGGTGCTTTCACCATTTGAGGCAACCAGACCAGAGATTCCATGGGTTTTTCCTTCTTCCCTCTGTTCCTGTTGCCACCAAAGGAATCCACCGCCGGTGCCCCTTAGTGGAGATCTGAGGGTAGGACAAGGAAGTCACCCCAGCTTCTTCTGTGTACAGTACCATGCATTTCTTGGAGCGAGTTTCCACATTGGAAACCTTGCTGACACCTAAGTTTGTTTGTTTGTTAATCAAACGTGTAGGCTGCCCAACTCTCAGTGACTCTGGGCTAGCTTTAATTATGCAGCCAATTCAGATTTATTTATTTTATTTTATTTTATAAAATTTATATGCCGCCCAACTCCCGAAGGACTCTGTTGACAGGATTGTTGACAGAATGTTTTTTGGACATCTCTATGGTGCTAACTGAAGAGTCTAGCTAGCTTGCAACATCAGGAATGCAATCATGGAGGAAATCATAAAATCCATCTGTAGAACCAATACAACTGGAAACAAAGATGCTAACCCCTACAACTAAGCCTATCATAGTTGCTGTAAAAGAAGTCCAGTGTCTCCCTTGAAGGGGACAAGGCTGGTCTGGGGGTGGGTGCACCTCAACTCAAGGGATAAGGTCTTCCAGAGGGAGAGGGTTACGGTAACTTTCTGAGTGCCCACAGAGGTTCTGCAGTAGGGGCGAAAAAAATCAAGATGGCTGTTGATACCTTGCCTTGTTCTTAATGCTTAAAGGCACACTTGAAAAAAGTCAGGGCTTGAACATGCATCAAAGCTGCCATTCTGATTTTTGGGGCCCACTTTTAATGGAGGTCGGTGCAAAGTCTTCAAATAAACACTAAGTTAGCTGTTCTGTGTAACCCCAATTTACCGGATAAATCACTTGGCTTGCTTCACATTAAGTCATAAGCAGAGTTTAAAATCAAATGTACAAGCATGAGGGTATATTTTAAAATGGGCACCTATATTTCTCCATGGTTACCTCAACCACTTTAGCCCAGAAATATGGTTGGTTGCGCCTCTGAGTGGAAGGTTATCTTTTAAACTTTGCATTAAGATTGCATAGCATAAGTGCCAAAAATGGATGGGTAAAACCAACAGGTGTAGTCACAAATAAATCTTGGCTGGAGACATCCAGTTTGGGTGAGAACCATACTATGGATAGTTTTGCATTGTGTAAAGCAGGATTTCATTTTGTGTGTTATCAAGCTACTGCAATTTCTCATTATGATTAGTTTAAAATTTTATATTACTAGAGGGAGGGGCAAAACTGTCTTTTTTAAGCACACTTAAAAGGCCATGTACTCCCTTCCCTTCATCATCACACTGGTTGACTGTTTCTGTTGATGTTATTATGCATTTAAATTCTTACTCATTTTTATCTAAGGTTTCTCTTGGTCTTATCTTGCCCAAGGTAAGTTTTCTCTCTGGAGAGATGTAGTATGTGAATGTAAAGTATAATACAAAATAAATTTATTATCCAGTTACATGCACATCATGAACTAAGAGAAGGGATTCGTTTGCTGGTTATTGCAATTGCCTTCCTCAGTAAATTCTGCTTAGTTTACTTTGACTGCCAAGGTCACATAGTTGATAACTTATTTAGGTTAGCCATAACAAAAAAATTATCTCTGGTTACCGTTACATTGATTCAAATGCCATCAAAGTCAAGGTTTCTGCCACAAGTATGTTTACTTTATATTTAACATTCTTTGCTTCTTATCCAATATGTCACTTCTTAAATATTCTAAATTTCAACTTCTCAATCATCTGGTTTACAGTCAGGCATCCAAATATTATTAGTTAAAATTCTATTTCATGCCACTTGTTTCTATCATGAATCTTATCAGTAGCACACTGGTTTTAGAATAAAAATAAAAAGACAAGCTTTTTTTATTGCACACCGAAGAAAAAACATTTGGCAACAAATGCCTTTATTTTTTTGGACACATGAACACAAAATCCCTGCAGGCTAAAAAAAAAAGAAAAAAAAATACATTGCAATTATACACAGCCAGCATATCGCAATGGGGGAGGGAGGCACTGTTAACCTACCCATCCCAGAGTTTCTTTGAAAGAAAAAGTACCTCGTATTGCTATAGACATACATCCAGTCCAATTTAATAAAATACAATTTATAACATTACAAGTCTAACAGTATAGAAACAAACAAACAAACAAACAAAAGAAAAATACATCAGTCAAAAATGAACATATGCCAACAAGTTTTACGTACAAGGTCCAGGCCCTAGACATGGAAATATCACGAAAGTGTCAATAGCAAGGTATAAAGAAACCCTTAATTGATATCCACTTATTATCTTATTATCCTCAATTTGCACAAGGGAAAAAACCTTGCAGTTGAAACAGTATTGATACAATGCCCTCGGAACTCTGTTTTACAAAAATGAAAACAGAGGAACTGCCTTGCCATCGAGCAAGAAGGGGAAAAAGGACCCACAGCATGATCAACAAAGGTAGTTTTCTTGGCAGGAGTGGGAAGAACTGATCGGAGGTTGGGTGGCCTGTCGTAGGAAGAGCCATGCGCCCTTTTCCCCATCATGCAAAGATTCTTGATATTAGGGCTGTAGGAGAAAACGACTTCTCTGGATCAAAGAAACATGGAACATCTTCTGCATCTGATTTTGAAGTCTCCTTGGATGCCCTTCTTAAAATGCCCAGAAGTCACAGAACTAAGCAAGACTCTCTGTTACAGAGCAAAAGCTTTTTAGAGCCTCTTTGGAATAAAAGTGCTCAAAAAAAAATTTAAAAAAGAAGGCAGAAGACTTACAGAAGGAACCACATTTGATTTTCCTATAAACACCAAGAACTACTGCCCAAATTATTAGCCCGTTCCCCTCCAGCCCGCAGTTCAAATTTGCTACATTTGAAAATGTCCCATGACATAACGGCAAAAAAAGGAGCCAGCAGGCTTAATATAAACCAAGAGTCTCCAACCAAGTTGAAATTCTGGAAGTTGTAGCCCAAAACGACCAAAGACAACACAGTTGGAGAAGACTGGTCAAAAGGAAAGAAAACCACATTAAAAACCCCAACCAAACTAAACCCTAAAACCTTAAGAACTATAGCTAGAAAATGCACATCTTCCCATTGATTGACACATGCATAACCATTCAGTTCATCCCCAGGGGAAGGGGCAGTCCCAATGAGTCAAAAAGGCCTCCCAAAGATCAACAAGACCTTCCCTTTATTAGTTTGAAGGTCTTCATCGCTGTCTGCTTTGATAGAATTTTTCAGCTCTGAAACATACCCAAATGACATCACTGGACCGTTCAGCAACTAAGAGATGACTGAACATTTGTTTGCACAGGAAAATTTTCAACAGAGACAAGAAGGAAGAGGGGGTGGAAATCATGAAAAATTCCAAGAAAGTGCAAAAGTTGGCAAGAAAGTTTTCTCATCAACATTTTTGGGCTGATAAAATTCATTGTGATAATAATTCACTTAAAAAAAAGAATCCTGCTTAGATATCTCTCTGAAATACAGATGATTTCAAAAGACCAATGAGGGTTGTGGGCTGTAATACACATGAAAAATACGATCAAAATCTTTTTTTTTTTTCCTATGATAAGAAATTTTTAAAAAGAACCATTTCATATAGCTTATACACTTTATACAGCCTCATTTCCTAATAAGCCAATCAGAAAAAAGTCTTCCCAGATTCATTAAGCTTCCTGTCTTCACAGTTTGGGCCCAACTACAACTAAAATTAACTGAGCCGTTTAAAATGCATGTTTTCATCCAATTGCTCTTTTTTGTTACTATTTGGGTGGCAATGGGGAATCCCACCTGGCTCCCAAAATCTGCTTTTGCTGGCAATTGATAGGATGAGAGCTTTAAGTCCTCCTCCAGCCCTACTTCCCAATCTTGATCTGGACGTGGGAGCAAAAGCAGGTTTGGTTGCTGAAGGTATACAAACCTTTTGGAAAGCCTGTTTTTCATTCTGCCTGGCTGGGATTTGGAAGAAGATCTCACCTGTAGACAGGTGGGTACATTTATCCCTTTTCTCCACCTGTACTAGGTGCCAGGGCAGCTACCGGTATACCCAGATGGTACAGATAACCCATTTTTCTTACTTCTCTCTCTTTCTCTCAAACCATGTCCTTACCTAGTGCAATAAAAAAAATGCTACACACTAAAGCAGGTGCTTAAACTCTTTTCAAGGTGCCTCAGTTCTCCGTTTGTTTGGGTCAGCAGGAGTTAAATTCTTGCATTTTCTCCCTGAACATTAAAAGAAAAGAAAAGCAGCAGACAAACTAAAGCAGTGGCCACTCTCCCTCCCTATGTGTCCTGATATTGATTATCCAAGTGAGGTATTCTCAAGGAAAAGTTAAAAAAACAAACCACCTTACCTATACTTAAGCAATCTAATATCTCAGTTCTGGATGTCAGAACTAAGTTGCTTCACTTCTTTTTCTGAATGGGGACAAACACTGCATATGCCCTTTCCCACAGACATCCACACACACCCACACCCACACCCGGCTCTGGAAGAAGCATATAAAACTTTTTGTTTTTGTTTTTTGAAGACTAACTTCAGTGTACTCTGACACAACTGAATAATGTTCTTGGAAATGTACATTTTCCAAGTTATTAGAAGCTCTATTTCAACCGACTGAAGGACAATCTAAATGGTGTATCGTATTGCCAACTTGAAAGTCCGGATTTGAAAGCTCACAAGGTCACAAGACTCTGTGATACCACCCTTCGATTAGAAATCCAGAGTGCAATTATTGGCCAAATCTCAGTCGTCCACAGTGGTGGCCATATCAACTCAATCAAAAACTAGGAATTTAAAGCATTGTGTGCTAACACTCACAAGCTAGTCTCAACACAACACTATTATTGTTTGCACAACCCCCTCCCATCGTACTTTTGGTATTAACATGTTTCAGTGGAAGAGAACCGAGCAAAATAAGAATCCTAATAGAAAAGGTTCAAGATCAACATTACAATTCACACTTCACACATGCTACTGAGTGTCACTGTACATGCAAGAAACCTAAATCATCAAAGGAAACAGGATTTAAATTGCTGGTAAAAGTCTTTGATTGCTACTGTCACACTATACACAACTGTACAAATTGGCAAAGCCTTTTTTCCGATACACAACACCCACTTTCCAAGCTTATAAAAAGGGGTAGACAGACCAATGGTGACTATAAAACAGTTAAAAATAATCATTTGTAAAAAGCATGAAGGGAGCCTCTTCTGATCCATTTTTAGTAATTAATTTTCTCTTCAGCAAAGATAAGTCAATCTACCCAAGAATGGATTCTGACTAGAAAAGCTACTGCCAGGTTATTTAAAAAAAATTATTGCCAAAGTTAAAACCTTCTATGAAAAAGAGTATTAAAAATGACTTCAATTTGTCAAACATAGCAGCATAAAATGGGCACTTTTTGTGATGTTTGAAAAATACTAAAACTAATTGTTCAGAACCTGGTTACCTATTTTTAGAAGGGGAAGCAGTTCAGCATTTTGAATCAAAAGATGGCAGTTGTAACCATAATAATAATTATAATTGTATTAGAACTTCCAAAGGGGATTTTTCTCTGCTAACATTACGCATTCACAGAAGAAGTACCACCAAGCTGAATTCGCAGTTATAGTGCAATGGCTTTGCAGCCCAGGACTGCAGAGAGATTTACAAAAAGGGAACTAGCAAAATTTGACAAAGCGAAAAATTAAAAAACAAAACCAAAGGAAACAGCCATACCTCTGAAAAGTCATGTTTGTTGAAAGGTGTTTTACACCAAAAATTCATTGATCAAGTCTATATGGCTCCAAGACAGAAAAAACAGCAGAATCCTGTTTTGCCATATCTGGAGACTCACTAAGCAGTATGTCAAAGCCCAACAGGAATTCATCTTCTTGACAAGCTTAACATGGGATGAAGAGGTAACGTAAATTGATTAATTGATTAGCAAAATATTTCAATAAAAACCTTTCGTGCCAAGTCCTTTAAAAAAATTTTTTTTTAAGAGGATCAGCCTTTTGCGTTTTGAGGTAAAAATTCAGTCCAATGCAAAGACTGTTTAGGAAATTTCTGTTTACGGAAAGAAATAAAAATAAAAATGGCTCAATTGTGCCTGCACGAGATGTTGGTGGCAGGTATCAATTCAGTGCAACTGTCCCAAGCTGCTGGTGGAGGGCAGCCTGAATTAAAAAAACGAGCCCTGACAATTAATGGTTGGTGGCCTGACCAACTAGGCCGCTCCTGCCACGTGGCTGCAGAGTCTTATCAGGCAAAATACATGGTGTGCTGGGTGTCGTGATGGATCTGTACTGCCTTGGCTAGTGCTTGAGGGTCACGGCCATTGCTCTGTCCTGACACGTGGCTGCCTTCAGCACTGAAAAAGAAGTTAGAAGGATTTAACACATAATCCCACTGAGGCTACGCTCCTCAACTACATCCCCACCCTTTGCAGGTTGCCACTGTTTCAGCATGAAAAGCCACTTCTAAGGATTGGGCAGAGGTGGTTTCTATTCATATTACAATAATATACTGGTAGTCCCTGACTTATGACTGTTTGAAGTTAAAACAGAACTATCTTGGGGCTACTTATGACCCAGATTCAAAGTTCCGAGGGTCACCCCCCATCACATGACCAAATTTTGGGTGCTTGGCAACTAGGCCATATATATATATATATGGCTGGCTGTAGCATCCCACGGTCATGTTTTACTAGCTTTTCTTTGCTGAAAAGAAGCATTTACCTCCAGTTGTTAGCAAAAAAAAAAAAAAAAGCCTTTAGTGACTGCCGCAAAAACGGTTGTAAATAGGTCACATGACTGACCCATTTTACAATTGTCACGACTTACAATCGTAATAGGCAGGCTCCATGATGGTTCTAAGTCAAGGACTACTTGTACAAACAAGGTTAAAAATGAACCCTAGGCCTCTCTTACATGTGATTCAGGCATCTAATCTCAAACTGTAGTTTCTTCTGAAATATCCAAAACATTGGGAAGAGTAGAAGTTTGAATTAGCTTAGCATAGTGGATTAGCAAAACTAACGGGCTCCGCTAATACAATTTCAGAGTCTCTGCAGATTTTTTTTTGGAGTAGATTATATTGATAAATACATTATCTAATTTTTCTAGCCAATTAAATGGAATCTATAATTAGAAGGCAGGATGTTGCAACTTGTTCAATAAAATATTGCCTGTGCAGCAACCAGCAACTAATGCCACCAAAAATGTTTAACTTCCCTGTGAAATTCCAATTGTTAAAGGGAAGGAGCTTTGCATTTAGATCAAATCCAGAATGGAAGGGCAGATCGGTATATCATTTACCACTTACCCAGAATGCAATCCTAGACTCTGAGTACACTAAACCCTTGAAGGTTCTTCTCCCAAGTTTGCTCACCTGTCATGGTCTTTGTCTACAAGATGGTATCTTGCTCTAAATGCCACTAGCCTGGCATAATATGCAGGCGCAGGGATTGAGACAGACCGTGTGCATCGAACATAAGTGTGACACAGCTGGTATGTCAGTAGCTGCAATTCATCTGCGGTGAAGCAGTTGTCATCCCACAAGACTTGATAGTGAGAAGGACGGCTGGTTCCCTAAAATAAGATAAATCTAGTCAATCCACCATTGAAATTCCCTAAAGACAGACATACCGCGCAAGAGGCAGGCAGTAACCTCAGAACAAAGAAGTTGACTCTTCTTCTTTTCTTCTCCAGGAAAGTCCTCTCTTTTTTCTTACAGAGTTTCTATGCAAGAAGAAGAAAGGAGCAGCTTCTTCAACCTAGGGGCGAAGGCTGTTCATTAATGCAGAAGAAAATGCTTCACTGACTTTTCAGGGCCAAACTACGGCTGCTCATGCCACATTTCAGTATCAAGGTTAACCTTTCATTGATACAAGGTCGGTTTCATCCATGCACGAACCACAAAATGCTACAGAGTAACTGCTGGCTACATTATGATTACCTGGATTCCTGCATGGCTACAGAGGTAAAAGTCGAATTCAGACGGGTGGGTGATGGTGCTATCCACGGTAGTGCCTGCCGGAACATTTCCACTTTTTCCCACCTATTGGAGACAACACAGCCATAACGCTTAGTGTGCAGCATTCGTGTCAACAAAACAAGCAGAATTCTTCATTATATTTTATTTGACAGTAAATCAATCAATCTGTGCAGCACACTTGAACCTTACCACTACCCTACTACTAAAGTTTAAGGATCATAATTCAACGAGCAACTGGACAGTTTCCTCTAAAGATGCAACTCTTCAGCTTTGCCTGAAGTCAGCCAGATTCAAATATACAGAAAGCAACGTCCAACTGGGAATATTTTCACATTATCCAAATGCGATCGCCCTATGGTAGCCATTTTGAATTTTGTGAAAGACATGGGCAGCAAGGAGAAGCATGTATGACTTGACAAACAGAAATGCACAAAATATTTCTGAATTTAAATTTGAAATATTAGTTTAGGTTCATTAAGGTTGGAACAGCTGTTACAGCAACTTGAAATGGAGAAATACATTGAACTGAAAGTTCTCCAATAATAAGCAGGATGAAATGAAATGAATCTGACTTACCTGGATTTCACGCATTTGATTCTCTTAGGAATCATTAGAGTGCTGAGGGATGCCTACAAATATGCCTCAACGTTTTCAGCTAGGCTTTAGCTTCTTGTAGCGGTATGACATCTGACCATTTAGAATCAACTTTGAATTATTATACTTTTTATTGATTCAAAATGTGTAAACTTATTCCCCACCACCACCAAAAAAAACCAACCCATCAGTATCTAGCCTTATAAAAATGCATTTGCACCATCCTTACCCCACCCAGGCACTTTTCCAAGAAAAGCCATCTGGCATCTCCTGAAAGCTGCAGAATTTAATAGGATGGCTTTATGTTCCCTCTGCAGTTACCTACCCGTTCAGTTTTGTCTGCACAAAAGAGTCTTGTGTGATGCCTTTTCTGCACGACAATGTAGGTGATCCCTGGCCTGTAGTCTTCTTCTAAACTGATACAGGCCTTCCGGATTGCAATAAGCTCAGGCCAAGCTACCTAGAAGTGTTAAAGTTGAAATGAACTCAATTCATGAAGCAATTCATGAAGTCCCACTGAAGCTGTTGTACTATTAAGTAAGAAAAGGTATGAATCCAAGCCAATTTCTGGTTGCTGAATATATCAAGTAAATTCATGAAAACTTTCAAGGTAAAATATGATTTTGCAAACTTGCCATGAAGGAAATAGACAAGTACATTTAGAAAACTGCTTGTATGCATAGTGCTATATGCTTTGGGATTAGACACTAATTTAATTTAGGATCAGAATGCATCACTGACATACAACATACATCTGGTTTGGATGAAGAGACAATCTACTTTTCCAGCATACAGGTAGTCCTTGACTTATCGTAATTGAGCCCACAATTATGGCCATAAATTGTGATGGTCATTACGCCAGTTATCAGGGGACTGTGCCTGATTTTATCTTTTTTGTGGCAGTTAAATGAACACCATGAGTATTAAGCAAACACCACAGTCACTAAGCAAATCCATTGTTCACTATAGGGCAGTGATGGCGAACCTGTGGCACGCGTGCCACAGGTGGCACGCGGAGCCATATCAGAGGGCACGCGAGGCGTTGCCCTATGTCAGCTCCAGCGTGCATGTGCGCGCTGGCCAGCTGATTTTCGGCCTTGGGGAAGGCCGTTTTGCCCTCCGGAGGCTTCAGGGAAGCTTCCTGAAGCCCCGGAATGCGAAAAACGGCCCAACGGGAAAACCGGAAGTTCAGAGAAACGCACTTCCGGTTTGCCGTTGGGCTGTTTTTTGCACTCCGGAGGCTTCAGGGAAGCTTCCTGAAGCCCCGGAGCGCAAAAAACAGCCCAACGGGCACACCAGAAGTTCGGAAAAACGCACTGCCAGTTTGAC
>QLTV01002567.1:3872442-3882645 GCA_003457575.1 Thermophis baileyi
CCGGACACTCTTCAAGGGTAGCCCCATGTAGATTACTCGTCTCACCTGGAGTAGTTATGTATAACTGCGTATTATTAATATACTGATGATACTACGGTACATCCAGTGCCATGTAGTTATATCACCTAATGTTTCATGTACATATTGAAAGAAGGGATGGGAGATCTGAGCCTTGAGGCACCCTACACTATAGGAGTCTGGGGTTCAACCTCTGCCCCCCACAATGTTGACCAGAACCTGCCCCGAAGAAAGAAGACCACTACAAAAAATATCAAATAAAATTTCCAAACTAATTTTTATTTTTTCTCTGAAATTAAAATATATCACACACAATTCCTGCCATAATCTCATAGGCAATTCAAACACGATCAATTCAGCTTCTTACACATGCATCTTACACACTTCAATATCTCTTTTTCCTCCCCCAAAATCTCACCTCTTAGTCTTCTTGAAAAGTAATATTCAACTCCTCCTTATAATTCCAATACATTTTAAACTTTCTTTGCTAAGGCCAGCCCATCAAAGTAATTTTAATAATTGACTAGTTAGCATTTTTAAATTGTTTCAATTATATTCCCAGATATAGGCAAGTATATCTACACACCTATTGCAACATTAGAATACAGTAATCCACATATAAATCATCATTACTATCTTAAAAAGCTCTTAGAAAGGCATCTACAATCACCAGTTCCTTCCTAGTTCTTTAAACCAGGGGGCTCCAACCCGAGCTGCAGCCCATTCAGAACCAGACCACAGGGTCGTTGGGCAAGCGAGCACGTGCAGCAGGCAGGTGGGCACAGTTCCATTTGTGCAAGCGGTGGGCGCATGTGACCACCACTTGTGCAAATGGAGCTGCAGGCACTCCCCCCCCCCCCAATGCCAATCTGCAAAGCCGGAAAGGTTCGAGACTGTTGCTTTAAACTACTCCTAATTGATATTTTTGCAAAGTTAGTAACCAGCAGTTGCTAATTTTGCCAAGGTTTAGTCCTGGTTTCAAATGCACAAAATGTTTCTTGTAGCAATACTACACCTAAACCAGATGCACTAGTACCTGTTGACACTGCTACAGATTTAGTCAAATCGTATTATTTTCATACAGGTAAACTTATCAGTAACTCTTTCAATTCTTAATATGTACCTTAATATACTGGCATCCATATCCTGTAACGGTCGTCACAATAGAGTTGCCATTCCTGGAACAAATTTTGTCAAATACAGGTAGTCCTTAGTTAATGACGACAATTAGGACTGGAATTTCCATCACTAAGTGACACGGTCATAAAACATGACATCATGTGATCAGATTGCTTAGCGACAGCACTTCCAGTTGCTATCATTAAGTGAATACTGCAATATATGATCACTGTGATCTCCCACTAGTGTCCCTATTGACTTTGATTGTGGAAGCTGCCAGTGACAGTTGCAAACTGTGATCATGTGATTGCAGGACACTCCATCGTTATGATTATGAGCCAGTCACTGAATGCCTGGCTTGTGATCACATGACCATGGGGATGTTCTGATGGCCAAGAACCCGTCATAAGTATCATTTTGTTCAGGTCAGCACTATCGTAAGTTTAAACAGTCACTGAACAAGTGACTGTCCTCCTTGTTTCCTTATGAAAAAATATGCCTCCCATATGTAGTCATTTTTCTTGCTGCTCAGTGAGCTCCGAATATGTCAAACAAACCTTATCAGATACCTCTTCAAACTCAAATGTATTAAATACATTTGCAATAAAACCCATACGGGGGTTGCAGCTGATGCACACAATATTTGCGTGTCCAAAACAACTAAAATAATATTTACAGCTAAATCAATTCGAAGTATTCTATGTTTTCTTGGTAAAATGCATGAGCCATTATTCCTTCCCATGCAGTACAAAATGATGCCTTTGCCACTGTCACTAAAGTGGTCACCTGTCTGTATTACTGCTGCCCGATAAAAAAAGTCGGCTTCTTTTAGCTGGGCAGTGCATGACCGTGACGCTTTGGAGACCATGCTAGGAGCATGCACTCTTGCCATACACTGCAAGAGTATTTGCCATGTCTATTGAGAAGCTTTGACATAGAAACTGAAATTTTCCACAAAGATCACAATCAAAACTATTTCCAACACTAGCTAGGGAGACTTAGCACTAGGGATAATTTCAATTCAAAATATAAATACAGTAGTTAAGGAAAAGTATTTCTTGGAAAAAGGCAAGTGTATTGCTACAAAAATCAACAATTAAGCTTTTATTGCTATTTATTCCTGTAAGTAAAGTTATCTTCAAATCAAGCTAGGGTCTACATGGATGCTTAACAATTTAATAATAAGAAAGCAGTTTTTCACT
Organism: Thermophis baileyi; assembly: GCA_003457575.1. Taxonomy (NCBI): domain Eukaryota; kingdom Metazoa; phylum Chordata; class Lepidosauria; order Squamata; family Dipsadidae; genus Thermophis; species Thermophis baileyi. The sequence goes on from QLTV01002567.1 coordinate 3,874,782, forward strand.
GTCTTCTTGGGAGTTTTTTTTTTTTTTAAAGAATTTCCCACTCTACAACCTCCAATTTTCTTGCTGATCCCCACAATCAAATACCAACCAGGTTTGATTCTGTTTAGATTTTTGGAGGGACTGGCCAAAGTACCACTGTCATCAATTATATAATTGTAGTGATGTGAAACAGCTCCCAACTGGCTGTGTATATTCCAAACATATCAAACACATTTTCACTTCAATCTATCACTTTTCTAAAAAAATTCAAACCAGGAATAATTTGTTTTATTTTGAATCTAGCTGGCATTTAAAAGGAACAGTTGAAAGAGCTGTGGAGCCCTAATTGGGCTACATAGCCTGGCACGAGACCAGAAGGGCTTGCAGCTGCTGTCTTTCTTCCTTAATGTATCTCGGTACTCCTCCCAAATGCAAAACCCACATAGACCACCACTCCCTACCTTTCACTGCCAGAGCCACACCCTCTAGTCTTTGCTCAAGATTTAGATCTCAAACACATTAGCAAGTAGAATAATAATATGGGAGCTTTAAGGGAGATGGGGTGGGAAGGAAAAGAAGAAAAAGGATCAGCTAAAATAGACTTATCTCCAAATATTCTCTAGTTACCACAGAAGCTCAAACTCCTGCTCTGAACAGGAGCAAGAAACAAAAATTTAGTTTAGTTTACTTTATTATCATTGCACCTCGTACAACGAAATGAAATGCCATCTTCAGTGTACATTATAACTATAAAAATAAAACACAAGCACACATCCTTCACATTCTATACCCGTGATGGCGAACCTATGGCACGTGTGCCACAGGTGGCATGCAGAGCCCTCTCTGCAGGCACGCCAGTCATCGCCCAGCCCAGCTCCACTGCGCATGCGCGTGCCTCCCGCCGGCCAGCTGGTCTTCAGGTCTCTGCCACGCATGCGCGGGGCATTTCCACACCCTGCGCTGGGGAAAGAAATTGGGTAGACCGGAGAAGGCACAGGAGGGAGGAATCCAGGAGGAAACTAGCGTGTGCTGGGGAAATAAATTGGGGAGATCGGGGATCCCCCCCCCCCATTTTGGTGCTAGCAGGCCTCCCTGAAGCCTGCTGAGACTAAAAACGGGGTGTGGGGGGGGTGCAGCACCCCCCCGCCCGTTTTTGGTCCCAGGAGGCTTCAGGGAGGCCTGCTAGTACCAAAAGGGGCTGCGGGTGGGGGTCACCCGTGCATGCACGAGGGGCAGGGGGAGCACGGGGGTCGCCCGCACATGCGTGGGCGGGCCCTGCGTGGCAGCATTGTATTAGGGGGGCAGCATGCACGCACACGCTGTCGCGCGCTTTTTTGGCACCCGAGGAAAAACAGGTTAGCCATCACTGTTCTATACAATTGAATTGAAAACCCGATATTGCATTAATATTGCACTATACCCGTGATGGCGAACCTGTGGCATGCGGAGCCATATCTGAGGGCACGCGAGGCGTTGCCCTATGTCAGCTCCAGCACGCATGTGCGCACTGGCCAGCTGATTTTCAGCCTTCCGGAGGGTGGGGCGGTTGTTTTTGCCTTCCCCAGGCTTCAGGAAAGCCTCCGGAGCCTGTGGATGGCGAAAAACGGACCCAACGGCCCAACCGGAAGTTCAGAAACAAACTTCCGGTTGGGCTGTTCAGCCGTTTTTCACCGTCCCCAGGCTCCGAACTTCCGGTTGGACCGTTGGGTCCGTTTTTAGCTATCCACAGGCTCCGGAGGCTTTCCTAAAGCCTGGGGAAGGCGAAAACGACCTCCCCCACACCCTCCGGAAGGCCGAAAATAAGCTGGAATCCGTTTTTCGCCATCCACAGGCTTTGGAGGCTTCAGTGAGCCCTGTGCGCATGCGCAGGGGGTTGTGCGCTCATGCGCGTGGGGAAGGCATTGCATTATGGGTTTGGGCGGGCTCGCACGCGCGCCCTTTTGGCACCCGAGCAAAAAAAGGTTCACCATCACTGCACTTATACCGTAGAATTCAATATGGTTACTGCCCTGGGATAGAAGCTGTTTTTCAGCCTATTTGTCCTTGTTTTTATTATCCTGTTCCGTCTGCCAGATGGTAATAGTTCAAAAAAAAAGGGTGCCCAGGATGAGATGGATCTTTAAGAATGTTACTAAACTTACTCTCAACTTACCCTATATAAAAATCACAGATATAAAGGTCAGAGACCGGAGTATTTATTCAAGCAAAATCATCTCAAAATAAAAAAAAATACTGTGCCTATTACCTAATCACTGATTCAGGGAATTTGTTTCACTGTCCATTCTATAGTGGCCAGCTTCTGATACAGCTGCCTATAACTAAACCAGAACAGGAAAAAAAAAAAAAAAAAAATAAAAAAATTAGGAGAGCTAAAATCAAAGATGAAAAGCCCAATAACAATCCTAATGTGAAACATATTGCTGAGAATTTACCTCTGCAATGCCTTCATAAATGCAAATCTCCCAACTCTTATCTTAAAGATTTTAAATTTAGTGTTCAAATTAATATTTAATTGTTGTTAGATGGAATTCCTACATCATGCTAAAACTTACTGCTCCATCCTTCAGTTGAAGAATCTCAGGCCCATTGCTAAAGTTAACTACCAGAGCCCTATTTAAGTATCTCCCTAGACCCGTGATGGCGAACCAGTGGCCTGCAGTGCCATCTCTCCGGGCACGCGGAGCCATCGCCCGTTGCTCTTCTGGGTTCCGGTGCACCAGCCAGCTGGTCTTCACATGAGCGCCAGAAACCGAAAGAGCAGCCGCCCGGCACACATGCCGGGAAGATGATCTTCCGGTTTTTGGCGCACATGCGAGCGCGAAAACCAGCTCACATGCCCAAAGACGCAGAGAGGGGATCTCAGCGGTCGCTTCCTAGAGGAGCAGAGCTGTTGGCCAGGACGGGCGGGCCGTGGCTTCCCTCCCTTCCCCGCCCGAGCGGGCTTCTTGCGCGGCCCCAGCCCTCCAGCCCACAGCACCGACGTGCGTCCACGGTCTGGAGCACCTGGCCAGCTCGGGCACCCCAGAAGAGCAGCAGCAGCAGCCGCAGGGTGAGGGGCAGGAGCGACCAGCCAGCCCATGCAGCTGCTCCCCCGCTGGCAAGCCAGGCCCTCCATGCGTGAGGACCTGTGCTCTCCTCCAGCCCTCCTGGGGCAGCTCGCCTCCCCGACGGTGACTTCTCCTTCTCCTCCTCCAGCATCCCGGACAGAAGCGGCAGCGCGCGAACCGCCACCGCCCTCGCCCGCCACTGAGAACAAGCCAGCACAGCCACCCCCCCACTAATTCTGCCAAGGGAGCGGACAGACGTTCCTCCGGCACGGACTAAGCTCCTGCGCAGCCCCGCCACCCCAGAAGAGCAGCAGCGGCAAACTCAGGGCGAGGGACAGGAGCAACCAGCCAGGGGGGCCAGGGGGCGGCGGCGATTCTCCTCCAGCATCCCAGCCAGAAGCGGCAGTGTGAGAACCGCCCTCGACCCTGGCCGGCCAGTTGCTCCTGCCCCTCACCCTGCCGCTGCTGCTGCTCTCCTGGGGCAGCGGGGCTGCACAGGAGCTGAGTCTGCGCGGGAGGAACATCTGTCCGGCACTGGGGTAAGAGGCGCGCCGGCCGGGAAGTGGTTGCGCTCCCTTGGTAGAAGGGGCAGGAGGGGTCTGCGCTGGCTTGTTCTCGGTGGCGGGCTGGGGGGGGGCTTCATTGACACTCTTCCAGTTTCCAGCGTGCGCATGCGCACTGGCCAGCTGGCCTTCGCGCGTGCATGCGTGCCAGACATCGGAAGACCAGGTGGCCAGCATGCGCACCAGAAACCAGAAGACCAGGTGGCTACTCTTCCGGTTTTTGGCACGCGCGCACTGCCGTTTCGGCACGCGGTGCAGAAAAGGTTCGCCAACACTGCCCTAGACATTTGAATCATTGAACCCAGAATTTGCTTATGACATGCTAAAAAATAACAATGGCTAAGCTAAAACTAAGTGGCCACAAGCCAGTGTGATTTGTTAGTTATATTTAATGATTAGCATGTTGTACACACAGTCAAAAAGTATCATCACCAATGTAACTGATACACACATATATTTGCACTTATTGTACCTAACCTTAGAGTCACAATAACAAGTGTTATATCTAAAAACTACTACACTCTTATCATAAACTTCTGCAATTTCTTATTGTAACCAGGAATCAGAATTTTCTTGAATTTGTGGACAGCTTTTATACTTTCTAGTTGACTTTTTAACAAGTATTTCAATACAGGCATAACCAAAGATATATCCCCTTCAATATTACTTGAAACATCATCTCTTGGAAAATTGGGCCAAAAGTTAAAGCATAAATAAATAACTGGGGGGGAAAACTAAATCTATATATTCTCAAAATATATTTTTCTTGGCGTTCCATTAAAAATTCCAAAAGGTAACAAAAAGCAGATTAGAAAATAACTAAAGCACAAGGCAACTTGCTCTAGGGTCATTCCATCTCAAGTGGCCTGATTTCAAAGAAGTGCCCAGCTCGACCATCACAGATTTTGATGAAATTTGGTGTGAACATGCACACACGTCCCCAATGAACATTGGTAAAGTGTTATGTTTGCCGATGCAATACTTGCTGAGATATAGTCATTTGTGTGACCCCATACCGCAGCCTTCGACAGTATGACTCTGAGGTTTCAGCAACTTTGAGACATAATATCTCCAGCAATATTTTGTTGAAAGAAACAAACCTTGGCCATATTGTACAACTTGTTGTGTTCTATTAAAAAAAATAATAAAAACATTCTCATGAGCGATCTCCATCTAGATAATTTGGAGCAAAGTTGGCCAAAAATGACTGCAGGGCGAAAAAAGGGTAAAGTTTGGCTTCTTATATCTCTGGAAGGAAAGGTATGAGAAACGTGAAACTTTGTACGTAATAACTTAGCAACACAATTTTTGCAAATATAAAATTTCATTCTCCTACTGCTTTCCATTCACAAATTGAGTGTAAAGTTGACGGTTTTTGTAAAAATGCCAAAAATAGGGTATTTTCAGCCCGCTTTTACAAAAAAAGACCTTCTGGAAACTCTGTTAAATCATTCTCATTAAAAAGAGCATGTTTCAAACCCCCAAAAAAGTAGAGTTGGTGTTTCATCGCTGACGTATAAAGCCCTAAAAATAGGGACAAAGTGGAGGACGTTGCTATGGCAGCGTCACATGCATTCTATTATTGTTTCATCTTGTTTTATATAGATATCATTACTACTATTATATTGTGTTGGTCCATGGTGACATTGTCACTACCAGTTCAGGCACCTAACCCAGCAACCCCATTGCCATAAGGGGCATGCCTGATAGCCATGCAATACCAGCCACAGGTGGGTTTCTTGGTTCAGGATCCCAAGCCTGTAGTTTGGTTTCTTCCTTGAGGTTCCAAAGCCTTGTGTGGATATCTGTCCTGTTCCCAAGCTGACAATTGGGCAGCTTATCCTAGGTTCCCAAGCCTAAAGTGGGTATCTTATATGGTTCCCAAGCTGAAGTCCGTACTGTTTGTACTGCCAAATTCCAACGATCACTTATTTATTATTGAATTTATGCACCACGTTCTTTAGCGTCGCTTCTGGGAATTGATACTGTCGACCTGACAATGTAACTGAAGGCGCTGGAAGCATGCAAATAAGATGTGGTTCTGGAACCCAACAAACATCTTGTCTTTCAGGCCAATAAAATGAATGAGCAGGGCCTCACGGATGCATAAATGTTACCAATGCATCATTTTATTCAATCAAAATTTCCACGACGTTGCCTACCCACCATTGTTTGTCATTAATGCAGGCAACATAACCGGGAAATAGGTTGTCCAATTTTAAATTCGGATCGACGGTACTGGACAGTTTGGCCACAAAGTTAATCGTGTCATTTGAAGCTTTACTGACAGAAATTGAATTTGAATCAACTGGCACAAACTGGTGATGACCTCTTGTGCCAGCTATTGTGTTGCTAACTTTCCATTTTTCTTCTTGCAGCATCCTGCTTTCTTCGATTTCTTCCTTTGGAACTTTAATTTAATTCTGTGAATGTTTCACCATGTGATTTTGTTTCACCAAATCATCATGCAACGGAGTTGGTGGCACGACTAAATGTTTGGCTGCTTGAGCCAGCCTCCAGCGACCATCAACCAACCAAATACTGACGCCGACAGATCTGTTCAACTTTTGCAACAGAAACATTCACGGAATTAAATATATATATACATTCTGAAGGAAGAAATTGAAGAAAGCAGGATGCCTATTTCCCAGTTGTTATGTTGCCTGCATTTATGACGAACAATAAATGAAATGAAATTTTATATTCGAAAGCCTTGTGTTGCTAAGTTATTATGCACAAAGTTTCATGTTTCTCATACCTTTCCTTCCAGAGATATAAGAAGCCAAACTTTACCCTTTTTTCACGCCTCAGTCATTTTTGGCCAACTTTGCTCCAAATTATCTAGATGGAGATCGCTCATGAGAATGTTTTTATTATTTTGTTTAATAGAGCACAACAAGTTGTACAAGATGGCCAAGTTTTGTTTCTCTCAACAAAATATTGCCGGAGATATTATATCTCAAAGTTGCTGAAACCTCAGAGTCATACTGTCGAAGGCTGCGGTATGGGGTCACACAAATGACGATATCTCCACAAGTATTGCATCGGCAAGCGTAACACTTTACCAATGTTCACTGGGGACGTGTGTGCATGTTCACACCAAATTTCATCAAAATCTGTGATGGTCCCCAGACCACTTGACATGGAATGAACCCTCTAAAAAAGTTAGGTCATACCACTGGGCTACTTCCCCCCCCCCTAAATAATGCAGCCAGAGACTTGAGTTCACACGTCATTTAGGCTCTTATGTGGTTTGTCTGTCTTGGACTTAGCAAGGAGGTCCATAAACCATGGCTTACAGCTTAGCATACTGTGCACACTCTGGTAACTGTGTTTGTTAAAACCAGGTTTCAATCAAGCCATGAAGTAAGGGAATAAATAGGTGAACAAATGTTTCCTTTGTCCACTGCATTCACATCGCGGTGCACAGTCCTCGGAATGACCACACGGCCCGCTCCGGCTACACTGAAATTATACGGTCTGTCTTCAGCTTGAACCACAAATGGTAGTTGTTGCGGTCTTAAAGTTTTTAAAAGGGCAGCCGGCTGGGGAAAGCGCTGCTCCGACTCCCAAGAACGCAAGCCAAATTTTAAACAGGCTCCTAAAGACATCACGTGCTGTGCGTGTTTACAAACACTGGCAAGTATTCAGCTGCACGGAAGGCAGCAACCGACGGGAACTCCTTTGTAGGCCCACATGGCCTCGGAGTCAACGTGCCCGGAGAGTCCTGAGCCACCAGCACCTGTTTTCGGCTTTCCCTCGGAGGGAAGGGAAGGGAAGGGAAGGGAAGAGAAAGGCGCCACACCTTACAACGGGAAGGAAACCCGAGTCACCTCCAGCCCCGCCCCAATTAAAAGGCAAAGAAAAGGGGCCATCTGGGCAGCCCCCTCCCCTTTCCCGCCGAGAACCCAGCCACACCTGCAGGCCTCTCACCTGGTCCCAGCGCCTCCATGGCGACGGCGGCAGCGAGGGTCGGCAGGGAGGGAACGGGGGACGGAGAGCAGCGTCTCCGCGTCACAAACAACTCGCGGCCGCGGCGGAACCAGCCCGCCCGGCCGACCGCGCTCCTTCGCTCGGTTCCAACGGGACCGTCGGCGGCGGCTGCTGCTGCTGCTGCTGCTGCTGCTCCTGCTCCGTCCGCCTCACACGCTCGCCTGCATGCGCGCGCCTCCGCCCCGAGAGCGAGCGAGCGAGCGAGAGACGAGCGGCCGGTCCGGGGCTGAAGAGGCGGCCGAGCCAGAGCCAAACTCTCAACGCGCGTCGCCTCAGCGCGGT
>QLTV01002567.1:3883447-3908046 GCA_003457575.1 Thermophis baileyi
CCCCCCACCCCCGCTCCTTCCCCACACACAGAGAAGCGATGGCCCCTCCCGAGCAGAAAAGCCGGTGGGTTTACCCCATGCCGGCAGGCTAAATTGAAAGGTTTGATTGATGGATTGATTGAGGCCAGTGTTTCATAACCTTGCCAAATTTAACATTGGGTGGATTTCAGTTCCCAGAATTCCCTGGCCAAGGTGGCTGGACTTCCAACTTCCAAAATTCCCCTGCCACTGGGGAGGGTTTTGCTCCCTTGCCTCCCGTGTTTGTCAATTTTAACTCCGTCGTAGTGTTACTATTTATTCTTTTCATGTTTGCAATGTTTTATCTTGTTTTTCCGTAGAATCATAAGGGCTGGAAGGGACCTTGGAGGTCTTCTAGTCCAACCCCCCTGCCAAGGCAGGAGTCTTAGAGATGTAAAATTTCCGGAAATTTTGAAGCTCGGAAAAAAACCCGGGTTTTTTCAGTTTTTTTTGTGGGTTCAATGGACATTTAATCAGAATCATTGCTTGTCCTCAGTGCACAGAAATTAGAATAATCTGATATCATACGTTTTTTTTAGAAATGATTTGGAAAATATTTGATCACCTTTTCTATAAATATTTTATTCATCATTTTAAAATAAAATATTCCACAATGTTGTTTTTTTTCTTTTTTCAATTTTTCCAATTTTTTGGAAAAAAACAAAAAAGCCTTCAGGAAAAAAACGGGGAAAAAAACGGTTTTTTTCCGAATTTTTCCGGTTTTTTTCCGGGCCTTCACATCTCTAGTCCTTACACCATCCTGGACAAATGGTTGCCCAATCTTTTCTTGAAAACTCCCAGTGATGGAGCACCCACAAGGCAAGCTCTTCCATTGATTAATAGTTCTCACTTCTTATTTCCAGGTTGAATTTCCCTCTGATGGAGCTTCCACCCATTGCTTCTTCTCCTGCCCTCAGATGCTATGGAGAATAAATCAACGTCAACTTCCTTGTGACAGTTCTTCAAGTATTGGAAGATGGCTATCATGTCACACACACACACACCAAACCTTCTCTTCCTTAGGCTAAACATACCCAGTCCCCTTAGCCCAGGGGTCAGCAACCCGCGGCTCTGGAGCCGCATGTGGCTCTTTCATCCCTGTACTGCAGCTCCCTGTCGCTCAAAATATGCTTCACAACTGCCAATGTGTGATACCGCCGGCACAAGATTTATTGAGCTTTTCGACCCCCGGTAGGCCAACCATGGATAAATCCAAGAAAAGAAAAGTTTCAGAAGAAAACAGAACCTTTAATTCAACTATATATGCTAGTTCTGTGGCCGCTCAGGAAATAGTCAGACACCGGAAGGGTTTTGTGGCTCCCGGTGTTTTCTGCGGGAAACAGGTCCAAATGGCTCTTTGAGTGTTTAAGGTTGCCGACCCCTGCCTTAGCCGTTCATCATATGGTTTAGCTTCCAGACCCTTTGTCATCTTTGATGCTCTTCTCTGCACTCTTTCTAGGGCCTCAGCATCTTTTTTTGTAGCAGGGTTTCCCAAAATCTTGATGTTATAATTGGGGAATTAATTGATTGTAAGCTGCTTAGAGTCGCCTCTAAGTGAGGCATCATATAAGTTTAATAAATATTAAAAATACATAAATTCCCAGAATTCCCCAACCAGCTTGGATGGACTTCAGCTCCCAGAATTCCTTATCCAGGATGGATGGACTTCAACTCCTATAATAATAAATGATAATAACGAATAAATGTAATAAAACTCCCCTAACCTTGCGGACTTCCCCAGCGATTCCATGAGAAATACTGAGAATTGACATCCACCCATCTTAAAATTGTCAAGGTTGAGAAATGCTGATTGGGATCATCCCAGTTTGCTTTGTTTTGCCGAGCAGGAGGGGGGGCAGCTGGATCTCCTGCCAGGGGTCGGTACCTTTTCTCTTCCTCTTCACTGGGTTCCCTCTTGCCCAGGCTTCACCTTTCTGGGCTGCTGATCTGTGGGAGCTTCCAAGCTTCTTTCCACTGCACCCAATTTTATGATCTTCTTTGCCAGTTGTTAAGTAAATCATGTGGTCATTAAGCAAATCCGGTTTCCCCCATTGACTTTGCTTGCTGGAAGCTGGCTGGGAAGGATGCAAACTATTGCAAATATGTGCCAAGCATTCAAATTTTGAGTGACCCTGAGGATGCTGCAATGGTCGTAAGTGCAAGAACCACCTGTAAGTCACTTTTTCCGGTGCAGTTGTAACTTTGAACAGTCACTAGACAAATGGCTGTAAGTGAAGGACTACCTGCATTCAGATCTGGAGCACTTTTACCCACTCCAGATTGGAGTATTGCATAGTTTATATCTCCACGAGGGGGTCCAATTCATGTACTAATGAGGTCCATCCTAGCTTACCCTCACCAAACATTTTATAGTTTTCCCTCTCTTGACAATTCACCCTTTGACCATCAAATAAGGCTTGAGGTTTAATAAACAACGGCACCTAGTATTTGCAAGGTATGCAATGTAAGATCTCTTTTCTTTTGATGTCAAATTACCCAAAACAATCTGAATAATAATTATATAAACTCTAGCACAATATTACATATTTAACTTTCAGCTTTTGGAATGTTTTTGATGAATGATTACTAATCTTGTGGATGCTTTTGCATGCCAAAGGTTTTGACACACAAAAGCAGAGCAATCACTGAAATTAAAACAGGGAGGAGTCCCAAAATATTCTTCCTGGCACTTGGGAGTTCTTTTTTCTCATGCCAGGATCTTTACCCAATCACGATTGTGCTTTCTGGACACTGGATTCCATTAAAGTGAATGGAACTGTTTATCATCAGTTAATCCGAATAGCTCTGAATTATATGGAATACTTCCATCTTCTTTGATAACCTGGCAACAAGTAGGGTAGATTGAAACTTAATGATTGTAACAATCTCGATCATATACAAGAAGTCCACTGCTTTTGATCACAATTAGGATCTGAGTTTCCTTTGCTAAGCGAGGTGGTTAAGTGAATCATGCCTGATTTGACGACATTTTTTGCCACAGTTAAGTGAATCAGTGCAGTTAAGTGAACCACATATTCATTAAGTAAATGAGGCTTCCCCCGCTGGCTTTGCTTATTAAAATCTGGCTGGGAAGATCACAAATGATAATCACGTGACCCTGGGATGCTGCAATCTTTGCAAATACATGAGCCGTGCAGAGGTGGGTTCCTCCCGGTTCGCACCGGTTCTATAGCACCGGTAGTAAACCGCTGGTGACGTCACGGAGCCGGTTCTGTCGGTGCAGGTCCGTGGACGCCACCATCTTTTTTTTTTGGAATATTTTTTTATTTCTTTGCTGGTTTTTGCTTCTGCGCATGCGTAGAAGTGGGAATTTTTTGCTTCTGCACATGCGCAGAAGCCGAGCTTTCGGCACTGCGCATGCGCCGCCATCTTGTTTTTGGTTTGTTTGTTTTTTTGGAATTTTTTGCTATTTTTGCTTCTGCACAGGCAGAGTTTTTGGCACTGCGCATGCGCGCCCACGCGCGCAAAGCGTGCACATGCATGCGCAGCACAGCCACGCGGCGCACAATGTGTGTGCAGCCATGCGGTGCGGGAGGAAGCGAACCGGTGGCGAGGTAAGTTAGAACCCACCCCTGGAGCCGTGGTGGCGCAGTGGTTAGAGTGCAGTATTGCAGGCTACTTCTGCTGACTGCCGGCTGCCTGCAATTTGGCAATTCGAATCTCACCAGGCTCAAGGTTGACTCAGCCTTCCATCCTTCCGAGGTGGGTAAAATGAGCACCCAGATTGTTGGGGGGCAATACGCTGACTCTGTAAACCGCTTAGAGAGGGCTGTAAAAGCACTGTGAAGCGATCTATAAGTCTAAGTGCTATTGCTACATGCTAGTCGCCAAACCTCTGAATTTTGATCACATGACTGTGGGGATGCTAGTATGGCAGTTATAAGTACAAGGACGGGTTATTTTTTTTCAGTGTTGTTGTAACTTTGAATGGTCACTAAATGAATAAATGTACAGGTAATCTTCGACTTACAACAGTTTGTTTTGTTGTGGCCCGCCAGCGTCCCGTGCCGGTGCTCATGGATCCTGAGGATGATGAGGCGGTTGTGGCACAGTACCATCGGCCCGTGCACCTGGCGCCCGAGTCCGAGAGAGAGGAGGACGAGGAGACATTCTTGCTGCTATTAGGATTTCTTCGGCTTCGATTTCTGGTTTCTTCTTTGGTTGAATTTAATTCATCCCGGGATTTTTGCCAACGTCTGTGAGTCACTGATAACAGAGGAACTAATTGGCTATTTACTTTGGGGGTTTGAATTCTGGCCAGCTGTCTACCGGACTTTTTGGCACAATGGACTTTCTTATGCTTTAATGATTTTAACCTCTAGTTGCTAAGGAGTTTATTAGTACTAAAGAATATTATTGACAAACAGTGTGTGTGCGTCATTTTCCATAGGGCGTGCCGTGCTAGGACACAACACGTTTAGTGACCATTCAAAGTTACAACGGCTCTGCAAAAAGTGACTTACAATCATTTTTCACAGTTACAACCATTGCAGCATCCTGATGGTCACGTGATTAAAACTCAGGTGCTTGGCAACTGACTCATTTTTCTGACGGGTTGCAGTGCCCTGGGGTCATGTGATCCCCTTTTGTGATTTTCTGACGAGCAAAGTCAATGGGGAAGCCAGACTCACTTAACAAGCATGTTACTGACAATGATTCACTTAACAACTGTGGCAAGAAAGGTCGTAAAATGGGGCAAAGTTCACTTAACAACTATCTCACTTAGCAACAGAAATTTTGTGCTCAATTGTGGTCGTAAGTCGAGGACTACCTGTATTTATAATGCCAAGTCAAATGTGTGGTATAGGAATTAAGTGCTGAATTAGGAGCAATAAGACACAAATTCCAGTCCACCCTCAACTATGGAAGGAAACTAGGGCAGTCACACTTTCTCAACTCAGCCTTTCTCACAGTTGTTTTGGGGATAAACTGCTATTAATACCACCTTGAACTCTTAATGAGACATAACGACTGTGAATTGTTTATTTTTGGCTCAGCATGACATGGAGACGAATGCAGATATGAAGCAGGCTATTATAATTTGTGCCACAAAATATAATTAAAAAAGACAACATATTGGTGTTCTGTTGTTTGTAATGCAAGTAGAGCTTCCTGCCCAGGAGGGAATTAAAACTTTCAATTTGGTTTTTGTACCACATTCCTGTCACTGTGGATTAGGCACTGTTATCAGAGAGCACACAGAAGAAACCATCTTTGTAGAAAGTTCACAAAGAAAATATATTTGTACAGTATATGCATTTTCTGTAATTATAAGACCTTAGGATGCAAAATAATAGTCTGATATAACCAAATAGATTATCTTTGTATTTTCCTCTAATGCAGATTTCAAACTTGATTATAAATTCTGGGAGTTGTAGTTCCAAAATATCTAAAGAGTGCCCAGACAAAGAAGGCTAATCAAATATTTGCTTTTAAGCATATATCTTTTTTTTTTCTTTGTGAAGAACAGTAATGCCAGCTCTCAAGCAAGCAAAGACAAGCTTTTGGCTCCCGTAGAAAAACTTAATAACATTACATCTAATTTGTCTTTGCTGACAAACCAAATATGACATTTATATTCTAATAAATAAACTTTTTTTCAAGCAGGATCTATAGAATGCTTTCCTTTGTACATTCCCTTGTTTATTTAACTACAAAATGTCTTGGCAACTTCCACATTTCTCCCGAGAGAAATCCAATTTTCCGTGTACGTTCTGAAGTTGTATTTTAAAAAAAATCATTTCCTAGTTGCTTTGATCTATAGTCAGACTTGGTGGAAAACTTAGCATGCCTGTCCTGTCTGAAATAAATCAGAGGTTGGATGGATTATTCTTTATGACTTCATTAGCATATTGTTCTCAGCCATAGTTTGTTTCATCATGATTTATTGAATAAACAGTAATTGACTCAGTCCACGCAACATGTTAAATCATAAGTAGGGCCACTGACTAGAGTCAGGACTAAAATAAGGTTTAATTTAAAGTAAATAAAACTAATAGGATCATCCTGAATCTTTTTATTTTTTTTTCTTTCTGTCAAGTTCAAAATTATAATTTGGTGGCAACTTTTAGTAGGATTAGGGGAGTAGCTCCATGCAATCTTAATCTTAGGATATGCATCCATGCTATGAAGAACATGGTGGAAGGAAGCAAACCAGCGGTGGGTTGCTCCCGGTTCGGACCGGTTCTTAGAACCGGTGGCGGCGGGAGGCTCCACCCACCTGCCCGGGACGCTTCTGCGCATGCGCAGAAGCGTCGCGCACGAGCGCAAGCGCGAACTGGTAGCAACAGGTTTTAGAACCCACTACTGAAGCAAACCCCACTATCTCGGCTTACTTCAATGTTTCCCTAACCTAAGTCTGGAAGTGAGCAGAAACTCAAAGCAAGACAGAAGAAAAGACAAATTTTGCTCCCTGTTTTGTCCCCTATTCCATTCTACATATTGAGATAATAATTAGGCTGGACACTCAGATTGAATACAGGTAGTCTTCAACTTAAAATCATATATGGACATATGCCTCAAGCCCGTCCACTCAGATCTAGGAATAGCTTTATGGCAAGAACAAATATTCTTGAGGGTACACAAGAACAAAATCAAATTTAAAGATCGAGGAAGGAGACCATCGAGCAAGGAATAACATTAAAGGAGGATATGGCTGAAGGATTTGACCTCTCTTATGCTAGTTGGAGGACCCTGAATACGTTGTGGATTGGAGTGCCTAAATGTAAAAGCAATATGCTCAAGTGGAGGCTCTTAGCGGATAACAACACACTGTGTGAATGAGCCAGCCCATCTGCTTCTATGTTGGCTACTATCAGAAATGTACCAATAATTACTTATTTTTGGCCAACGACAAAGCCAAGAAGGTGGCTTCATTCTGGCAGTTTAAAGTTTGATCTAGACACAGAAGAAGAAGAAGAATTTACAGTCATTCATTTGGTGACCGCTTGAAGTTACAACAGCACTGAAAAAAGTCACCTATGGTTTTCTCATGATCATTGCAGCATCCCCATGGGCAGGGGTCAGCAACCTGCGGCTCTGGAGTCGCATGTGGCTCTTTCATCCCTCTGCTGTGGCTCCCTGTCGACAGTCGGCACCACAACTTTGAGAGGAGCTTCCGGTTGGGGGAGGGGGGAAGCAGGGCGTGCCAGGAGGAGACTCTATGGCAAGGGGCGGGTTTTCCAGTCAGCTCCACAATTGATAGGGCTTTCGGTTAGGACTGGTAGAGGAAAAAGGACGCCACGCTAGGAGGAGACTCTATGGTGGCGGAACCGGACTTCCAGTCGGCTCCAGAATTGAACGGGGGACTTCCGGTTAGGACCTTTGTGGCTCTTTGAGTGTTTAAGGTTGCTGACCCCTGCCCATGGGGATCAAAATTTGGGCACTTGGCAATTGGCATGTATTTATGACAGATGCAGCATCCCTCGGTCATGTGATTGCCATTTATGACCTTATTTCTGACAAGCAAAATCAATCGTGGAAACCAAATTTGTTTAACTAAACCACATGATTCACTTAACAACTGCAGTGCTCTGCTTAACAACCATGGCAAAAAGGTTGTAAAATTGGGTGGAACTCACTTGACTGCCTTGCTTAGCAACAGAGATCCTGATCTCAATTGTAGTCATTGTTGGAAGAAAAATCCAGTTCCAAGCTGGGAATAAAATGGAGGCTGCTTAAGAAAGAAAGAGGTCCGTTTATTGGTAAACAGAACCAGCATGCACACAGCGTGCAGTTCTGAAACTGCTGACAAAATGGAGTTGAGATTGGGTGGGTTTTTTACCTTCTGGATTCCTATGGGGTCATGTAGGGGTCATGGCTGGCTCTATAGGCAAAAGAGGAAATGCAAATCCTAGGTGTTTGTCTGAGCTAATCTTGTCAACCTTTGGCTTGTTGCTTATCTAGAGTTTCCATCTGACCCAGTCTTTCTGAATGGATTACCAAATCTGCATTTCTAAAAGCTAGCCTCTTCATTTCTGCTTGGGGCAGGGAGACTGGGGCTGGTTTCTGCCTCCCTTAAGATTTTTCCCCATTTCTCCTTTAGGGAAAATATTCTATCCTGCCTTTTTAATATTCCCCAAATTCCCCAAAATTTCATTCTCTAGGAGGGTGGGTGGGTGCTGACTTTCTACATTGTAAGTTGGGGACAACCTGTATATGAACAAAATTCTTACAAACATGATGTTACTTCCATCTTTAGAAGTTAAATAGTTGGCTACTGGGAGCATTTTATATTCACAGGATGGATTTCTCTTTTGTGGAAAGTTTGCTGGCCTGCTTCCTTGAAGCTTTTATTAGTAAGATGTTGATTTTTATATCCTATGGTTGAGCCAGAAATAAATCGGATAACTGCTGAACATGGATGAGAGCAGAAAAGTCTGGAGGAATTCAAAGAGCACCTGTGGAAATGTCATGATTGTTCTTTTTACTCCTTTCTCCCCATTTTCCATGCTTATTTAGAATAAAATGTTATTAGTATGTTATACTTTTTCCCATTGGTTAGACAGGGCATTTTATGTGGTTTTTGATGTGTTGTAATTATTGACATGGTTATTGGTATGTAATACTTTTATTATTCACACTTGTAGAAAAAACACTGGAAAGGAACATAGGAAAAGGAGACATACAATGTATACTGCAACATATAAGCTGTTAAAGAATTAGTCTTTAAAATGTATGTATATGTATAAGTGCATGTGTGTGTGTGTGCGCGCGTGCGCGTGCACACCTTTGCCTTCCTTCCTCATCCCATAGAACAGTGTTTCTCAACCTAGGCAACTTTAAGATGTATAGATTTCAATCTGTAGAATTCCCCAATGACACATCTTATAGTTGCAAAGATTGAAAAACACTGCCATAGAATAATGGGGAGGGCATTTGATGGCTGAGGACTTCTCATCCCCCACTGAAATTCCATGTATTTCTGCTAATGCATTAACCCTAAGCAGGAGGGTGCAGTAAAATGTCCTAGTCCAGGGGTCTGCAACCTGCGGCTCCGGAGCCGCATGCAGCTCTTTGGGCCCTCTGCTGCAGCTCCCTGTCACCCTGTCACGGCAGAGGGATGAAAGAGCCATCATCCTGTCACGGCAGTGGCATGGCCGGAGCCTTAGTGCGGGAGCGAGGCGCCCCTCTACTTGCCTTTGCACGGCAACAGCATTCCGCCTTCATTGTGGTACATTTGCTGTTGCCGCCAGCAAAGAGGGCTGGGAGAGAACGGCAGGGGCGGATCTTGTGGGATGGGGGCCATCCCCCAAGCCTGGCCTTCCTCCTCCCTTGTCGGCAGGGCCAAGAGAAAGAAGGTGGCAGCGTGGGGAAGCGCTCCCCTCCCCCGCCGAGCACCGAGCACAACAATCCAATTGGGGGTGGGGAGAAGATGAAAGAGGGAGAGAGACACACACACAGAGAGGGAGATACCTATTTGTCATAGAAAACAAAACACGGGGAGCCACAAAACCTGGATAGGTGTGGCTGGGGGGGGTGTCATGTGACTGGGTGGGAGTGAGTGACGTTGAGTTGGCCACGCCCACCCAGGTTTTGTGACTCCCGTTGTTTTGCTTTCTGTGGGAAATGGGCCCAAGTGGCTGTTTGAGTGTTTAAGATTGCAGACCCCTGTCCTAGTCAATTAATAGGAAAAAGAAAGGGCAATATTTATATGCCAACAGAGCACCCAGGGAAAAAAATGAAGCTGTTGGGGAGTACAGTAAGAGGTTTTTTTAAAAGTGGAAAAAACACTTATGCCTACGGAAGGCATGGGACTAGCTGGATCTAATACTCCAGTTTGAGGCACATGAAGGATCAATAACATTGGATTTAAAAATTAAGCTAGCAAGGGTGTGCCCACAGGTATCCATTTTACAATGTAACTAGGCCAGAGGTCTTCAAACTTGGCAACTTTAAGACTTGTGGACTTCCAGAATTCTCCAGCCAGCTATGGGAGTTGAAGTCCACAAGTCTTAAAGTTGCCAAGTTTGGGGACCCCTAAACTAGGCGATTATGTTCCATTTTTTATTTTATCTATTCTGTTATTAGTGGAGACATCTTGCTGAAGGTAGATGCACACAGAAGCCAAATTCAGAGTTCTTAGCAGTTTTGGATGTCCTATATAGCAATGTTTTTCAACCTTGGAAAGTTTAAGATATGTGGATTTCAGCTCCCAGAACTCCCCAGCCAGCTCCTGCATGCTGTGTAATGTTGGGTATTGAGGTCCATACATCCTATACTTCCCAAGGTTGAAAAACACTGCCCTATAGAATTGCCACACTCTTTCAAAGTAGCAGAAAAAAAATACGGATTCTGCATGCCTTGTCCACCTCCACTTGGATATTAATGCAATTGCACAGAGGCCGGGTTTAACATAATATATTTAATACTTTTCTCAAGAGAATAATTTTTGATTTTTAATTTTCTCGAGAGAGTATTTCTGTAGCCCTACGAATCCAAGAAATCCCTCCGCGAGGGCGGTTCCGTACAGGAAAGACGAGTGGACCATTGGTCCGGAGAATCGCCGGCCTAAGCTGTTGACCAATGGGAACGAAAAGGGGCGGCTCCATAAGGCTGGAGGCCAGCTGTGATTGGCTGGGGTGGAGAGGCGGAGCCAAAGGCCGAGTAAGAGCGCGAAGACTCAAACGCAGCCGCTTTCCCTGAGCTTTTGGCGCTTTCCGGGGCCCGGTCGCTCATCTTAGCCAAGGCGGGAGGCGGCTATCATGACGGCGACGGCGGCGGCGGCGGGAGAGGTGAGTCTGGCCCGTGTCAGGCGCGGGGCTGGGACGAGCTATCCGCTAACCGGCGGAGGAAAAGCTGCCTCGGCTGTCGTGGGGGGGGGGTTTGAGGTCTTCCCTCGTAGACGTTTCACAGACCCGGGACTACGGCTCCCGGCGTGCACTGCGGCTCCGCTTCGATATCCCGGCATGCCAAGGACGCCCCGCTTATGGTCCTCCAGGTGGTGTTTCTGAAGTGGTTGCACGTGCTGCGAACAGATGGGGACAGCGATTAGGGCAGCCCCCCAGACGACCCCTAGGTGGCAGCAGAGACCCAACTCGGCAATGCCATCTAGGCTTTGTCCGGAATTTTTGAGTTCGGATCCAGTAAACCTGGTTTCCTGCATTCCGGGTTGGAGAAAACGGGGATGAAGGGGTGTGTGTGTGTGTGTTTGTTTACGTGTTTTGAAAAAAAAAAGACATGTTTCAAGGCCCAGATTCCCAATGGTTGGAAACTAACCAAAGAGAGAAACAACCTGGAATTAAGGAGAAACTTCCTAACAGTGAGGACAATTAACCAGCGGAATAGCTTTGCCTTCAGACGTTTGTGGGTGCTTCATCACTGGAACTTTGTAAGAAGAGACTAGACAGCCACTTGTCTGAGATGGTATAAGTTCTCCTGCTTGAGCTGGGGGCTGGACTGGAAGATCTCCAAGGTCCCTTCCAGCTCTGTTCTACTCTAAATTCTAAAAGTTGGACTGTACAAAGTCGGAAAATGTTGGCTTAGCAAGAGGGGTAAATTAGCAATGGGGAATTGGAAGGTAGGTTTAGGCAACCATAATAGTATAATAATAGGGCGTGCATAAGCGCACAATCGTGCCTACCGTCCCTGTCCTAATGTACCCATATATTCATACTTCTTGTACTCATAATCATGCTTGTACTATTATATATATATACAATCATGTTTATACTTTGTCTATACTTTGCTTGTAATTATATATGCTTGACAAATAAATAAATAAATAAATAAACCTAGCTGCAAAGACAACTAAGGCTTAATAAACAAATTAGGGTTGAAGAAACCATTAACTAGTATGAACGTGAGCAGGGTCCCTCTGATAGGCGGGGACTATAAATTCTGGAGTCCTGATAGCTTCGTTTATATCCCATTTTCCCCACAAAGATTTCGAAGTGACATTTGTAATGTTCTTTCCTCTATTTGGTCTTCACTGGGGGAAGGTGATCAGCATGGAGACTTTCGAAATGGCTTTTATATCCATCTAAACCCTTTGAAAGCTTTGACTTAACCTAGCCTGTGATTAGTCTTGTGGTGACAAATTGAGATTTAGGCAAGATGTAGGGATTTGGGCCTGAACTTTTGCCAAACTTCATTTGGGGTTCTGTAAAGTTGCTTTGGATTACACGCTTGCTCCTGGGGAGGAAAGCCGTGGCAAATCTAGACAGCATACTAAAAAGCAGAGACATCACCCTGCCAACAAAAGTGCGTATAGTCAAGGCTATGGTTTTCCCAGTTGCAATGTATGGCTGTGAAAGTTGGACCATAAGGAAGGCTGAGCGCCAAAGAATTGAGGCCTTTGAACTACGGTGCTGGAGAAGACTCCTGCGAGTCCCTTGGACTGCAAGGCGATCAAACCCGTCAGTCCTAGAGGAGATCAACCCTGACTGCTCTTTAGAAGGCCAGATCCTGAAGATGAAACTCAAATACTTTGGCCACCTAATGAGAAGGAAGGACTCACTGGAGAAGAGCCTAATGCTGGGAATGATTGAGGGCAAAAGAAGAAGGGGACGGCAGAGAATGAGGTGGCTGGATGGAGTCACTGAAGCAGTTGGCGCGAGCTTAAATGGACTCCGGGGGATGGTAGAGGACAGGAAGGCCTGGAGGAACATTGTCCATGGGGTCGCGATGGGTCGGACACGACTTCGCAACTAACAACAACAAGTGCAATGAAGGGATGGAGCTGATTTTTCTCCTTTTTTAAAGAAAGGTCCACAAGTGTTGGGACATCCACAAAATTCAATTAGAACTGTTGACATTTTAATTAATGTATTTGTTTTTTTACACGGATGTATTCTATGCACCAAATTTCTACATTTCAAAGCAAAGCTAAGGAATTTGTAATTGCAATACTGATAGAGTATAATTTTAAATAAATCCAACTCTTATACTGGTTTTGACAGCTGCCATTAAACAACGTCCAGAGAATATAAAAGCTATAGATGTTGCTTCGGTCCCCAAATGATAGTCTGGGTTCTTATATTTTGCTTTTCTTAGCATAATGTGTGTCCCCAGTATTGTGATATGTAAACCATGTTTCATGGTATACTGTAGTATGTGAATCCAGTTAACTAGGTTTGTCAAAAAAAAAACCATGGTTAAGCATAGTGCAATCTATGTACTAAATCAATTGAATCTGACAAGAAATGAATAATGGCATATTTGCCTTCTTTTTAAAAACTGGAAGTTACATGTGCTTATCTTTTCATACTTACCAATGTTCCTGAACTGTAGTTCCATTTGGATGCCCAGGATGTGAAAACTCAAGATACCTCTGACAGCGATTCAGACAGTGGACAAGGCAGCTGTGAAATGAGCTTCCGGTCCCAGATAAGCAAGGGAGTTGCATCTGTTGACGAAGGAGGTGTGTATCTTTTGGGTACAATTTCACTACAACAGGGGTCCCCAACCCCTGGTCCACAGCCGTGGCATATTTGCGACCGGGCTGCGTGAGCTTGACTTGCGCGAGCAGTGAGCCGGCGCAGACGTGCAATGCCACTTGCAGTTGAGCTGTGCATGCTGGCCTGCTGCTTGCGCAAGTTGAGCTGTGCGCATGTATGCCGGTCTGCCACTCACGCGGCCCGGTTCTCCTCTCCCCTCCCCCCCAGCCAGGCTGCCAAGCCACAAAGGTTGGGGACCACTGCATTAGAATACAGTTTCAATTTAGTTTGTGGATCTAATGTTACGTAATGTTGTTTGGGTCTGTGTGTGAGAATGTAGTTTTTTCTTAGTGCAGCCCACCAATAATAATTGTTGCCACCTTACAAAGTTTGAGAGGTTCTTTTTATATGGGAGTTGTTAATTCTTCTGCAACCTCTGGATAAAATATCTTTAGTCAATCTATGCAGAAGGTATGCTACAGAGCCCGTCAGTCAAAGAATTTCGACTGGCAGGATCTAGGAAGAGGGCCTTTTCTGCTGCTGCCCCTGCTTTGTGGAACATCTTGCCCTCAGAGGTGAGGAAAGCCCCCAATATCTTGGCCTTCCGCAAAGGGGTCAAAATTAGGCTGTGTAGCCTTGTATGGAGGACACAGGGGCCCACACAACTATGGGGCTGGTTGCCCCCATGACCCCCCCCCCCCCCGCTTGTATTAACAACAACTAGTCTCCCCATCTTGGAATTCTCATTTTTTTCCATTTTATAATGTTTTACATCTCTTACATTTTTACTTAAATTATTCAGTTTTTAATGTTTTATTATTTTGATTAAATTATATACTGCCCAGAGCCCCTCTCAGAAGTTGAAAAGTAGGAAATATTAAATCAATAACTAAATATGCAAACTTTATTATGGTTTAGTGGATTGTGTGAAATGGCAAACTAGATTTAAACGAACTCTGGCTTTGCCTGTAAGTGAACCTGATGTCATATATATTTGGGGCAGATTCAGATGAAGAGATTTGCACGCGTAAGAGAATCAAATGCAGGAGGGTGCTTGCTGACAGCAATAGTGAAGGAGAAGACGGCACCCCTGAGAAACTGAAGGTTGCAGCTAGCAATGTGGAAAGCACCAAGGAAAAGTATAATTGGCTGGCTGTACAGGGAAACAAAGACAACATCCCTTCCTACCAGGCTGGGGTGAACAGCGATGACAGCGACACTGAGAACCTGTTGCCACAACTTCAACTGGGGAACCCTGAGAGGGAAGACAAGAGCTTGAACAGGAAAGAAATGAAAGACAAGAGCAGCTCAAGGAAAAGGAAGAGAAAGGAAGAGAAGAAGAGGAAGACCACAAGGCAAGCAAGAAAGAAGGAAAAAGCACAGGAACAAAAGGTATGATGGGCAGTAAGACAATGGCTGAGTACTGTAGCATCATTTTGTAGCATGCAACATGATCCAGAGCACACTAGAGCAGGGGTCTCCAACCTTGGCAACTTTAAGCCTGGCGGACTTCAAAGCTTTGCTGGCTGGGGAATTCTGGGAGTTGAAGTCTGCCAGGCTTAAAGTTGCCAAGGTTGGAGACCCCCGCACTAGACCAAACTGATGCAAACAATGAGCATCCGTTTAACGATTTGTCTCTCTTATTACACAGAGAGAAACGCTTTGCCCGTGTTCTAAAATACCCATATTTTATTCTTTGCAAGGTGGTCATAATCGCTTATGCAGATGTTCCTCTCTGTTTACAGAAGTAACAACTGCCAACATTGCACATAGAAACATGAAAAACTTGAGTCGCTTTAACCCAGTTTTCCCAGACATGAAAAAGTTCAGCGTATGCAATTGATTGAAAGCCCGATCTCACAAAAACCCACTGCTTGTAAATCCACTGTGACATCGTGCATGATAAATGATTGAAAAGAGACTGAGACGTGGATGGATTAGGGGCGTCCTAGCATGAATGGGCAGGTTGTCTAATTTGCTTGGCATCTGATGAAAACATCTGATGGGGAGGAGTGGAATGATTCATTGTTCCAGTGTAACCTTTCATAAAGGTTTGTGGTATTTTCTCTCATGCTGGCCTCCCCAACCTAGTTTCCAGTAGTGGGTTCTACTCAAACGTAACTGTTTGAGGACTTTAATTCAACAGATCTGAAAGATATGAAGCTGGGAATTACAGGCGTTGCAGTCAGGGATGGTTTCTATCTTACCTCGCTGCTGATTCACTTCTTCCTGCGCCGCGTGGGCGCGTGTGCACATATGCAGTGCAACACCCCCCCCGCAAAAAAAGCCAAAAACAAGATGGCGATGCACACGCAGTGCCGGAAACATGCGCATGTACAGAAGAAAAACCCGGGAAAAAATAAAATAAAAAAAATTTAAAAAAATTTTTAAAAAGATGGCGGCGTCCACGGACCTGCACCGACTGAACCGGCTCCATGACGTCATCGTGACATCACCAGCGGGTTACTACCGGTTCAGGCGAACCGGGAGGAACCCACCTCTGGTTGCAGTTCAGTCTATGTAGGGCAGGGGGCAGGTTTGAAAAACCTCATTTATGGAATTGAATCTCTTCATTGGAATTCCTATATTTCATTTCCATTGTTCTTAGAATGGCGAAGACTGTCCTTTTAATGACAGTGGGTGTTTGCTGACAGATAAAGAGCTCTTTGACAATGGCCTGGAGGAGGAGGAGGAAGAAGAGGATGGCTTTCCTTTTAAAGTTGGAAATTTGGAAATGTCAAATACTGCAGAGAAAGTGAAAACAAAAAAACGAAAGGTGAGTTGATTCAAGGTTATTATTATTATTATTGTTCATCACACAGCCAGATGTCTAGAGAGGATTTGGCATTTTTATCCACTGGAGTCCTTCTCAAGGACACGATGATGATGATGATCATGATTTTCAGGCTGTAGGACCTGTTTAGGGAAAAAAAATCCCAGAATCCCTAACCAAGAGGCAATTTGACTATGTTGGAGTAATTTTTATTTTTTGTCCTTCGTCTCCCATAGAATCCCATCAAGTCCCTCAAGTATGAGATGAAAATTAACATTCCCTTTTTGGTTCCAAACAGCTATTTTTAGAGAGTGAGGATTACAAACATGTGATGGATGAAAATGAGGGACCGCTTTTAAAAGAATCTAGAAAAAGGGTAAGTACTCCCCCCCCCCTATTGACTTATATTTGGCTTTATTTTCTTCCCAGTTTTTGTTTAACTTAAGTAGAGGTTCGTATGGTAGCATATGCGTCTTCCATCTTCTGGCTGTCTGATTTTTAATTCCATTTCACAATATGTTTTTAAAAGAGTTATTTATTCCAAGATTTTCCTTCCTTTATTTAGAAGCTGAAACCAGCCAAGTTGACGAAAGAAGAAAATAGGCAGCTGCATAGTGAGAGCCAGCGACTTGTTAGAGGTATAAAAAAGCAGAGACTCTGTAATGCTTGTAAGACACCCCAGGGGCAATTTTCATATAGCACTGTAATTATGCCCCCCCCCCCAAAAAAAGTGCTCCATGGTCAAGTCATTTGTGTAATTTACCTAAGAAAACACATCCAACTAATTCTTAGAGCAAGGTCATAAGTCACAGACTACCTGTAATCTACTGAGCATGCTGGTTTATGCTGAAAATCAGCTTCATAATTTTGGTACTCTTGCGTTTTTGTTAAAGTAAAAGTGATCCCAAAGGTGCTTTTCCAGGAGGCAACTGGACTTTCTTGTTTAGGACTTTTGAAGACATTTCACTTCTCATCCAAGAATCTTCTTCCACTCTGACAGGATAGTGGGGAACGGAAGGATTTATGTTCCTTGCAGACCGCTGGTCATTTGCATCCTTTTAGAGCAGGGCTGTCAAACTCCCGTCCTGTGGGCTGGATGCATCACGTGCTGGCCACGCCCTCGCCTGGTTTAGCGAAGGGGGAAAAGTCCTGATATGTCACATGATGCCGCCGTGACAACGTGAGTTTGACACCCCTGTTTTAGAGGGTCCTTGAAGCACTTGGAGGTTTATCTGTGTCCTCAGGTGAGCACTACTCAGGTGACCCTGAGGATACAGATAAACCTCCAGCTGGCCTCAACGACTCTCTAAAAGGATGCAAATGACCAGCTGTCTGCAAGGAATATAGATCCTTCCGTTCCCCACTATCCTGTCAGAGCTGAAGAAGCTTCTTGGATGAGAAGTGAAACGTCTTCAAAGAAAAAACAAAGTCCAGTTGCATCCTGAAAAAGCACCTTTGGGACAACCATGAGAATCTCTACAGAGTTTTGAATTAAAAGCGATGTTACGATACGGTAATAATGCAATTAATGGTTTGCTTGGGTTGATTTTCTTTTTTTTTTTTATGGTAGAAGCTGCAATGACACTACCTTATCACCTGCCAGAGGCCAAAAGCGTGCAGGAATTCTTCAAGCATAAACCTCGTCCTTCTTTCCAAGGAAGTGCAATGACTTTGCTGAAGTAAGTCTAATTTCCTTTTTTTTTTTTTTTTCATATTCTTTTAACTTCTCAACGTTCTTTTTCTGACACTGTTGGAACAGCATAAGTTGCAATTGGATGCACGATCCAGCTTCTAAAAGAAAAAAAATCATATTTCTACATTTTGTGGGTATGAAAATATGCTTGCTGCAATTTCAAAAATCGAAGGGATGTCTCTGAAAAAGATTTTAACTCAAGAAATGAGTTTTGCTGCCTGTCCCGGCTTTTTGGCTTAACAAAAACATCCCAAGAATGCTATATAAAATAAGCAAATATGCATAGTTTTTAATTTGAGAAACTTTCTCAATGCTCTTTGTTTTCCTTGTATAAAACTGGATAAACTTGGAAGAATTCCTTTAATTCAGAGTCCATGGTTGTCCTTTTTAAATAATGTGCTATAGTGCTGTTATAATATTTTCTTGATTTTTATACCTTGTTGAATTTTCATATGTTACTGGGGTTTGACTGTTTCTTAATTCAAAAGATTGTTACTCAAACTATAGTGTGTACATAAGTACAGAATAACTGTTTAAGAATAGTGTGTTATTTATATGAAAATCTTCCCATTTAGAGTATGCTTATATTTATTATTGTTAATCTGAACTAGAAAGTTTTACTAATTTGACATGTTGCAATGAACTGATTTCTGCATGTTGCAGTGAATTGATTGACATTTTCTTTGTTTTGGAATTCTGCACACAAGTGGATAGTTTCTGTTGCTGCTTCATAGATTATGAAGTGTAATTTTGTCAGAAATATTGTATAAACATAATAAGATTTGATTGGATTTGGAGGCTGCTTGATACCAGAATGCTTCTGGAGTAAGTTACGATTTAATAAAATAAACCAAGAAAAAGGAACGAGAGCATCTCAATAACAATATCTCACAAAATAAAACTCTAATTGGGCTCCACAATCCCCCTACATGGAACTTGGGAGAACAACTATATTTTTAAAGATCTCTGGACATTATTAGGGTGTGAACGATATGAATGTCTGGGGGTGATGTAATTGCAGAAGGCATCACCTCTGCCTGACCTTTCCAGACAGATAAAAACCATGAGAGATAACAATTCCTCAGAAAAATGTTCCATATGCCATGAAGGTCTTTATAGATGATAACCAGCACCTTGAATTGAACAAGTAACCAGGGCAGGTCATGGAGCATTGGAGTTAATCCTTCCGGGTAAACCAGACAGGAAACATCATTAGATGAGCTAAATCCATTTTATTGTAAGGCTGCCTGAACAGAATCTTGCAAATTTGAAGGTACAAACTTCCTACTGCCACTTTTAACCTTCTGATCCATTATGGTGCATTCTTCCTAACTTTCTTTGTGTGACTGTTAAGCCCTTGGGGGTTTCCCCTTCTGTTGTCCGATTGTTTCCTAGGCAGCATCTCTTCCCCTCCCCCCCCCCAAGATCCATCCACACATCTCATTACAATACTAACATTAGCTGTGCTACTGCATTCTGCACCAGTTGTAGCTTCTGAGTGGTTTTCAAGGTCAGCCTCATGTAGAGCACATTGCAATAATCCAATCATGATTATTTACTTCATCTAGATCCCTTCTTTTATACTCTGTATACCTTTAGCTTGATTGTCTCACATTTTGAATTGACTGAGTTCAAGGGAAAGGAGGATGTTGCTGATTTATCTGTGTCTTGATAAACAGGTCAATGAAAACTCAACCCGACTCATTCAAAGAAGATAACGTGACCGGGAATTCCAGTATCAGCTGCCATAACAATGGGAAAGAACAGCCTCTCCAGCCAGGAATATTGGATCAGCCAATTTCAGGTTTTGCAAATCCTTTGGCTGCCAGTCTAGGCAGCTCTTCTGTAGAGGAAATGGAACATTTGATAGGAGATTGCTCTGAAGAAGATAAGCAGAATGATGATTGCAAAACAGAATTTAGGGAGGATCTAAATTCCAGGAAAGAAGGAGAGCTTAATGAAGTCCCTGCTGACTCCATCAAACCACCGGAGGAGAAACTAGAAGGAAATATAGTTGAAGAAAGAGAGGCACAATCATTGGAATTGCCTGTGGTAGCCCAAGAACCCATTCAAGACTTGGAGCCCCTGGTGGAAATTCCTGGTGACAAGTTTAAAAAGTCCAGATTGGATCGGCTACGGAAGCTGGGGGTGGATCTGAGTATTAAGCCTAAGCTAAGTTCTGGCATGGAGTCGTTTATTGACCTTGATGAACCTGAACCCAACAGAGGTATGGTAACCCTGAACCTGGTTAGATTGCTGCTATGTATATAGCTCTGCTAAGTCTCTTTGTGTAGAAGCCCCTCCATGCAATTTATTCTGAGAGGTTTGTGGGGAGTAGGAAAGACGTTTTGTGTTGCATTTTTTCCTAAACAATCTATTGTTCTTTGCTTTTTTTTGGTACTGAATTATAGCAGCAGCAATTGATTCTTTATCAAAGACGATACCATAGTTTGTCAAATCAGTCTACCAAGCTCCACACATAGATAATCCTTGACTTACAACCATTCGTTCAACTTACAACTTCGAATAAAGGAGAATATTTATAGCTCAGGGTTGACATGAGGGGTCCATAGTGCTCTCTGAGCTTGGTTGCTTTCTTGCAGACATTTCACTATCCGAACTAGGTAACATCATCAGTGCTAGAAGGAGTGAGGTTTGCTCTCCTAGCACTGATGATGTTACCTAGTTCGGTTAATGAAACGTCTGCAAGAAAACAACCAAGCTCAGAGAGCACCAAAGGACTCCTCACTTATAACTTCGATGACTAAAATTACCAGTGTTGATAAACTAATGGTTACAGCCAGTAACCATTGGGGTTCTGGCCATCCCCTCACCCATGGTCATGTGATTACAATCCTTGGCAACCCACTTGCACTTAATTAGTTGAGCTACTCCAAAATCATGTGATCACCATTTGTGACCTTTCCTGCCAGCTTCCCCAGAAAGCCAATGGGGAAGCCAGCAGGGGAATCCACAAGTTGGTGGGGGAAATTCACAAGTTGATATGGGGTAAGTCTCCCCTATCCATACACTCTCTCTGACCCTTGCTGCACTACTTCTCTGCTTCACTCTCAAGTGCCCTCACCCCCTCAGCCTGTACCCAGGACTGGCAACTTCCTGTTGGCTTTGCCATTGCCTTAATGACAGCAACCACAGGACTGAAGGATTCCCATCACTAAACATTTTTGTGCTTTATTGACTGCATTGCTTAGCGATGGAAATTATGGCCCTAATTGCTTTGTAATTCAAGGACTAACTGTAATAAATTCCTTTAACATGAGGAACTTAAATATGCAATTTAAATCAAAAGCAAGAACAGAAAAAAAAACATTGACTGAAAAGGCAGAGAGATAATTCTCATAATTAACCATCCAATCAATGAGTTGTGATTTTACTTCTCTCTGCCCGATATTTGCTGTTTGCCCTCCTGGGGTCAAGCAAAAGACAAGGTAATTCGGTGTTTGTTTGTTTTTTTCAAAATCAAGCAGCAGAAATTACCCCACTAAAGGAATATTTCCAAAACTAATTTTGTGGGAAAGATAGTTCCAAATATTTTATCACTTTATGAAAGCCGTTTTCTCCAGTTTGTTTACACATTTAAAATAATAAACTGTTGCATATAGATATCCATGATAATCATGACACACAGCAGTCGCAAGAAGAGAAGGAAATGAAAAAAAAATGTTTTTTTTTCCTATTGCAAAGACTTCCTATTATGATAGACTGGAGCAGTTCCTGATTTGCAGAAGCTAATATAAATTTGACCATTAGTAGGTGGAGGATACCGTTTGTGGTATCCTCATTCAAAAAGCAGAATTACTCTTAAATGAAGAGAATGCTTGAACATCCCTTATCTTGATTTTATCTTGAGTCTTGATTTTAGATCTGTGGTATTTTATGATTTGTTCAAGAGAGAAATTTGTTTCCTCCTATCTGCAACAGAAATATAAAGAAACTGAGCCGATAACTGCAGAATTGAGTTACCATATTTTTCAGAATATAAGACACATTTCCCCCCCCCCTAAAAGAGGGTGGAAATGTTGGTGCATCTTATACACTGAATACAGCCATTTTTGGCCTCCCGAAACCCCGGCCCATGCATCCCATTTTTGCCAAAAACAGGCCTGTTTTTCACAAAAACGGGGCGCGCAGAGGGTTTGGGAGGCCTGCAGACTGCTCCTGGGGGCTGGTGAAGAAAAAAACACGATGCTTGGGGGGTTTGGGAGGTGAAAAACGGAGGCATTTTTGCCCTCCCCAGCCCCAGGAGCAGTCTGCAGGCCTCCCAAACCCTCTGAGCACTCCTTTTTTGGCAAAAAACGGGCCCGTTTTTCGCCTCCCAAACCCCCCACGCATCGCGTTTTTGCCCTCCCCAGCCCCCAGGAGCACTCTGCAGGCCTCCCAAACCTTCTGCGCATCCCGGTTTTTTCGCAAAAACGGGACGCGCAGAGGGTTTGGGAGGCCTGCAGAGTGCTCCTGGGAGCCGGGGAGGGCAAAACGGGACGCACAGAGGGTTTGGGAGGCATGCAGAGTGCTCCTGGGAGCCGGGGAGGGCAAAACGGGACGCGCAGAGGGTTTGGGAGGCCTGCAGAGTGCTCCTGGGAGCCGGGGAGGGCAAAACTTTTTTTTTCTTGTTTACCTCTTCGAAATCTTGGTGCGTCTTATACTCCGGTGCGTCTTATAGTCCGAAAAATACGGTATGTGCGAATCCAGTATTGAGTTGGCTTTTTAAAAAAATGAAAAAAGTTATAATTATTGTACAAATGATTCTAGTAAATTTCTTTTTGCATTTTTGTTTGGGTTTTGTAGAACTGGAAGCTTTGAAAGAACGCTTTGTAAAGCATGCATTTCACACAGCCAAACCAAAGACAGAACAACGAATGGTGAGCTTGAATATTATTCGTAAAGAAACGATGAATGATGGCAAGGAGGAGCTGAAAGCGGACGTGGTACCAGTAATGCTGGCTACAGAGATGTTAGAGGATGCTGCCCGGACTAAACCAGGTATGCTCAGGAGAGCAGAGATTCAAGGTTTAATGTAAAGGATTGATTCTCTTGGAACCAGGGTGCT
Organism: Thermophis baileyi; assembly: GCA_003457575.1. NCBI lineage: Eukaryota > Metazoa > Chordata > Lepidosauria > Squamata > Dipsadidae > Thermophis > Thermophis baileyi. The sequence continues at coordinate 3,906,397 of QLTV01002567.1, forward strand.
TGACACAAAGGAAGCTCTCATTGATTGATCTGTGAATCAAACAAATTCCCTTCAATGTGAGTTGGAATTCAACTCTGCGGTCTAGGAAGTTATAAAATTTGAAGTCTAACTCATCTGTGTCATGTGAACACCACCACCAGCGTAGGAATAATCAAGACGATTAACTCGAGTTAAGATACACAGAGATTCATTTTAAAAATGATGTGTTGAGAAGGACTCCTAGCTGCATGAACATCAAACACTTTTGACTAGTGACAGTAGATTTCTATTTGATTCAACTTTGAATTTAAATATTAGAAATTAAAGATAGCAATAGCAATAGCCCTTAGACTTATATACCGCTTCATAGTGCTTTTACAGCCCTCTCTAAGCGGTTCACAGAGTCAGCCTATTGCCCCCAACAATTTGGGTCCTCATTTTACCCACCTTGGAAGGATTGAAGGCTGAGTCAACCTTGAGCCGGTGAGATTTGAACTGCTGAACTGCAGTTAGTAGTCAGCTGAAGTAGCCTGCAGTACTGCACTCTAACCACTGCGCCACCTCGGCTCTTACCTTTAATAAAAAAAGGTACCTTTATAAAGAAGGGTGGTGTCTCTTTAGGAGGCTCATCTCATCCTAAAAACATTGCAGGTAGACCTCGATTTACAACTCTTCATTTAGTGACCGTTCAAATTACAACGGTGCTGGATAACATGACTTATGACCATTGCAGCATCGCCGTGGTCATGTGATCAAAATTTAGATGCTTGGCAAATGGCATATATTTATGATGTTTGCAGTGTCCCGGGATCATGTGATCCCCTTTCGTGGCCACCTGACAAGCAAAATCAATGGGGAAGCCTGATCCGCTTAACAACTGTGTTACTAACTTAAGAACTGCAATTATTTTATCTTAGGAAGAAAGGTCATGGAATGGGGCACAACTCACTCAACAACTCACTTGCTTAGCAACAGAAATTTTGGGCTCAATTATGGTCGTAACTCGAGGACTACCCTGTATTCAAAACCTTCCCAAAGTTTTTATCCGTTTATTTCATCAGAATGATTCATTACTCTGGCCCTATCTAAATATTGGTAGGTATTGATAAGATTGTTTAGAGTTCCTGCTTAAAGACATGTTTAAGTAGGTCATGAGCCAAATCCCAAGTGATGAATCAAATCACAGGAACTGCTATGAGAGGAGGCCACCCGCAGCCCCTTAGCCTAATTACATACAGCTCTTGACCTCATTTCTGCATCCCATCAAGAAACCAGATCATAGCTCTGGTACAAGTTACTCTTAGCTTTTGCAGCCTGCTGCTTGGCGTATGTAGGGATGTCCCAACCCTCAGTTACCTTTGGCCCTTCTCTGTCCTCAACAGAAAAAAAAAAGTGTTTCCTAGCTGTGTTTGACACATTGAAAAAACCATAAGGATATGGATGAATCACTTGACTGTCCTTTTACCAGTGCATATGAAAGGTGATTTAGAATCTAGAAAGCAATTGCAACTGCATCATGTGGCCATTGTGGAAGCTGCTAATTTCCATTTTTTAAATGTCTATGGTGAAATCTGATCTTTTTATCATGTATTACTACAGATGGGAAGGCCTGGAAAAAACCTGGAAAACAATTCCCCCCCCCCCCCCCCTTCCCCCCCCTACCCCCCCCCT
>QLTV01002567.1:3908102-3969758 GCA_003457575.1 Thermophis baileyi
CCATTCCCCCCCCCCAAGCCTTTTGGAAAAAAACAGAAAAAATGGCGGCGGGAAACTGTTTTTTCCCCAATTTTCCTGGTTTTTCAGGCCTTCCCATCTCTATGTATTACAGTATTTATATCATGATAGCATAGGTTAATTGTTCATACAATTCTCACCAAGGCAGTTTACAAGTAAAACCAGCGATCATAAATTCAAAACCCACAATTAAAAAACAAAAATTGCATGCCAGAGTTTATCTTTGTTTTGACCCTATTTTTCACGGAGCAGATGGTAGCAATAGCCAAGTGGGATGAAAAGAGCCCGATAGTTTAGCTGGACCAAATTCTCAGCTGATCTTGGCCAGTTCTAACCTGGCATCTGAGTAAAGGAAGAGGCAGGTATGCAGTCTAAACTGGTGCTGATCCATTTGCATTGGCTATATAAGCCTGTCAGCCCTATCATTTCTATGCCTTGTTGCAAAAGCTTCAGGATTGTCCATCATTGGAATAAAAATCCTTCCTTTGGCTTGTTAGGTATTGACTGTCTCCCCTTGATTTGCCTTGATCAGGTCTGAACGCTTATTGACAGTGCCATAGAAATAATCTAGCTCTGCTTCAAGCAATCTCTTTCTGACTTGGAAAAAAATTTCAATCCAAAGATAGTTAACTGTTTTTTCCTAGTCCCGTTTCATTCATCAGGAAAGTTGGCAAAGGGAGGGGGAAGAGAAAGATTTTTTTAATCTGTTAAGGAGAAGTGTTTTGCCATCAACATGCAGATTCCAAATAAAGGCAGAAAATATTTCAGGTCTGTCTCAGTGCAGGTAGTCCTTGTTTAGTGACTGTTTCATTTAGCAACTGTTCACAGTTATGAGGATGATGAAAAAGAAACTTTGGCAAAAACGAGACCAAGTTTAGGGGATGTTTAAGGTGATCATTATGGATAGAAAGAAGGACAAAGGGCACAATAGTATTTCTTTTCACCTTTTTTCTTTTAATTTCTTCCTTGTTTCTCTTTTTCCTATTTTTTATCTTTGTTCTTGCTTGTTTTGTCTACCTTGTTATGGTGAAAATTTCTAACAAAAAACAGAAACTTCAGAAAAACTAATTTTACAATCAGTCCTCGCCTCTATGACCTTCACAGGTCCATAAAGCAAAGGAAAACTGAAAGTAAGATCATAAACACAGTTGCGGTTTCACTTAGCTTCATTTAATGGCCAAATTGCTGGTCCCAAGTTTGGTCATTAAACGAGGACTACCCCTGCATGTATTGTTTTAATAAGTTTTTCTCTGCTAGACAGCATTAACTACTGCAGGGGTCATCTTGTCCCCAAGAATACAGAACCCTTTGGGTCTTGTTCTGAAGCCTGGAGAGCAACTCAGCACCGAAGGTGCTTTGAAGCATAAGGTGTTGACGGATTGTTTTAACTCCCTTGGAAAACAAAGCCCAGGGCTGTTCCAGTCAGTTTGTGAAATGCCTTTCCTTTTTCAGGTGCTCCATTCTTGCTTTTTTAGCTCAGTTGCGTGCAGCTTTGCTGAAATGATGGCTCGAGGCCATAAACTAAAGAGGTGTGTTGCGCAGGCCTTAATGTGGGGATCCAACCTACCTGTCTTCCTGACTACCCAGGTGAAAAGTTGCAGATGTTGAAGGCTAAGCTGCAGGCGGCCATGAAGCTTCGCAGGATGGAAGAACGCCAGAAGCGGCATGCGTTGTTCAAACTGGATAACGAGGAGGTGATGGAGGAAGAAGAGGAGGAGGAGGAGATGTCAGACGAATTGGAGGAGGAGGAGGAGGAGGAGGAGGAAGAAGCAGCAGCAGCAGCAGCCAGTCAGGAGGTCTCTTTCCTTTTCTTTTTGCCTCCTTTAGCAAGTTTTTGCATGTAGTTGGGAGAAATCAACCAGGGAATTGAGATAATTGGCATGCTGATGAAGAGAGAAGCTTTCTTGGCTTGCTGCCCAGAAGATAAAAGTTCTTTGAAATTAATACCTCCCCCTCCAGCCATAATTAAGTAATGAAGTCTTCTAAAGGCTTCAGCTGTCCAGAGCAAAGCACTGAAATGAGAGTGATGGGTGTCCTATAGGCTTAATTATTGGGTAGCTTTGCAGTCAGAAACCTCACCTATCCCTGCGCTCCATACCCAGAGCTGTCCTGGCTAATCAAAAGGAGATTTACTCTCAAGAAGCAGGGATATAAAAGTACAGAGGTTTGGTCTGAGCAGTGCTGAAATGCCTTCTCTGCCACTCAAAGCTGGCCAGGCCATTTTCTGTGATTGTATTTCATGTGGCTGGAGGACACCCAAGTTATGAAAATGGCTGTTCCATATCTCACCTTAGTTATAGAGTCATGAGGTAAGTGTTGGTAGGAGATGAAGCTAAGGATGACAGGATTATGTCCAATGCAACTCACAGCCTTGCTCAGCGGTTGTGTATCAAAGAGAAAGCAACAGGTTCTGAGTGATGCCAAATGGGTGGTATCCCAGCTTTTTTTAACTACAATTTCTCACTTAGTGTTTTTCCCTTTTTCTCCTTCCGGCTACTGCAAGATGTAAAATGAAGTGAAACAAAGAGGAACTTTGGTTCTTGATTTGCATTGTGCCCCTTCTCCCCAACTGCATGTTACAACATGGTTACCAGAGGTGTTCTGGCCATGCAGCATGGAATGTATTTGCAGCTTTTGGGATTCCTTTAGAGTCATGGAATATGTTTTTGCTGGTTCTCATACCTGCTTTTCAGAAAAGGTGGAGTTGTGAGGGACAGATCTTTGCTTGTAATCTTCTCCTCCTCCTCCTCCTCCTCCTCCTCCTCCTCCCTTTTGCATAGGGAGAGGCCGCCAATTCTGCAGTTGGCTACCGGCAGAATAAATACCAGAAGAAGGTTTCCTGATGCAAATTTCTGCAAAATGAGTCTTTGCTCATTTTGCAGAAAGTCTTTAAAAGTAAAACACGGCAATGCAGTATTAGGATTGAACCAGAGAATAAGCATCAGGAAACAAAGCTGACAAAGCCGGTGGATCTGGCTTGTGGGGTGGTAGTTGTGAGCAGTGAGCAGACTTTCTCAGTGGTGCCAGGGAAATTACAATTGCCTTCACGTCATCTGGCTTTTGATGTCATTTGAGACCTATTTGTTCACATAAGTATTTATAGAGTAACCCCTACTTCAGAACCATACTAAACAAATTCTTAACGTGTTGTAAATTCCTTAACTGCATGAACGTAGTACTTTCTATAACCGCATTATTTTATTTGAAGGGAGGTGGTTTTCCTGTTGATTGGTTGTGTTACACTGTGTTGTTTTTGTATGTTATTTGGGGTCCTTTAGCAGGGGCATAAAAATACCTCCTGTAGTGAGGGCAGGGTTTTAGACTTATGCAAGTTGACATTCTCCTGAAATAGTCCAGATCCACCTGAAACGAAGTGCATCGTTAGTTCTGCTGGAGTTTGCCCCTGATTGGTGGTTTTAAATGCTGTAGTGGCCTTCTCCAGCTACGCCTTCTTGGTCAGCCTGGCTCAGAATTCTGAAAGCCAACACTTTCAGAAAGAACCAGTCTGAGGTAAACTGCACTGGGCTTTAACTGGATAACATATGGAGAAAGAATAGAACAGGACAGCCTTGGGGTGGGGGTGGAGGGGATACAAGGTTATCTATCTTTCACTGTTCCATCATTACAGTAAATTCTAGGAAAAAAAGACTTCTGGGGTGTTTGAGACAGATTTATATGCACAACATCTGTTCACCTTGTGAGCTTACCATCAAGGCTGTCATTAATTGTTGTTTTTTTTTTTTTACCTATCCCTTTCAGCAAATATAAGTAGTCCTTGACTTACAACCACAATTTCTGTTGCTAAGCGGGACAGTTGTTAAGCGAGTTGTGTCCCATTTTACAAACTTTCTTGCCACCGTGGTGTTAAGTGAATCCCTGCAGTTGTTAAGTTAGTAACACGGTTGTTAAGTGAATCTGGCTCCCCCCCATTGACTTTGCCTGTAAGAAGGACACAAAAGGTGTTCGTGTGAGCCCAGGACGCCACAACTGTCATAAATACGTGCCCGTTGCCAAGCATTTGAATTTTGATCACGTGACCATGGGAATGCTGCAACAGTCATAATGTGAAAAAGGGGTCGTAAGCCATTTATGGACATAAACCATTTGTCTGAAATGGTATAGGGCTTCCTTCCCGAGCAGGGGGTTGGACTAGAAGACCTCCAAGGTCCCTTCCAATTCTGTTATACTTTTTTGAGCACTGTTGTTAACTTCGAACAATCACTGAACTAATGATTATAAGTCAAGGAGTATCTGTAGTTCTGCTTCACTCATGGAGTTTTGTGTGTGTGTGTGTGTGTGTGTGTGTGTGTCCCATTAGGACCCAGATGGTCTTGGAGAGATGGAGGAGGAGCACGAAGAGCTCGGGGAGAACCATCTTGAGGATGATAAAGAAACAGACAAAGAATCAGCTGATGAAGACGAAGCCGCCAACTTTGGGTTGCCCTGCACTGTTGTTTCAAAGCCTTCCTCCACAGAGTCAACATTGCTCCTGTTTAAAGACAATTCTTCAAAAATAGGGTACTTTGAAAAATCCAGAGAAAAAGCAACTGCTTTCGTTGTACACCCTAAACCTTATTTTGGGGGAGCCAATAGCCCATATCTTTTATAACTCTCAAACGCTACCCAAAACATCTCGATGAACTCTGCTATTTTAATTTGTTGGAAAATTTATTGGCCACTCATGTTACCTTGGGGCAACTCTCTCTCTCTGTATTCCTTTGTATTTTTTCCCATTTGTTTATAAGATTAACTCGCATTTCCTTGAATAATTGCTCGGTGGATTTTTCAAGAAGCCAAAACTAATAATTAAGACACATTTAAAATAAATCAACGTAGGTTAGCACGTTATGCTGATAGATCATCTTGATATCTTAAATGGGTTTTGTTTTTGTTTTTTGGCAGATGTTTTTTGGCAGGTGAAAAAGTTGAGCTGGAAGAAGCCCTGAGCAAGAGAGCAGAGAAGCAAGGTAAAACATCTGTCCCTCTGTTATTTCTTTCTATCCTTTTCCTGGTGAACAAGGCAAGGGCATTGCAGATCTTTTCTTTACAGGGTTTTTTTTAAAAAAAATTCTGCTTTTCACACCTGTCGCTCAGGGTGGATTACATCCATTAAAAAAAAATAGAAGGAGGCCCTGTCCTCAGGCCTCAAACTATAAAACTGCTATCTTAGAATCATCCAAAAGATATATATTCCACATGTTATGCAGTATTAGTGGCATTGCTTTTTTTCATTTTTAGTGGACAGTGGACAAATCATGTGTGTTGTATTTTTGGAGAGGCTTCTTGGGAAGTCAACCCTGGGACTGATCTGGCCAGCCAGCTGCTTTTTAAACAGCCATGCTTCAAGGTCCTCCAAAGCAGGTCCTGAGTCCAGCTGCATTTGCTGAACCCGCCGGACTTCATCCTTCGGCAGGTCACAGTGACAAAATAGTGTTCCTGTAAATAGCGGAAGGAGGAAGAGACAGGATGAAGCATAAGATTTAAAAGCTTGTCACTGCATGCATTAAAAATAAATTAACCTGTTCTGAGTTGTTATGATTAGACCAGTGCCATGCAGTTAATTATGCAGTTAATTATGATTAGACCAGTGTCATGCAGTTAATCATGCATTTAATTATGATTAGACCAGTGCCATGCTGGAGAACTTGGGAACCTAAGAAGCTGACTTATACAGCAGTTCCAGCCTGCTAGTTCATTCATAGTTTTGGTCACCTACGTAATTGATCTAGTACCCGAATGAATTGATTTTATGGGTTTGCATGATAGACCAAATGGTAAACTAAAAGTCTGGATTCACACAATCAACTAAGCCACTAAGATGGAAGTTAACCATGGTTCAGCAGAGTTTGTAGACTCTTGCTTCTTTCATCAGAAGGCTGAAAGCTGTGTCGCCCTGTGAAGTCTGATCCTTTAAGGATGAACGTGATGTCGCAATGCCATTGGAAAAGGGGTGGGGCTTGTGTGGCAATGTGACAATATACAGGTATTCCTCGACTTACGACCAGAATTGAGCCCCAAATTTCCTTTGCTAAGTAAGGCAGTTGTCAAGTGAGATTTGCCCCATTTTATACAGTTTTTGATGCAGTTGTTAAGTGAATCTGGCTTTCCCCCGTTGACTTTGTTTGTTGGAAGCCAGCCGGGAAGGTTACAAATGGTGATCACATGACCCCAGGACAGTGCAAATGTCATAAATACATGCCAGTTGCCAAGTTCCCAAATTTTGCTCATGTGACCATGCTGCAAACCAGCATGGTGTGTGAAAACCAGTCATAAGTCACTTTTTTCAGTGGCGTTGCAACTTTGGACATTCACTAAACAAATGGTTGTAAGTCAAGGACTACCTGTACTTCTTTCATCAGACTTCCTTTGTCCCCCTGTAGGTGTCCCTGATTGGATTATTTCTTTAAACTTTAAAGAAATATGATTTTAAATATATTCCTGAAGTGCTGAGTGCCTTTACTTTTTATTATTTCTCTAAAACTGATCATGTCTTCTATCCTCGCCCTTTTCCTTCTCTTAGATGATGAAGATTCATTTTTGCTGCCAACTTTGGCAAAGGAGAACAGCCACAACAGCAGCTTTGAGCTCATCGGCTCCATGATTCCCTCTTATCAGCCATGTAATAAGCAAATGGGACGTGGGGGCCACTTTTTCTCTGCGGTTGGAACAGTGCGCTCTCCTTCTCCGGGCTTCTTCAAAACAAGCTTCATCAGCTCAGCTTCTAAGGCAAGCCACTGTTGCGTTAGTCTTTACAGCATTTAAGTTTGATGCTAAATGAATTAGCAAATTACAAAGACACACAATGCGAAAGGATCAAGAAAGCGTTGCGAGGTTTTAAATCAGGTGGGCTGCTGGGGGTTCGCAGGGGTTTGGGAGAACCTCTAGCTAAGATTCTGTGCAATTCGAAGAACCCCCAAATCCCACTCCTGGCTGGCCCCGCCCACCCTGCCCCTCCCAGGAGTTCCCACGTGGCCCGTTTTGGATGCAGGTAAGTGCAGGGCACGCGCAGAGGCTCGGGGAGGGCGAAAAACGGGCCTACCGGAAGTTCGGGAAGGCTGGAAATGAGCCAGGGGGAGGCTGTTTTCGCCCTCCCGGAGACTCAAGGAAAGCCTCCGGAACCAGGGGAGGGCAAAAAACGCCCCCACCCACCCACCGTGGTGCAGGAGGCCGACTAGGCCACGCCCACCATGGCCACGCCCACCCAGCAACCTGGCAGAGAACCCCTTGCTAAAATTTTTGAAGCCCACCCCTGTTTTAAATGGTGTGAGAAAGTTTCTAGAGGAGGTTTTGCATCTTGTAGCTGGGGCTTGATTGCCCCACCTCCCTGCCCGGCAACCCTGAAGCCTGGTGTGCCAGGTGCTCAAGAAACACCTCGCGGCCAAGCTATACGCAAAACTATCTAAATGCGAATGTCACCAGTCCAGCCTAGGCTACCTGGGGTATCGAGTCTCCAGTGAGGGCGTAGAGATGGACCCAGGTAAAGTCAAAGCCGTCCTGGACTGGCAGCCTCCTCGCACCCGCAAGCAACCCCAAAGCTTCCTAGGATTCGCAAACGTCTACAGACAGTTCATCCCCTCCTTTGCTGAAATCGCCCTCCCGATTACTGGATTATTAAAAATGGGAGGGTGTGTGTGTTTAAACCGCGACCCAGGCAACCACTACAATGGACCCTAGAGTGCCAGAAGGCATCCGAGGCACTCAAAAGACTTATTTGCCAAAGAGCCAATCTTCAAACACCCAAACCCAGAGCATCCATTTATCATTCAAGCAGATGCCAGCGATGTGGCAGTGGCCGCAGTCCTCCTCCAAAAGAACGCAGAGGGTCATTTGCAACCCTGCGCCTGACACCTCCAAGAAATTAACTGAGGCTGAAAGGAGGCGGGCAATATGGGAGAAGGAATAGGGAACGCTGACACTTTATCTTCACAGCATTGATCATCCAATGCTGGCAGGCAAAAACAGCCCCCCCCCCCCAATGAAGTGGATCTAGATAACTAGGTTGCAGTGTTGGGCATCATTTACCGTTTTGAGCCCTGCCCTGAAAGAGCCATGGTTTGAGGGTAGCTGAGATCACTCCGCCCAAGAAATTATTTAAAAAGTTCAGGACTGAACAGGGCAGTTTTGTAATAAGACCTCCATTTCTGCGAACAGGTTCCTTGTGATTCCCAGGCATGTGATTCTTCTGACCTGTGCAGATGTTGCTATTCTGCAGGTCTTTGTTTTGTTAATTACACACAGGTAGTCTTCTTTCGGGGAAAAACGGCCTGAAAAAAGCCTCAAAAACAGCCTGAAAAAAGCCTCAAAAACAGCCCAAAAAAGCCTCGAAAACGGCCCGGAAAAAGGCCCGGAAACGGGGCGTGCGGAGGCCAAAAAATGGCCGGCAGATGGGCGGGGCTTCAGCAATATTCGGTCTATAAGACGCACAGACATTTTCACCCCCTTTTGGGAGACAAAAAAGTGCGTCTTATGGTCCGAAAAATACAGTAACTTACAACCGGTCATCCCCAGAGTCACATGATCAAAATTCGGGTGCTGGGCAACTGGCATGTGTTTACCACGATTGCGACATCCTGGGTCATGTGACCATCGTTTGTGACTTTCCCAGCCAACTTCCAACAAGCAAAGAATGGGGGAAGCCAGATTCATTTAACGACCGCGCGATTCACTTAACAAGTCGCCTGCGAGCGAGTAGGCGGCAATATACATTTTTGAAATAAATAATAGCTGTGATTCGCTTAACAACCGTGGCATAAAAGGTTGTAAAATCGGGTGCGGCTCACTTAACAACCGCTTTACTTAGCAATGGAAATTCTGGGCCCAGTTGTGATCGTGAGTCGAGGACTACCTGTAATTTCAAATGTCCTCTGGTATTCTTTCCTCTGTCTCCTCCTCTCACCTTACCTGTTTACTTTCTGATGTGGGTTGAAGATCTGGCCTGTATTCATGAATTTCTATTTTGTTTGGGATCTACGCAGAGTTCAGGAAAAACATCGGAGCCATCGCTACCCATAGAAGATTCCCAGGATCTCTACAATGTTACACCTGAGGAGAAAAGCCCAGTTCCAACCGGAGGGAGGTTTCAATTTCAGTTCTCCCTAGAAGATGACACACAGAGTCAGTTGCTTGATGCAGATGGGTAAGGTAGCAGAAGAACACAAAGCATCGATTAAAAAAAATATAAGATGATACAGACTAATGCTAATGGCGAAGCTATGCAGGAACCATTAAAAGAAAATTGTACCCAGATCGGTCCCGAGAAAGGAAGACAGGAGAAAGAAACTCAAAATAACCCTACATTGATTCGGTTCAGTATAAGAAAAGGCAGAGGCATAACTTGGCAGATTTTAAAGCAGGGGTCCCCAAACTTGGCAACTTTAAGACTTGAGGACTTCAACTCCCAGAATTCTCCAGCCAGCTATGATGGCTGGAGAATTCTGGGAGTTGAAGTCCACAAGTCTTAAAGTTGCCAAGTTTGAAGACCTCTGTTTTAAAGATTCCGTTGTTCTGTTTAATGTTCTAAAGTAGCATTCGTGAAATCCTTGCACACTTTCCTCTCCTGGCCTAGCTTAAAAGGGCTAACTTATAATAACTGAAACTCACATTATTCTCTCTCAGTGTTTCCCAACTGTAGCCGTTTTAAGATGTGTGGATTTCAACTCCCAGAATACTGCCGGTTGTGGAATATTGGTGGTTGTGGAATTCTGGGAGTTGAAGTCTGCACATCTTAAAATGGCTACGGTTGGGGAAACACTGTTCTATATGGATTTCCAAGTCCAAAAACTAGAGGGTTCACTTCGTGGTGGTTGGCTTGTTTATTTTGGATAGAGCCAGCAGTTGCTGTCTGTTCAATAAACCATGGTTTATACAAATCCTATTGGGGGGGTGGGAGAAACTATCCGAATTGGCCCTTAAGGGCACCTTATAAAAGCCAATCTTGACTTTCAGGTTTTTGAACGTTGGCCCTCACCGGAACAAATATCAGTCCTGCAAGAGCCGTTTGCCTTTCGCCAGCATGGACGAGAATGCGATGGATGCCAACATGGGTGAATTGTTTGATCTGTATTCTGGGCAGAACCAACAATCTCCTAACCCAGGCAGTGGCAAGAAGTCAGACATGGAGGAATTGCTCCATCTTTGCTCTGGGAAATTTCCATCTCAGGGTGAGTTGGTGTCTCCTCTGAAAAGTACAGGAGGGATAATTGCTATAATTAAGAATACAATTAAGCATCCAGTTCTGGTCCCCATGATACAAAAAAGATGTCGAGACACTAGAAAGAGTGCAGAGAAGAGCAACAAAAATGATAAGGTGTCTGGAGGCTTAACCATATGATGAATGATTGAGGGAACTAGGTGTGTCTAGTCTAACAAAGAGAAGGATTGGGGTAAAATGATAGCCGCCTTCCAGTACTTGAGCGATTGTCATAGAAAAGAGGAGGTCAATCTATTTTCCAAAGCATTTAAGGGCAGGGCAAGAAATAACGGGTGGAAGATCATTGGAGATCCAACCTAGAACGAAGGAGAAATTTCTCATCAGAACAATTAATCCAGTAGTGGGTTTCAATTACCTTCGCTACCGGTTCGCTATTGGGAGCGCGCGCGGGACGCTTCTGCGCATGCGCAGAGACGTGCGGGTGGGCAGAGCCTCCCGACGCTACCGGTTCGCCCGATCTGGGGCGAACCGGTAGCAACCCACCACTGAATTAATCTGAAACAGCTTACTTCTGGAAATTGTGGGTGCTCCATCACTGGAGGATTTCAAAAATAAGGATCTGCTTTAGCAGAGGGTTGGTCTAGAAGACCTCCAAGGTCCTCTCCAACCCTATTACTCTATGTTCCATCCATCTTCATTGGGCTTGGTGCTAAATTCCGCACTCGCCTTTTGTCAACCAAAATGCAGGCAAGGGAATAGGATTTCTACGTCTCTAAGCCCTGTGTGAAAATTATATTTGACCCCTGGGTCAGACTGGCTCTTACCTTGGATGCCAAGTACTCAAGGTTTGTTGGTTCCAGGGCAACAGCCATTTTAGAAGTGGAATAATGAGTAATAGAAGCACTTAAGGCTTACCTCTCAACATCATTTTTTCCAGCCGACTGAACTGAGAGTGTTTAATCTCTTTGCTCTTCTATTCCAAGGATTTTCCATTCCCCCCCCCCACACACACACACAAAACCTGTTAGTTAAATAAGTTACCCTGAGAATCCTGCTACTTGGCTCTCAGATAGTGAGTCATCATGAGCCCAAATGTCCTTGGAAAGGGGTGGGGATTCTGAATTCAGCTCACCAGCCCCCCCTTTTCTGTTACACTTTAGAAATACTGCTTTTGGAACCCCTGGTTGTGTTCGAACAAACTTCCCAGCCCTCCAGTGTAGTCTCCATTGGAGTCCCCCATCAAATTATTGTAGAAGTCGAGGATTCCACAAAGCTCAGTTCAAAAAGCTGTGCTGATCTCTGTGTGAAACCTGTTTCTTTAAAGTAACTAGGCGAGTAGGGGGCAATTTTATGGGTGGCCAAAGCCCATCCTTGGCATTTGAGGAAGGATAAGATCTTCAGAAGATTGGGCCGTGGTGTGAAAATGGGTAGGGCCACGTTATGTACATGGAAAGGATTTGCCTTTTCTACGTTTTTTTGTTTGTTTGTTTAACTATTTAGCTTCTTTTAGGAATTTATTTAATTCCTGCCAACCTAGCAGTTCGAAAGCATGCAAATGCGAGTAGATAAATAGGTACCACTTCGGTGGAAAGGTAATCGATCCATGCAATCTCGGCGTATAGTCCTGCTGGCCACATGACTACAGAAGTGTCTTTGGACAACGCTGGCTTCCTCAGCTAAGAAACGGAGATGAACACCCCCCCCACCCCACCCCCCAGAATCAGACATGACTGGGCAGGGGAAACCTTTACCTTTTTAGGAATTTATATTTGCTGGGTCTCCTGCATTAAACTATGCTGCTAATGTTTGACACCATAGTCAGAGGAGAATTCAGAGATCACAAACAATAATCCGGGTTCCATATGGTCTGTTTCTCGGGTAGCACAAAGTTCTCCCCATCCCAGGGGTGAAATCCAGCAGGTTCTGACAGGTTCTGGAGAACCGGTAGCGGACATTTTGAGTAGTTCGGAGAACCGGCAAATACCATCTCTGGCTGGCCCCAGAGTGGGGTGGGAAAGGAGATTTTGCAGTATCCTTCCCCCTGGAGTGGGGTGGGAATGGGGATTTTGCAGTATCCTTCCCCCTGGAGTGGAGTGGGAATGGGGATTTTGCAGTATCCTTTCCCCAGGGGAGGGAATGGAGATTTTGCAGTATCCTTCCCCCTGGAGTGGGGTGGGAATGGGGATTTTGCAGTATTCTTCCCCCAGGAGTGGGGAGGGAATGGAGATTTTGCAGTATCCTTCCCCCTGGAGTGGGGTGGGAATGGGGATTTTGCAGTATCCTTCCCCCAGGAGTGGGGAGGGAATGGAGATTTTGCAGTACCCTTCCCCCTGGAGTGGGGAGGGAATGGAGATTTTGCAGTATCCTTCCCCTGCCAAGCCACACCCACAGAACCGGTAGTAAAAAAATTTGGATTTCACCACTGCTCCATCTCACTTAAAGTAGCAGAGGAAGCAAAACTTAGAATAGTTGTTTTATGTTTAGATCTGCAGTTAGATCCTGTCTAAAGACCTCTTATTTCTGATTTCTCAGATTCTCCTCTTCAGGCATCGTCGGCCACTTCTAAACTGAAAAAGAAGAGGAGGACCAAAGACCCAGGGGGAGAACCCCTCTCTCTTTTTTCTAACTCCTTTCCACCTGAGAGGTAAGGCTTGGAGACATGCAAAGTATTTAGCTTGACAAAACCAGCCCCGAGAGGTGAATATAAAAGCTGCTGTGAAGTTCAAATAATAAGATGTTGGTTAGTGAGGCATGTGCATATTGATTTTTCAGGTTTGGATTGGGGAGAAAAATCTAATTGGGTACCGTATTTTTCGGAGTATAAGACGGACCTACCTTTTTGGGGGAGGAAAACAAGAAAAAAAAATCTGCCTCTGCATCCCTGCAATTTGCCTCCCAACAGCAAACAGCCCGTTTCAGCTTCACTTTCAGTTTCAGCACAGCCTGATTAGCACAAGGGGGGAAAAAGTCTGCCTCTGCCTCCCAGCAATTTGCCTCCTTGCAGCAAACAGCCCGTTTCAGCTTCAGCACAGCCTGATTAGCACAAGAAAAAAAAAATCTGCCTTAGGCAATGGCAATCCCTGCAGCCTGAAACAGCTGATGGTCGGGAGGCCATCCAAATCAACAATCAGCGGCTTGTGCTAATCAGGCGGTGCGGAAGCTGAAACTGAAACAGGCTGTTTGCTGTTTGCTGCAAGGAGGCAAATTGGTGGGTGGCAGAGGCAGATTTTTTTTTTCTTGTTTTCCTCCCCAAAAGCTAGGTGCGTCTTATAGTCTGGAGCATTTTATAGTCTGTTCACCACTTAGAGACAAATAATTTGCTATCCGACAAACAGTTTGGCTTTAGGAAAAACTCGTCCTGTAATTTACAACTTTTGAAAGCCAAAGGGTGGGGGTGCGTGGGTGGGGCTACATTCTGTGTATAAGACACACCCAAATTTTCACCCTCTTTTAGGGGAGGGGGGAAAGTGCATCTTATACTCCGAAAAATACAGTAATTTTTTTTTTTTAAATCTCCGAACATCACAGCTTTTTAACAGGATCGGATTCCTTTTGTGCCGGATCATGAACAGGGGGCAGCATTTATTTTTTCTCTTAATGCTCGTCTTTTTACTGGAAGGGAGATTAAGAAAATTAGCTCTAACTAGTTTATAGCAATGAAAGATATGGATCGCTGTTATATCGGCCTCTGAATGTTGGACGTTTTAGGTTGCTCGAGACTCCCAGAGTATGCTTGGCTCTCTCGTTCTGCCCTGAATACGCTGCAAGTTCAGTTAGTCAGAAGTTCCTTTGCCCAGCTCAATTCTTCTTATGGGAGGCAGATCTTGGCTCTGTCGCCTCTGATTTTTGTATTTGTATAAAGCATCCTTACCTTTGTTTGAGAACTATGTATGGGAAATGTATGTCAGTGGAATGGGATCTTTAATCAATAGTATCCATTTCAAAGCTACTTCAAGAAGCTAGTTTTACCAACAAATAATTTTAGGCCAGGATGAACTCTGTGCTGGATCTGTCCTTTTTTCTGCCAGCCTTATCAGAGTCTGTTGTGATGGCTCCTACAGAATTAGACATGGGCTTTTCAGTAGTGGCAACCACATTCTTGAATTCTCCCTCTCTTTTTTATGCTTTAGATCAGGGGTGTCAAACTTGTGTTGTCACGTTGTCATCATGTGACGCATCGTGACTTTTTTCCCCTTAGCTAAAACGGGGTTGGACGTGGCCAGTGCGTGACGCATCCTGCCCGCGGGCCACGAGTTTTGACACCCCTGCTTTAGATGAAAGATACATACCAGTATTCTATCTCCTTGCGCTCCTGTTGAGTGGCGTACCAATTTAAAGGCCATGTTAAATAAAAATCGGTGCAGCCAATAACTCTTTGTTTCTACATATTCTGTTGTGGTTAGTTAAGTCAAAGCATTCAGCAATTAAACTGGCATATCCAATTATCTACATTCCTGCTGCATTTTCTTTTTTTTAAAATCTTATTTTTCAAGCAGGGAGGCAGAGGATAAAGAGAAAGAAGAGGAATTTGGGGAATTCCAGCTTTTAACAGATGATCATCCTTTTGACAGCGAGGAAGAAGTAAGTACTGCGCACAATTGGAGCAACGTCCAAACGGAGCATAAAGCACGCATGCCAGTCCAAACCTGAAACATGGTTTCCAGTCCTAATTCAGCAGCAAATTACAACAATATTTTCTGTTCAGCTGGTCAGTTTAAATGCTCCTATTTTCACCCATTTTTCAGGCAAAGTAGAAGATAACGACAGGATTTTCAAAGTAAAATTCTGCACTAAGCAACTTTATTGTCCAATAAATCTAAGATAGTTCCGATTACATTAAATGCTCATTCCCTCTTATTTTGCACAGAGGTAGTCCTCGACTTACAACCATTCATTTAGTGACTATGAAGTTACAACGGCACTGAAAAAAGCGATGTTATGACCGGTTTTCGCACTTACAACCGCTGCAGCAGCACCCCCCCCCCCAGGGTCACATGATCAAAATTTGGACACTTGGCAACTGGGGTGTATTTATGACCGTTGCATATCCCGGGGTCACATATCTCCATTTGTAACCTTCGCAGCCGGCTTTCGACAAGCAAAAGTCAATAGGGGTAGCCGGATTCACTTAACGACCTCATGATTTGCTTTGCAACTGCAGCGATTCGCTTAACAGGTGTGGCAAAAAAAGGTTGTAAAATGGGGCAAAACTCACTTAACAACTGCCTTGCTAAGCAGTAGAAAGAAATATTAAGCTCAATGGTGGTCGTAAATCGAGGATCGCATAATATACTTTATTGTTCCTTTGTTTGGTTTGGAAAAGAGCAAATTGGAAGTGTCCCCACTCACTGCCACATTCTGCTACCTGTTCGGTGTCTTTGAGATTTCAAACAAGTAACTCCTGTGTTTCTTAGCAGCGCTAAATCTTAGGCACTTGCTCTCTTTTTTTTCCTCCTAACAAAACCTTTGATGAAATTACTCTGGGTTGCTAATCTCATTTTTTTTCCTTTTGCTCCCAGTTTAATATAATCATAATCTTCCATTAGGAGAAGAATGATTATATTAACTCAGCCAAAGGAAAAAAAAAAGTCTTACAGAAAAGAACAAATAGAGATATTGGAGAATATTAAAGAATATGTTACCATGCTTCAAGAATTCATGACATTGATATTTTTTCTAATTCATAGGATGAAAAATGCAAAGAGGAGGAGGAAGAGGAGGAGGAGAGTAATCAGGAGGAAGAAAGAGGTGATGAGTTAGAATTTGATGATGAAGAGGAAGAACTGAAGCGAAGGGAAGGAAGGAAGAATAAATTGTAAGTAACACCTTCTAACCTTACTGGTAAAGTTGATTTAATCTTAAATCCTTTTTTAAAACTGCATAAAACAAAATGGGGGGAAAAAGGTTAAGGAACATTTTTAAAAGCAGCTTGTCTGAGAAGCTTATTAAACTTTATGCAGAAAGAATGAAGAACTGATATTACAAATAAAGCTTTATTGTGGCAACCCAACTGTCTCTTAGCTTGGATTTTGCTTCCAACCTTCCATTTCTCTTCCTATATTTCACCGAATTAGAAATTAGTTCTCCACATATGAATCTCAGCGCAGCTCTTGTGTTGCTTGTAAGTATTTTCTAATAGCAGAGCTGAAAGAAAATATTCTCTCCTGGAGATCCTTGCCAGTTTTTGTAAACAATATTGCTTTTAATTCCTTTTCAACTCAACTTGCATTCTTCTCCCTCACCCCTTTCAGCAATTTAAAAGATTTCATGGAAGATGAGGCTGAGCTGTCGGGCAGTGAAGGGGGAAGTGAAGATGAATATGACGGTGAGGAACTCAATGAGTATGAAGAAGACGTTCTTGATGAGGTTCTTCCAGCAGATGGAGAACTTCATGATCAAGTCAATAAAATCCATATGTAAGTATCTGGCTGTGTATCAGTGCGCTTATCTATGGTTGTGCTTCAGTTTTTGCGGAGATCTTCTGAATGGAAACTAGTCAAGTTCCCTTTTCTGGCCTGCTTTCTCTCTAGGAAGATGATACTCGATGATGATAAACGGCAGTTGCGCTTGTATCAGGAGAGGTACCTTCTCGATGGAGACCTTCACAGTGATGGTCCTGGGAGGATGAGGAAGTTCCGATGGAAGAACATAGGTATGATGAGTAGGATGCTGGTGTTTATCAAGTTTTGTATTCACAGGTTTTGCAGTCCTAGGCTAGCAGAAACCCCAAAGGCTCTAGAAGGCCACGAAAATATGGCCTAATATAGCAGTAGCAATAGCACGTAGACTTATATACCGCTTCCCAGTGCTTTACAGCCCTCTCTAAGCGGTTTACAGAGTCAGCATATTGCCCCCAACAATCTGGGTCCTCATTTCACTGACCTTAGAAGGATGGAAGGCTGAGTCAACCTTGAGCCTGGTGAGATTCGAACTGCCAAATTGCAGGCAGGCAGCAGGCAGCAGGAGTAGCCTGCAGTGCTGCACTCTAACCACTGCGCCACCGTGGCTCATATGGAATCTAGAACCATCCAGATGAGTTGGGACTACAGCTTCCAGAATTCTGAGTTCTAGAAAGAGTGATCTGAACACATCTGGAAGACTCCACTTTGGAGAAGTCTGGCTTAATGTCATATCGATTAGGTCTTCTGAGTAAGAGAAAGGAGATATAGGTCGTCCTCTACTTACAACCTTTCATTTAGTGACCGTTTGAAGTTACAGCAGCACTGAAATAAGTGACTTATGACCATTTTTCACCCTTATGACACTTGCGGCATCCCCACAGTCACGTGATCAAAATTCGGACGCTTGGCAACTGGCATGTATTTATGACTGTTGCAAGGTCCTGGAGTCACGTGATCCCCTTTTGTGACCTTCTGACAAGCACAGTCAATGGGGAAGCCAGATTCACTTCACCGTGTTAACAACTGCAGTGATTTGCTTAGCAGCTGTGGCAAGAAAGGTCATAAAATGAGGCAAAACTCACTTAACAATTGTCTCACTTAGCAATGGAAATTTGGGGTTCATTATGGTCGTAAGTCAAGAACTACCTGTACAACTTACGATGGCTGATTTGGATTCTCACACTGTCCTAAGGAATAGTAGTAGTCCTTAATATATTCCTTATATTCCTTAATTCCTTTTTTTTTTAAATTCAAATCTGAAACATTGTTTTGGAAAAGACGTTATTGATGCTGTTCTCTTTTGAAAGTTCTTGTGGAAAAAGTGTATAATTTTTTTAAAAATGGTCAGATTTTAATATATTCTCTGCATGCCCGTGTTTAGTTGGGTCAGCTTTCATTCTTCTGCCATAACGTTAATGTTTTGTTTGGGAATTCTAAGGGAAGTTAAATGTTAAATTTTGAAAGGGATTTTCATTTTAACAGCTCTTGTCTGCCCCGACATTCCCCCCCCCCTTTTTCCCCCCCACTCTATATCCATTATCACTTTGCCCTGGTCACAGATCTCATGCCTTCTCCTCTGAGCCCAGATGCTTTTTCTCAAATTACCCTTTTTCTTCTAAAACGAACACTGAGACTTAGAGGGGGGGCCAAGGAGCTTATATTCCTTTTGTGCATTGCCTTCTCAGATGACGTTCCCGAGGGAGATGATTTTCACAGGGATGCCGACAGTGGGGATGAGAATGAAAACCACCTTGAAGAGACAGAGGCCAAGTGGAGGAAGGAGCGCTTTGAACGAGAACAGTGGTTTCGAGAACAGGTAACCAGCAGGGTACCAATTCATGTACAGGTAGTCCTCGACTTACAACAGTTCATTTAGTGACCGTGTGAAGTTACAACGGCACTCAAAAAAGCGACCGATGACCGGTTTTCGCACTCAAGACCCTTGTAAGCATCCCCGTGGTCACGTGATCAAAATTTGGATGCTTGGCAACTGGCATGTCTTTATGACAGTTTGTTTATTTAGGGAATTTATATTGCCGCCTAGTCACCCATGGCGACTCAAGGCAGCTTACAGAATATAAAACCTCATATAAGAACAATAAAACTAATAAAAGAAGAGTCATATAATAAATACAAGGAGCCAAGGTGGCGCAGTGGTTAGAGTGCAGTACTGCAGGCTACTTCAGCTGACTGCTAGCTGCAGTTCGGCAGTTCAAATCTCACCAGGCTCAAGGTTGACTCAGCCTTCCATCCTTCTGAGGTGGGTAAAATGAGGACCCAGATTGTTGGGGGCAATATGATGACTCTGTAAACCGCTTAAAGAGGGCTGTAAAGCACTGTAAAGCGGTATATAAGTCTAAGTGCTATTGCTATTGCTATAAATTAATATAATAAAATCACACCCCACCCCAGCGACAGCACCTCACAACGAGCCATTTAATGAGGTGCCCCAAGGTCACGTAATCACGTTTTGCAACCTTCTAACAAGCAAATGGAAGATTCACTTAACAGCCTCGTTACTAAAGTCATAAAATGAGGCAAAACTCAATGAACAATTGTCTCGCTTAGCAATGGAAATTTGGAGCTCAATAATTGTGATCATAAGTTGAGGACTACCTGTGTTCCCCAGAGTAGGCCAGGAGAACATGCAGCCTAGGCTAGAAGCCCCCAAAAGCCCTTGGCCTAATGTTACATGGTTCTCAGCTTAATTTCAAAAGCTCTTTATTAGCAAGTGATTTAGATACTGGAGGGGGGGGAAAACCCGTTTCTTCCCCAGCAGTCTTATCACGTGAGAGGAACAGAGGAAAGAGAGTATCAAGGAGCGGGATGTCCACAAGAGAGAAATATGGCACTAATATTTTTTTTTTTTAATATCTGGATCTACTCTCCAGCAGCTGACTATTCTTGCAGGAATAGTGCATGTTTTCCTCTTGGGACAGAGGGGAAAAAATGCAGCCTTTGAGTCTCAGGCTGGACCTGGGAACTGGGGAGGTCCAAGTTGACGTCAGCCATGAAAGCTTAGCAGATGATTTGGGCACTCAGCCAAATTACCTTACAGGGTTGTTGTTGTGCAGGTAAATTGGAGGATATAGTAGTATGCCAAGCTTCCCCTTATATCAAGAGATATATATTCTAGCACTGGAACTGGACTGGATCGCAATAAATATGAATGTTAATATATGAAGGAATGTTATTTTGAGCACGTCAAGAGTTATTTGATGCTGGGTTTATTGTTTTTTTGGCAGTGTTCTTGTTGTTTTTATGAGCAACCCATGTTTATACATAAAATGGGTGGCCGTATAAGTCTTATAAATAAATACAGGTAGTCCTCAACTTACAACCCCAACTGAGCCCAAAATTTCTGTTAAGTTAGTGAGACATTTGTTAAGTTTGCCCCAATTTACAAGCTTTCTTGCCACAGTTGTTAAGTGAATCACTGCACTCGTTAAATTAGTAACATGGTTGCTAAGGGAATCAGGCTTCCCCACTGAACTTTGCTTGTTTGAAGGTCGCAAAAGGGGATCACATGATCCCGGGACAATGCAACCGTCATAAATATGAGGCGGTTGCCAAGCGTCCGAATTTTGATCATGTGACTGTGGGGATGCCGCAATGGTCTCAAGTGTGAAAAACAGTCATAAGTCACTTTTTTCAGTGCCGTTGTAACTTTGAATAGTCACTAAAATGAACTGTTGTAAGTTGAGGACCACCTGTATGTTTAAATCTTTAACCACAGAACATAAATAAGACTCAAACGTGATGAAAAGTGTTTTGTCTGAGAGTGGGATATTTTGCCCCTGTCTCATGGATGGCAAAAATGGCTTTGTTCTCACAGACGCTCTTAAATCAGTGTTTTTAAAGCCTGGTACCGACTAGTATACGGTGATTTTTGTTCAACATAGAATTTTTCTTTTCTTCTTGCTACTTTGCCTAATGCAAGTTCTTCTGCTTATTCACAGTCTACGAAAGGAGAAGAGGAGGAGGGTGTGGATGAGGATAGCCAGTTCATGAGACTGGCCAAAAAGTTCACCAACAAGTCATTCCAAAAGAAAGGTATCCTTCTTTTCCCCTTTATGAACGGCAGAGTTACACCTTGAGAAGGAAGGACTATATTCTGTGATTTTTTTTTCAAATCGGCTGTTTTAAAAAAAATCAAGGCAGGGCAATCCATCTCTTTATGCTCCCTGGATCTTCCTTATCACTGAATTTCAATTGTGCACTAGCAAAAAATCATTGCTAAATTCTAATTACCATTTTGTTGATTGATTTGACTTTTTTTTTTAACCTGCCATAATTGAGAGACTCCTAGCAGGTTATAATATCAACCACAAAACAAAAGATGATAATTGAAACATGGGGAAAGTAATAATAATAATAATAATATAACTAATAAAAAAATAAAAATTGAAGGAGAGACCAGTAAGTCAAATGTGTCCTTGAAACGTAACAAGGTAGGAGCTGACTAGATTCTTGGAGTCAGGAAGTTCCACTGAATCATGGAAAAATATTTTGAGATTGCCCTCTAATCTCCTGGAAATGGGTGATTATTAATAGATAAAATAAATTAGACAGATAGGAACTCTACATTGGGCTTGTCAAAAATTTGAGTAAAAGAGATGATTTTGGAGATGCAGGAAACAATCAAAATTAAAGCAACTTTAATAAGCTTACCATAGTTTTAAGAAAAATCAACAACCCTGAACTCTCCCTCTAGGCCAACTATCTAAAATTAGTAAGGCTGAGTCACACATATTTGGTGGGGGGGGGGGGGGGAGACATAAACAAAAAATGTTGGTTTTCTTCTAGGTTTTAAAACAACTTATTTTGTGTGTGCCAGCCAAATAAATGTGATTCATCCTTGCTAATTTTGTCCCATTGCCCTTTTCTCTGTATCCCTAACTTCCCTCCCCCAAAGTTAAGAACAGCCATCAAAAGTCATTAAATCATTTTAAATATTCCTAGGTTAAAAAGTGACACAAGCTAATGAAATATCAGCTCACAAAACCAACTTGATTAAGAATACCAGTAGTCCCTGAATTACAACCACAACTGAGCCCCAAATTTCTGCTGCTAAGCGAGACTGTTAAGTGAGTTTTGCCCCATTTTACAGTCTTCCTTGCCACAGTTATTAAGTGAATCGCTGCAGTTGTTAAGTTAGGGACACTGTTAAGTGAATCTGGCTTCCTCATTGACTTTGCTGGTCAGGAGGTCACAAAAGGTGATCACACGACCCTGGGACATTGCAACTGTTATAAATACACACCAGTTGTCAAGCAGACAAATTTTGATTATGTGACATGGGGATGTTGCAATGGTCATAAGTCACTTGTTTCAGTGCTGTTGTAACTTTGAACAGTCACTAAACAAATGGTCGTAAGTTGAGGACTACCTGCATAATGGTTCCCATTTTAGCACATCATGGTTTCTTAATATTGCCTTTTCCTCTTGATACTTTTGAACTATGGAGGTGCCCAAACTGAGGAAAGATTCCTTCATGCAGCTGTAGAACAATAAAGGAAATTGTGTTACAATAAGGCAGCCCAGGAGGATGTAAACCTCCTAGGGAGCTAGGTGGTTAAGAAATATGAAGTATAAATAAATAATAAATGAAATAAATAACAGCAGTAGCTGTAGACACCTTTGACAGAAATAATGCCTTTGATCCAGTGCTTGAACTGTGCTAACATCAGGGTCTTTGAGGGGGTCCTTGGTCCATTAACCAAACTAGGTAATATCATCAGTGTTAGTTATCCTAAAATTTCTAGCACTGATGATGTTACCAATAAAGGAGAATATTTGTAGCTCAGGGTTGAAATGAGGGGTCCTTGGGCTCTCTGAGCTTGCTTGTTTTCTTGCAGACATTTCATTACCCTAACTAGGTAACATCATCAAAAAACAAAAACAGGAGTCATCTACAACATACAATGTAAGAACTGCAACAACCACTACGTAGGGCAAACGGGCAGAAGACTAACAGAACGCATCCATGAACACCAACTGGCAGTCAGAAGACATGACGAAAATTCTTTAATTTCACAACATATAGACAGATTTAACCATAGATTCAATTGGGAAAAATGTGACCATCCTAGACCAGGCCAAGTCCAAAAATGCCAGGGAATTTCTAGAAGCCTGGCACTCTGACAAATCAGCCTTATAGACATGAACAGCATCTATAGACTATGCAAAAGACAATCAACCAGCCCAAAAGAGAACAAAAAAAGACTCCAGCACCTCTCCACCAGGAATCAGCACCCAGATTAGCATAGATTAACTCCAAGGTCAACTTCAGACCAACAATCAAGTAAACAAATACCCCAATCAAGAAACTGCCAAAGAGCCATCAGTAAACAGCCCAACCAAAGAGTCTTTAAGACTGCCCCTACCCACACAGACAGGCAAGACACCAGAATATAAATGACAGCAAACAGCACTCCTTACTAGCACTGATGATGTTACCTAGTTTGGGTAATGAAAGGTCTGCAAGGAAACAACCAAGCTCAAGAGAGCATCAAGGATAGCAGCATCACTGAAAACACCCCACCCCACCCCACCCCCGAAGTTGCCGCCTGCTTCTCTAAAAGTGGTCTCTGTAAAAGATCTTAAAATAAAATACTTTACAGGTAGGCCCCAGGTTACGGCTATAATGGAGCCTGCCCATCACAGTCATAAGTCATGACGGTCATAAATCAAGTCACCCATGTGACCGGCCCAATTTTGCAACTGTTTTTGGGGCAGCCATTTAGCAAATGCGGTGGTTTTAAAGAAAACCAGTGGTTCGCTATGCCCCGGTTTTGCTGAAAACTGTAAGCAAATGCTGGTTTTCGGCCAAACTGTCGAAAACGTGGTCATGTGACTGCAGGGATACTGTCCTCAAGGCAACTCTGAAATGGTCAAGGGTGGTTTCCAAATCCAGATTGTCCTTGGATTTGGTGGTCCTGACCTGTGAGTGCCCACATGGGAAACAGTTTCTCCATACGTGAAATCTCTCTGCTTCTACACTGCGTGAATGGCCGAAGAAGCAGAGAATGCAACTTTTCCTGTTGTTGGTTTGCCTTCTGAAAAGCTTTCCTTTCTCTCTCCCCCTGTTTTTTTCCTTCGCCCTCCTAGCACCCTCTGCAGTAGCTGTTCAGGAAATTAAATCACTACCCAGAAATCCATTTGAAAGTTTCCAGCCCGGCAGCAAACCACAGGTTAGTATCATCTGAGGATGGACGATTCCTTGTTTAAATTTATATCGCCAGTAGAAAGCTTTCTTTATAATAGAGGTGGGCTTCCTTTCTCTGGTAATAAATACCAGATTGCCCCCAGAGGTTGGGCTGTCACAGATGGCCTTGACTGCATGGGGAAGCTTGTGTATCTAATGGCTGAGCCTTGTGCTTCCCCGTGAAAAAATATCCCAGATTCAACCCTGTTTTTTTCCAGTTGCAGAATCTCTCACTGCGAGCAACTCCTCGGAGAAATGCCACTAGTAGGGTAGACCAGGGGTCCCAAAACTTGACAACTTTAAGACTTGTGGACTTCAACTCCCAGAATTCTCCAGCTAGCAAGATGCCAAGTTTCGAGACCCCTGGGGTAGACAAACCAGACTAAATGCATCCATGGACTTGCTCCCTCTTTCACTGCTGCACAGCTCGTGTGCTCCTGATATGCTTCCACTATGGCTTGCATACATTAGGAGAGAGAGAAATTAATTGAAGTGCTGCTCTTCCTTGTTTGCCCTGCCTGTGAGATGGGAGAAGGAGGACTCTCTATGCTCCTGAAGGCTGAAATGATATGCGGTCATGTTGCTTGAATACGAGTCTTAGATAACACTTTTTCCTCCCAACTGATAGCTGAAGAATGGATCTCTGCTGAACCAACCAAGAGCCGTCTTGCAGAAATTGGCAGCCATGTCTGATCTCAACCCGAATGCCCCCAGGAACTCAAGGAATTTTGTCTTCCAGACTCTGTCCCCAGTTAAGAGCGAGGGCGTGAAAGAGAACGCCAAACCCCAGGTAGAAATCTGATTGATTTGAGGGGAATCTGTTATTTAACATGTGTCTTGTTCTTATTTATTCTATATCTGTCCATCCATCCCTCTATGAAATCCATCTATCCATTTTCCTCACCTCCCTCCCTCCCTCTAGGCCAGGGATTTTCAACCTCAGCAATTTTAGCCTGTCTGGACTTCAACTTCCAGAATTCCCCAGCCAGCCACTGAAAAGTTATTTCAGTGCTGTTCAGCTTGAATAGTGAGGGGTCCTTGGTGCTGTCTGAGCTTGGTTGTTTTCTTGCAGAAGTTTCGTTACCTAAACTAGGGAACATAATCAGTAAGGACTGGGTAACATAATCAGCACTGTTAGAGACCCCACCCACCCACTTCACAGTCTGTTTCTGTTGCTCCCCTCTGGGAGGAGGTTTCAAAGTATTTCTAGCAGGACTGCCCGATTCTTTAACAGCTTTGTTCCCTGTGCCATCCGTCTGGCAAACTCACAAGATTTGTTTCTCTCACCATGTACATGTATATACATCCGAACTAGACTGTGTTGTTTCTCTGTGTCATATAATATATCGTATTTTTCGGAGTATAAGACGCACTTCCCCCCCCCAAAAGAGGGTGGAAATGTTGGTGCGTCTTATAGACCAAATACAGCCAGTTTTGGCCTCCCGAAGCCACGCCCCGTGCGAAAACGGGTGTGCAGAGGGTTTGGGAGGTCTGCAGAGTGCTCCTGGGGGCTGGGGGAGGGCAAAAACACCCCCGTTTTTGCAAAAAATGGCCTATTTTTCACAAAAACGGGGTGCGCAGAGGGTTTGGGAGGTCTGCAGAGTGCTCCTGGGGGCTGGGGGAGGGCAAAAACGCCCATTTTTGTGAAAAATTGGCAAAAAACGGCCCGTTTAGTGAAAAAAAAGGGTGCGCAGAGGGTTTGGGAGGTCTGCAGAGTGCTCCTGGAGGCTGGGGGAGGGCAAAAACTTTTTTTTTCTTACTTACCTCTTCGAAATTTTGGTGCATCTTATACACCGGTGCGTCTTATAGTCCGAAAAATACGGTATGTGGGTATATGCATAATTTTGTATTTATTTTGTCATGTTTATGTAGTGTATATTAGAGGTCCTTTGAGAGCTGTATGCAACGGAATTTCATTTTAATGTATGCCGATTAGTGTACATTCAAAGTGACAATGAAGTAGTCTAAGTCAGTAAGGATGGGGGTTTGCTCTCAGTTTGTATTCTAGTTGCTTGCTCTGAGGTGATGGTCTTAGAGGTTCTTTGGTTGGGCTGTTTATTGTTGGCTTGTCTGGCAATTCCTTGATTGGGGTATTGTTTACTTGATTGTTGGTCTGATGCTAATCTTGGAGTTAATCTATGCTCATCTGGGTGCTGATCGCAGGCGAGGAGGTGTTTTGGTCTTTTTGTTCCCTTTTTGGCTTGTTGATTGTCTCTTTTGCATAGTAAATAGATATTGTTTATATCTATGTGTCTGTTGATGGCTAATTTGTCAGAGTACCAGACTTCTAGAAATTCCCTGGCGTTTTTGGACTTGGCTTGGTCTAGGCTTGGATGGTGTTATTCAGAACTGGAGAGAGCAGTTGGTGAACTGACTAGAGGCAAATAAAAAGTTCAAAGATAAGTTAGATAAAGATGCTTCCTTTAACCAAGAACACCATGGTTCTTTTCTGGTAGCCAATGACTGAGACATGTCCAAGCAGATTGAATGAATGAGATTCTGGTCATCTAGAAAATCTTCAGAACTAAACTACTTCCTGCCATTTTCTAGGTCAAGAGAAGAACTCTGACTCCTGTTGCCGTGCCTTCTCCTAAACGGCTGCGACTTGACAGCACGTCAATTCAAGAAACCCGAAGTATATTCCAGTATTTGGAGAGGTAAAAAAAAAAATGCCGGTTTGCATGGTCTCGTTGAGCCACATTTTGGATTTTGCAGATCTGTAAAGACAATGCAACAAATCTCTGCTGGATGGGCAATAACCTACATTGCAGAACACATCAGGAAACAGGAAAAAATACTTTTTGCTCTCTGTCGTTACAGTACTGAGTCAAGCACTAAGTGAGCCTGCATTTCTCTAATTCATTCTTTTTTCTTTGGGACTTTACTCGACCTAAGTCAAATTCTAAAACAGTGCTTTGTTTTGGGGCCAGGTTTGAAGCATTGCGATCCCGGTGGCTGGGTTTTAAAATGGAGGCTGTATGTATATATGTATATATAACTTTTTTCCCCTCAATGTTTTGGAAAATTCTGATGTACTTTTACTCAAGGTTTTAATTTTTCTAAATTCATACTATAGAACAGGATATATCTGCAGTGTATATATATATGTATCTTTGTTGTTGTTCCCTGTGCTTTCATCTCCTGCTGGCGTTTTAATTTTTTATAAATAAACAAGGATCTTGAATTTGTGTCAAGAAAAAAATAGGGAGGGTAGCCTCTATTTTTTTTTTAAATTATACCTGTCTTTATGCACATTTTAAAGCATACAAAATGGGGAGAAAAGGAAGTCTGGATGAAATGTGTCTCATTTACAACTATGTTCCATTTGAAATCTGGAGGAGACATGGGATTACACACAGCAAGTTTCTGGCCACTTTCTCCAGGTGTTTCTCCCAAGACATTCCTTTGGCAGGTTCCTGACTGGTTCTTCACTTACTCTGTGTTAATTCCTCTAAGATCATTCCTCCAGAGCAGGGCTGTCAATCTCCCGGCCCATGGGCCGGATGCGTCACACGCTGGCCACACCCCTGCCCGGTTTAGTGAAGGGGGGAAAAATTTCCCGATATGTCACGTGATGCCGCTGTGACGCCGTGAGTTTGACACCCCTGCTCCAGAGTCTCCTGGCAGTGATCCCAAGTTGCAAATTGTTCTGTAAACACTAAATATATGAATCATATTTCTACACACACACACACGGCCCTGCGATCAGGCTTTCATAATAAACAGTTAATCGTGGGAAGAAGCAGAAGAGATTATGCCAAAAATAAAGACTTCAAAGGAAGCTGTTGTGTTTGATCTGTTTGTTCTGTATATGTATTTGGAACTATAGTCTGCAGATATATTACTGTTTATCTCCAACTTTTCCTCAGCAAACTATCCGGACACTGATTAGACCCACACCTGTTTCTTTCAACAAAGTAGCCGCGTTGTGAGTTTGGATAATGCCCCCAACATTGGTGCATTCATTGTTTCCCATGAAGAGAAACGTGGGTTTCACCCTCCATTTGTGGCTGAAGTTCATTTCTTTACAGCATCAGCATACCGAAGGGTAAAAGCAGGCGCTTGCAATTTTGGTAAGGAGGGTTGGGGAACATGCATTTGCTTGCAGCCCCCCAAGCCCTCCATTTTTGCCCCCAAATCCTCGGTTACACGGCAAAATCCCTTGTGTGATTTTTTCCCACTCTTTGTTAAGAGATAGGCTTATGTTAAAATAGTGCATTAAATTTTTAATAGTCTAAAACAGTCCCAAAGATGCTTTTTCAGGAGGCAACTGGACTTTCTTGTTTTTTTTTTTCCTTTGAAGACGTTTCGCTTCTCATCCAAGAAGCTTCTTCAGCTTTGACAGGATAGTGGGGAATGGAAGGATTTATATTCCTTGCAGACAGCTGGTCATTTGCATCCTTTTAGAGCAGGGGTCTCCAACCTTGGCAATTTTAAGAGTTGTGGACTTCAACTCCCAGAATTCCTCAGCCATCTTTGCTGGCTGAGGAATTCTGGGAGTTGAAGTCCACAACTCTTAAAGTTGCCAAGGTTGGAGACCTCTGTTTTAGAGGGTCGTTGAAGCCCTTGGAGGTTTATCTGTGTCCTCAGGGTCACCTGAGTGGTGGTGCTGGTTCCTGTAGCCTGCAATTTTTTCTCAGGAAGAGGAAAAAAAGTTGCCTCCTGAAAAAGCATCTTTGGGACAACCATGACCTAGATGACTGAGAATCTGTACAGACTTTAACAACAGTGTTTCTTAACTTTGAAAACGTTTAAGATATGTGGATTTCAACTCCCAGAATTCCCCAGCCAACATGACTGACTGGGGAATTCTGGGAGTTGAAGTCCAGATATCTTAAAAGTTTTCAAAGTTAAGAAACACTGGTCTAAAACACTCCTCCCCTTGATCACAAATCTCCAAAAGAAGTTCTGCCATTTCCACTGGTGTAACGACCTCACTGCTATACCTTCTGGGCCCCTCAATCATTGGGGGGGAAAAATATTTTAAGTGCCTTCCTGCGAGAAAGACATCTGCCTCTGTTGTGGAGGAATGAAAGGAAATGAAGAGATGACTAAAGGATTTGGATGCATTCCTTGTTGCAGAAGTGAGTTTTCAGAAAAGATGGCATGCCATCTTGTTGGTGTTCCTGGAACTGAAGCCCAATATAGAAGGCGTCCTGAATTGCTGCTTGCGTCTGTTAGCCATCAACCTGCTGCTTCATCGGATAACTATTTGCATTCTAATGAAATATCTCTTGCTTCTGATTTCAGCCTGGCATCCTAATTGTTCTGAGAAACACCACATATCCACCCACCTCTTTGTATTTTGCCCTGAACTTGAGCTGAGGACACTGTTGCTCATCCCTCCCCCTGCAAATGAGTGGCTTTTATTTGATTTCTCGTGCCAACAATGAATTTTTAGGATAACTTACACCTCTGGGAGCAAACAAAAGCAGATTGCCGCGAATGGTGCTCTGTCCTTCCCCTTCTCTCCCTTTGTTTTTTTACCCATTACATTTACAGCTGCCAGACCAGTGATGGGTTCTAAATCCCATCGCTACCAGTTTGTCCGGGGCAGGTGGGCGGAGCCTCCCGCCGCCGCTACCGGTTCGTAGAACTGTACCGTACCAGTAGCAACCCACCGCTGTGCCAGAGGGAGCAGTTCAGAAACAGCAGAGCCCTAATCTGGGCCGAGGAATTCAAAGCAGATATTAAGATGCCATTTTATTAAATGAGAGGCACTAACAAATAACTGGCTACTTTATCCCGAGTATTTGTAATTTGCAAAGCTTTGCACTAGAAGCCTTCTCGGGGTCCATAAAAAGCCACGGGGAGCTCAAAACAGTGACCCCCGCAATGTGATGTCATTGCACAAAAGGCAGAGTTACACAAATCAGTGTTTCTCAACCTCAGCAAATGCCGCCTGGGGAATTCTGGAAGATGGAGTCCAGACGTCTTAAGGTTGCCGGGATTGAGAAACACTGATGACATCTTAGACAAGTACATGTAGTCCTTGTCTTATAAGCATTCATTTAGTGACTGAACTTACAACAGCACTGGAAAAAATGACTTAGGACCATTTATCACACTTAGAACCGTTGCAGCATCCCGATGGTCACGGGAGGTTCATCACTGGAGGCTTTCAAGAAGAGATTGGACTGCCATTTGTCAGAAATGGTGTAGGGCAGGGGTGCCAAACTCGATTCCATTGAGGGCCGCATCAGGGTTGTGTTTGACCTTGGGGGGTGGCCGGGGGGGGGCATGGCCAGCTCGATGTCACTCATCGAGGCTCCGTTTTGGGCCGCAACGGCCTCCTGCAACCCTCTGCCAGCGAAAACGGAGCTCCCCTGAGCTCCGTTTTTGCTGGCAAAGGGTTGCAGGAGGCCGTCGCGGCCCAAAACGGAGCCCGGGAGGGCTGCACGTGGCCCTCCCGAGCTCCCTTTTCGCTGGCAGAGGCACCGCGCGCCGGTCCTTCGCTGTTTCCAGGGGGGCCCGCAGGTCAGATCTAAGCACCCCACGGGCCGGCTCCGGCTCCCGGGCCTTGAGTTTGACACCCCTGGTGTAGGGTCTCCTGCTTGGGCGGGGGGTTGGACTAGATGACCCACAAGCTCCTTTCCAACTCTGTTAATATGTTCAAATCTGATCAAAATTTGTATGCTTGGTAACTGACTCACATACAGGTAGTCCTCGACTTACAACAGTTCATTTAGTGACTGTTAAAAGTTACAACGGCATTGGAAAAAAGTGACTTGCGACCATTTTTCACAGTGAGGACCTTTGCAGCCCCATCCCCCATCATTACATGATCAAAATTCAGATGCTGGGCAATTGGTTCATACTTATGACCATTGCAGTGTCCCAAGTCATGTGATCAACTTTTGTGACCTGACAAGCAAAGTCAATGGGGAAACCAGATTCACTTAACAACCAGGTTACTAACATATCAACCAGTGATTCACTTAACAACTGTGGCAAGAAAGGTCGTAAAATGGGGTAAAATTAACAAATGTCTCACTTAACAACATAAATTTAGGCCTCCATTATGGTCGTAAGTTGAGGACTACCTGTAGATACTGGTTGCAGTGTCTCTGGGTCACGTAGTCACCTTTCGCGACCTTCTGACAAGCAAAGTCAGTGGGGAAGCCAGATTCATTTAACAACCATGTTTCTAACTTAACAACTGCAGTGATTCACTTAACCACGGTGGCAAGAAAGGTCGTAAAATGGGGTAAAATTAACAAATGTCTCACTTAACAACATAAATTTAGGCCTCCATTATGGTCGTAAGTTGAGGA
Source organism: Thermophis baileyi (assembly GCA_003457575.1). Classification (NCBI taxonomy): domain Eukaryota; kingdom Metazoa; phylum Chordata; class Lepidosauria; order Squamata; family Dipsadidae; genus Thermophis; species Thermophis baileyi. The sequence goes on from QLTV01002567.1 coordinate 3,939,153, forward strand.
CTACCTGTAGATACTGGTTGCAGTGTCTCTGGGTCACGTAGTCACCTTTCGCGACCTTCTGACAAGCAAAGTCAGTGGGGAAGCCAGATTCATTTAACAACCATGTTTCTAACTTAACAACTGCAGTGATTCACTTAACCACGGTGGCAAGAAAGGTCGTAAAATGGGGGGGGAACCCTCACTTAATAGCTGCCTTGCTTAGCAGCCGAAATGTTGGCCTCCATTGTGGTCGACGACTACTTGTATGCAAGTTGCTGATTGGGGTGATGAGCACCTGACATACATCATCGCTCATGTGATCCTGTCCCGGTGGACACCCATGTTGCAGGAAAGCAATCGGAGGTTCTCCCTTGCTGCTGCTGCTGTCTCTGCCCTGGGACCCCCTCATTCCTCGATGTTCAAGAACAAAACGTTGCAGAGAATGCCTTCCCACAGCAGGACAGCAACGGCAGGCTTTTGCTGGAGCTTGTTAATTGCTCCCAGGGTTGGTGACAGGTCTTTTGCATGCAAGTCTGCGCTTTGGCATTTTTTTCTCTCCTTGCCTTAAAAAGGAACTGTATGTCTCTCACATGCTGATTGGCTCTCATGGTTTGATCTCTGGGAAGACGCTTCCTGACAAAAAGCATTCATGATTTTTCGCAGGTAATATTGTACTGCTAACTAGGGCATACAAAACCTTTGCTAGACCAATTCTCGAATACAGCTCGTCTGCCTGGAATCCGCACTATATATCGGACGTTAATACAATTGAGCGAGTCCAGAGATATTTCACGAGAACAGTCTTCCACTCCTGCTTACAACAGAATCCCTTATGCCACCAGGCTTGAAATTTTGGGCTTGGACAACCTACAACTACACCGCCTATGGTCTGACCTAAGTGTAGTACACAAAACTGTCTGCTACAATGTCCTACCTGTCAATGACTACTTCAGCTTCAACCACAATAATACACGAGCACACAATAGATACAAACTCAAGGTAAACCGCTCCAAACTCGATTGCAGAAAATACGACTTCAGCAATAGAATGGTCAATGCCTGGAATGCACTATCTACCTGACTCCGTTGGTACTTCATCAAACCCTCACAGCTTCAACCTTAAACTGTCTACTGTGCACCTCACCCCATTCCTAAGAGGTCTGTAAGGGGGCGTGCATAAGCGCACCAGTGTGCCTACCGTCCCTGTCCTACTGTCCCCATTATTCGTCTCCATTTCCTGTGTTCATATTCATGTTTATACTTATACCTGTTATCTTGTACATGTATGACAAATTAAATAAATAAATGATTGCAGGTAAAGGAAGTCTGTTTTGGGTGTCAGTCTCATTTGTTTATCCAATCGTGTCATCATTTTATTAGCTGCCTCAATCGCTGAAGCAACCCTACGCAACTTACAAAGATAAAAGAATTCAAAACGGGCTAATTCCAGCCAATCGTAAGCACACACATACACACACACACACGCGCACACACACATACACACACAAATTTAAATAATACAAACAACAGACAATGATAGGATTTCAAATTAACCTGTCCTTATGAAGCAGAGCCATCCAACACGCATGGACTCAGTCCCTATGCCCCACTTACTGCTTTGAAATGTGTTGCAACCTTGGTGAATCCTGATTTAATTATCTAATATGGTATACTTCTCAAGTGATCACAAGGGAGACAATGACTGGGTTAATACAACGAAAGAGCCACGGTTTCTTCAGCAGTTTTTGTTGAATAAGCAATATGACGGGCATCGGGCAACAGAGTAACCCAGCCCCCAAAAGCATTATAGTGGGGTGTATGTGTGAATCCAGCTACCAAACTAGTTCAAACAGAATTAAACTACTTTAGTAGCGGGATCCACACACTGGGAAAACATGTAGCCCCAAGGTTAGTTCAGGTAAGATATTGACCCAAAACAATTTAACATCTCATGCAAGCTAATTGTGATATATACTATAAATCACTGAACTGAACTAAAGAAACCTCTTGGATGAGAAATGGAACATTTTTTAAAGGAAAAAAAACAAGAAAATCCACTTTTTGGAAAAAACAGCTCTGGGACATTGTGGGACTGAAGTTGCACTGTTTTGAACTAATACTTGGGGCAGACTGCTCTTACACATAGAGGTGCTGTTTAGTTAACTGGCTTGGAACTTAGGAAGGCTGGTCCAGTAACCTTGTGCTGTAATAGCCTTCCTTGGCGAACGTTTTGCTACAACAGCAGCGTGTGCAAAGAGATAGCAAGCAAGCGAGGTGATGGCTAAGTATGGAGAATTGCTGAAATAAACCCTTGCAGGGTAAGGAATTGGAAACTCTAGAAAGCTGCATTGCTGCTAACCTGTTGGCCTTGTTAGCAGCGCTGGTTTGCAGCAAAAGGGATTAAAAAGAGCTTAAAAGTTATGTGGGCGTCCTGCGGTCTGTGTTAAATGGTTAACATTTCAGACACGTTTGCAGTCATCCCACCCTCCTCGCTGCCCCTCAGATTTTGCACTGGTGAGATGGCCTTTCGGGAGCTCGAGGCATTTGCTGAATTCTATATGCTTTTGTTTTCCATCCAGGGAGAGGTTGAGGGTAGATGCTGGGAAAGGGGAGGAGGGGGGAAGCAAAAGGGGAAAAAAAACCTATTTATTTGTCTTGTCTAATTTAATTTATGTTATTTATCAAAGAGACAGGCTATTTGAGAAACCAGATGGACCCAGGCTAAAAGCGATCTGTATTTTCAGAGTGTGAAAAATGGCTCCAGAGTGGACAAGGCAAGAGGAAGGTGGCTGGGCGGCCACTGAGTAAGCTCGCTTGTTCCCCTTTATGCCAGCTTTTTTTTTTTTAATATAGTAATTTTATTAAGCATTACAATTTAAAAGATTGTATTTAAAACTAATGCAAGCTAAGATTGCATTTAAAACTAATGCAAACTAAAAAGAAAAAAAAATAGAAAGTTCAGGAAAGAAGAAAAATAGAAACGAAGAGAAAAAAAATAAGACTATTGTAAAGAAAAACATATAAAGGAATAACTTTCCGCTTCATTGCAACAAGTGTAAATAATTTTAGTAATTTATTGCCTTCTCGTAAAATGCAACAAGTGATTTCTTCCCAAATCCCATCTCTTATATAGAATCTTATCATTTCAGTCCTAGTGTCATTAAAAGTTACCAGAGATAACTAATACAGGTAGTCTTACAACCACAATTGAATCCAACATTTCTGTTGCTAAGTGAGACAGTTGTGAAGTGAGTTTTGCCACATTTTGCAACCTTTCCTGCCACGGTTGTTAAGTGAATCACTGCAGTTAAGTTAGTAACACGGTTGTTAAGTGAATCTGGCTTCCCCATTGACTTTGCTTGTAGGAAGGTTGCAAAAGGGGATCACATGGCCCCCGGGACACTACAACCGTCAGAAGTATGAGTCAGTTACTAAGCATCCAAATTTTGATAATGTGACTATGGGGATGCTGCAAAGGTTGTAAGTATGAAAAACGGTTATAAATCATAAGATCCCAAAATCTTTTTCCAAATTTATCTGGACCCTTAGTCGTTCGTAATTTTCTAAAATCAAACTTTCGCTGTTTATTCCCCCCCAAAATGTAAGCCCTTAAACTTTATTTAAAACTTCTTTTGCTAAGGATTGAAGGGAATACCTGGTGCTGTAAAACCTGCCAATTGAAGGTTCCTAATAGCTGAAAAGCAGTTAGCAAGCAATTTCTGAAAGTGATTTAAAAAGGAAGTATGTCTTTTCAAAGGCACCAACCATGTTGTGAATAAAATGGCTATTCACTCATCTTCTGGAGCTCTAAACCTGCTGGAGACTCCTGTCTTGGGTTTTCTTGTGGAGAATAACTGTCTGGAGCAGGGGTCACCAACCTTTCGGACCTCAGGGACCACTAAATTCATAATTTTAAATCCCGCAGACCACTAATATGATCTGCCTAATGACCGGCTGGGTGGGCGTGGCTAAGTGGTCATGTGACTGGTGGGCATGGCCAACTCGATGTCACTCACGTCGAGGGGCACCTCGCCAACCTCTACTCACCCCTCCCCTCCCAGCCACTCCTCGCCTGCCCACCCGGGCTCCTTAGGGCCCCAACAGGAAGCATTTGTTGGAGCTAAGCAGCCACCACGAGAAAGAGTTGGCAAAACAGCTCAGTTCAAATTGGATCTGACCGAGAAGGAGGCTCAGTAGAAGCACCTCACTGAGGACTAGGAGCATAGGCTTTCCAAGCAGAGGGAAGACCTGCGGGAGTGCAAGGCCAGGTACCGGCCCCTGGAGGCTTAGCAGGCTGAGATGGTCAGCCAGTTCCAGGCCATGATGCAGTCCCACTGGAACGAGGCCCTCCGGCTCTTCACCACCAGTGGCGCTTCCCTCCAGCCTTCGCCCAAAGACCTGCACCAGGAGGCTGAAGAAGACCCCAAGTCGCCGACCCACACAAAAAGACCCCAAAGGGGGAGACTCTCTGCAGCAACACAAGCGTTCATTGCAGGTATCTGGCCTAGGGGCCATAGTTTGAGGACCCCTGATTTAGTGCAATATAAAAAATGCAAATAATTTTTCTGCGGACCACCAAAATTTTATCACGGACCACCAGTGGTCCACGGACCACCAGTTGGTGACCGCTGGTCTGGAGCACATGTGGGTGACCTCAAGTCTTCTTCTTGTCAGGAGAGGAATGATAAAGAGCCGATCTACTCACCGGCTCTTCATTCTGCTTTACGCAGAGTGTCTTTCATTCCATCAATTCTTCCATGGACGTCCTTCATGACCTCCTTCCTCACCAAGTCCTGGCCACTGGGAGGAGGGAATATTCAGAATAACAGAGTTGGGAGGGTCCCTAGAGGTCAGAAACCCTATACCATTTCAGACAAACGATTGTCCAGTCTCTTCTTAAAAACTTCCAGTGTTGGAGCATTCACAACTTCTGGAGGCAAATTGTTCCACAAGTTTGCTCAGGGGGTGAGAAAAGACAGGATTTCTTTTTAAAGTATGTATAGTCACAATTTTGTTTCAGTTAGAAACCATCTCATCACTTCAAATAAGCTTTACCAAAGGGTGATATGTGTCCTTGGAGGGTGACATCTATGTTTAGGTTTCCCTATGATAACATTTCCATTCCAGAAATCGACAGCCTTCCTTATCTTGTCCCTGAGCTGGTTATGTTTCAGTTCCTTGGTCAAAAAAATAAAATCACAGCCCACCGTGACTGTAATACACACAAGCTTTTCTTTTTAGCTTATCTGATGCCCTCATTGACAAAACGCATCCCTCCTTTGTGTCATGTGTGGGATGCTTTCTCTTCAGAAATTAGTGATGGGTAAAATATGCAAGTAATAGGAAAAGCGGTTGATTTTCATTAACTTCCTGTTACTGGTTTTCTATTCACCATCCCTTTCTGCCTTCTTTCTATCATGTCGGCAACATTTGCTCCTCACTGATGGGGCTCTCTGGTCCTTTGCTTACTCTCTTCACGTTCTTCACGTTCCCATCACACTTCTTGTTCCATCAGGAGATACCTTAGCAACCTCTATTGAGGATGTCTGGTCAACATTGATCCAAATTATTAGTTTAGTTGGGATTGTCAAATTAATTTCATTCTGTTAACTTGGGAATCTGCTTTGAAGATTGGACTGAATCACCATTGAGACTCTGAGCTGGATATTTGTGCAGCCTTATACGTCTGCAGTCTTTCTACCTTGTGCCTAGCTAACAGGAATTTTTGCCTCTTCTCACCCACATGGCTGAATTCCCACATGATTAATCACCCCATGGATTTGAATAAACCACAACTGATTTACTCATGTTAAATCATAAACCACTGCTTATAAACCACCAGGACTAGGTTAACACAACAGGCTGGTCTAAAAGCAAACAACATCATGGGCAGGGGTGAAATCCAGCAGGTTCTGACAGGTTCTGGAGAACCGGTAGCGGAAATTTTGAGTAGTTTGGAGAACCGGCAAATACCACCTCTGGCTGGCCCCAGAGTGGGGTGGGAATGGAGATTTTGCAATATCCTTCCGCCAGGAGTGGGGAGGGAATGGGGATTTTGCAGTACCCTTCCCCTGCCATGCCCACAAGCCACACCCACCAAGCCACACCATGCCCACCAAGCCACGCCCTCAGAACCGGTAGAAAAAAAAATTGGATTTCACCACTGATCATGGGGTAGTATAATATGTGAATCTGGTCACTGAAAGTAACTCGGACCACAATTACAAATATATGCATAAATAAATCACAACAGATGGCTATTTCAGCTTCTTCATTCAGTTTCTGCTTTTCTGCAAGGAGCATTTTGCAAAAGATGTCTACAGTCTATTTTATCTCTAAATCCCAAAACCTAGTGATCTAGTGGGAAAGGGGTGGAGTTGGAAAAGTGAAAGTCCAAGGGAAAAAAATTGTTCAAAGAAATAATAAAATATATAAGAAATACTAAAAAACAACAACACAAACCACTATGTGATACTTTCAGAATTAGTTGTGCTTCCCAGATTCTTGAGCCTAGATAAGGAGTGTCCAGTCTTGGCAACTTTAAGACTTGTAGACTTCAACTCCCAGAACTGCTAGCTGCAGTTCGGCGGTTCAAATCTCACCGGCTCAAGGTTGACTCAGCCTTCCATCCTTCTGAGGTGGGTAAAATGAGGACCCAGATTGTTGGGGGCAATATGCTGACTCTGTAAACCGCTTAGAGAGGGCTGTAAAGCACTATGAAGCGGTTAATAAGTCTAAGTGCTATTGCTAGTGCTATTGCTAATTCCCCAGCCAACATGGATGGCTGGGGAATTCTGGAAGTTGAAGTTCACCGATCTTAAAGTTCCCAAGGTTGGACGCCCAGATGCAATCCTATTACTTTGAGAATAAAAGTTCTTGAGTTTCAAACATGGACCTGCCTCACTGGATCCCAAAGTCTCTGAGAATCCCCACTAGATCCATCTGAAAACGTACTGCCTCTCCCCTCCCCTTGTGAAGCCTCCTTTCCTGGGCCAGGTTTGGTTAATTTGTAGGAGAGCGTGATTATACGTTATTCTTCTGGCCAAGTAAAGAATTTTCCCCCCAATCTCTGGACTGCATTAAATATACGCAGGAAGGTGGGCTTCAGAAGTTGTCTTTCAGAGGGGCAGGGGGAGAGATTGTGTGTCAAAGAAGACCCCATGCTCCAGGGTACAGCTTGCTCCATCTTGTCTTCCAATGACTACAGAACGCCTGGCCTTCTAGCCATGTAAAATCTATTTAGCTCTTCGTATTAATCTACCTGTGACAGACCGAAGGGCAGTTCAATTTATCACTGTCCTGTACTGCAGCCTTGATAAAGTTAACGCCGTGTCAAAAGGGGCCCCTTTGTGACGCTTTTGACTCCCAGTATGTGCGTTTTAATAAATGGCCTGGAGTTAAAAGGGAAAATTGAAATTAAACAAGGTGATGTCTTTCTCTGCACTCTCTCGCCTGAAGCTGGCAGCAGACCTAGCATTTGGCTAGCTAGCGTTAGAGTCAGTCTTGGAAAAATAAGTGTTGATGCACCTGGAAGGTTAAAAAGATATTATTTCATAAGCTTCTGGTAGACTAGAGCTCATCTAACGGCACAGAGGTTGATTCTGAGCTATAGATAGGAGTCCATTAAGTTGGAGAAAGGATACAACTCAACTTACAACCATTCGTTTAGGGACTGTTCGAAGTTACAGGCCCTGACAAAAGTGATTTATGACCATTTTTTACGCGACCGTTGCAGCATCCCCATGTCACATGTTCAAACTTCAGATGCTTGGCAACTGGCATGTATTTATGACGGCTGCAATGTCCCAGGGTCATGTGATCAACATTTGCTGCCTTCTGTCAAGCAAAGTCAATAGGGGAGACAGATTCACTTAACATCAGTGGTGGGTTGCTACCGGTTCACCCCGATTCGGGCGAACCGGTAGTGGCGGCGGCGGGAGGCTCCGCCCACCCACCTGGACGTCATCACGGATGATCTGCGCATGCATAGAAGCAGCGCGCGTGTGCACGCACATCTCCAAACCGGTAGCAAAGGTAAGTGAAACCTATTACTGCTTAACATCCATGTTACTAACTTAAGAACTGCAGTGATTCGCTTAACAACTGTGGCCAGAAAGGTGGTAGAATGGGGCAAAACTCACTTAACAACTAACTTGCTTAGCAATAGAAATTTTTGGCTTTATAAGTCAAGGATTACCTGTGCAACAGCCACAGTAGTGTAAGTGGTAACACACCTGGAGGCTTCTCCTTTGAGTAAAATTGGAGGCGTCCCATGACTTATACTGGCTGCCATCAGCTGACACACAAAAGTGAGAAAGATAATTAAAAGGGACCCAGAAGATATTTATAAAAGAGAACCAAGCACCTGGCATTTCTACTACTCAGGTATTAGAATGGATAAAGTGCATAGTTAAAAATGGGATCTGAAGTTGAAGCATCTCCTTTAAAAAAAAAAAAAGCAAGCTTTTCATTCTCAGCATTGCAACTTTAAGAGTTGTAAACAAGATCTTATAACTCTCCTTGTGTTACCACTAGTTATTGAAAGCCCAGAATTTAACAATAAAACACCTGCTTTGCAATATGGGATGCTACAAATCCCTGCTTTTCTCAGCTGAAAGCCCAAACAGCATTATTAGGGATATGGTCAATAAGGTGTGGTCCCCGTTCTGTATTTTGAAAGGGATATCAATGGCTGAATTGAAGATTGCCAAATAACTGCTCTTGGTCATTGCTTCCCAATGCTGGTTGGGGAACTCTGGAAGTCCATACATCTTCAAGCTGGCAAAGTTGGGAAACAATGCTCTACATTAAGAGACACATATCTGCATGTACTGAGATGTGGTCAGGCATCTGGGTGCTTACTGATATATCTTTCCAGTTTAGTGAATTTTGGGTGAGCAGAGGATCTCTGTATGAATTTGGCATATGTCTATGGAGATTCTCAGTCATCCAGGTCATGGTTGTTCCAAAGGTGTTTTTTCAGGAGGCAACCGGACTTTCTGGTTTTTCTTTGAAGACATTTTGATTCTCATCCAAGACGTTCTTCAAAGAAAAACCAGAAAGTCCAGTTGCCTCTTGAAAAAGCACCTTTGGGACAACCATGACCTGGATGACTGAGAATCTCCATAGACATTTAGCGATACACTTTGGGATGAACAACCTTCTAATGGTGAGGGAATATGAATGGATTTCCCGAAAAATTGCAGATTACAGGAACCATTCACGCTTCAATTTGAGGTGCAGACAACACAGACTCATCCCCAACAGTCTGTGGACACAAAGCAGAAACCATCCTGCAGAAAGCACAGCTCCAACTCCTCAGAGCTGAAGAAGCTTCTTGGATGAGAAGCGAAACGTCTTCAAAGAAAAACCAGAAAGTCCAGTTGCCTCTTGAAAAAGCACCTTTGGGACATTTGGCATATGGAAATATGCCAATTTGGCATATCGTGTTTGTAAACAAAGCATTCCCACACTTGGATATTCCTTAAAGATGTTGACTAAAAATGGGAAAACCCTCCTTATGAAGTGCATGAAGTTAATAACATTGCTTCACAGTACATGCATTAGAAAACTCAGAGAATGTGAGTGCCTTCATTTGTAAGATTTAATACGTAAGTTATAATGATCTTGCTGTTGGAGATACAATTTAGGAATTGAATCATTAACTCATATGGATGTGTCTTGCCCTATTTTCACATTTTGGGTTGACATCACTATGATCATTAATATGACTGAATCAATCACTGTGTGTTAAAAGGTGTAATTCATACAATTTAAGAATCATCATGCAAACTTTGAAGAATTCTATTCCTGATTTGAAAGAGTGAATTATTGGTATGTATTAACTGTCATTTGAATTTGCTTCCCCCCCCCCAACAAAAGGGCAAGGAAAAAGTCCTTTGGGAAATAGGATCAGTGCACTAATGTACAGTAGAGCAGGGGTCTCTAACCCAGTGGTGAAATCCAATTTTTTTTACTACCGGTTCTGTGGGCGTGGCTTGGTGGGCGTGGCGTGGCGTGGCTTGGTGGGCGTGGCAGGGGAAGATACTGCAAAGTCCCCATTCCCTCCCCACTCCTGGGGGAAGGATATTGCAAAATCCCCATTCCCACCCCACTCTGAGGCCAGCCAGAGGTGGTATTTGCCGGTTCTCTGAACTACTCAAAATTTCCACTACCGGTTCTCCAAACTACTCAAAATTTCCGCTACCGGTTCTCCAGAATCTGTCAGAACCTGCTGGATTTCACCCCTGCTCTAATCCTTGGTCCGTGGCCCAGTGTTGGGCCACAGCCCGTTGAGAACCGGGCCGCAGAAGTGGTGGGCAAATGCACAGATGTGCACAAAGCTGCGTTTATGAAAGTGATGCACAGGTACATATATAAAACCACCACCCCTCTACCACTGCCATCGGAGGAAGAAGCATTTATGTCCCAGCTGTAGGAGAAGAACGGAAATCTAGGGGATGAAGTTAAATGTGTCAACAGCTTAGAGTCCTTACATTGCCACAAATGGTGCAAGTCCAACATCTGGTTAATTCCATTGACCCTTATCTAGGGCTAATTTGGTGCTGAAAGTTGACTAGATTTTTGAATAAATCTTTTGTGTTGTAACCTAATCTATGGTCCTGATCCTTTGCGCCTTACACCAGCTTGAGCTCCTGAATGAAAGGTGAGCTATAACTCTTAAAAAATAATTAAAGCTTTAGGGGTATTCTGTTTATATGTTAATTTTCCAAGTCCTCCTCCCCTTGAAGTTGTATTCTTTCATCAGTACCATTGCATGTATTTTGTTAATTAGGGTAGCATAATAAAGTTACATATAAAAAAGAACTAAGATGAGAGACCACATGTTCATCACACACCTTGGGAAAGTAGAAGTGTGTTAGAAGGCCTTGAAAATCCCTCCTGCGAGGGCAATCAAAGAAGACTGAATAAATTGAGGAAAGGATGGAATGGCCAAAAGTTCAAAATATAATTAAAAGGACAAATAGGAAACGAAATATAATAGATGATGGATAAAGATATGAAAGTAAAGTGAAAATAGTATCCAGACAATAAAAATAAGTGATTAAGGTGGCTATCTTAGGAATGATAAATATACCTAGAAAAATATAGTATATGCAAAATTTAGAGATGGAAAAGAATAAGTCTAAGAATATCATTGATGATTGGAGGAATTTAGGGATTGAAATATCCGTCTATTAACAAATACAAAGAGGAGGGACAAGAGAGAAGAAGGGGAAGTAGAGAAAGAAGGAGAGAGGGAGAAGAGAGAAGTAGGAAAGAGGGAGAGAAGGAGAAAGAAGGTAAGAGGAAGAGAGGGAGATAGAGGGAAGGGAGTGACTGCAAGTACTAGGGGAAAACAGACGGATGATAGAAATATAAAAGGTGTAAAATTAAGATGTATTTTATGATATATTGAATAGAAATGTATAACTATTTGTATTTGGATATGATCTATGGTATATGTATTTAGATTTGTTGAAAAAAATAAAAAATTATTATTAAAAAAAAAAAAGAAAATCCCTCCTGCGGATACTGCCCCACATCTCGGCAACAATTGCTAAACAATGTCAGATGACAATCAAGAATTTGGTAGCACTTTCCAGAGTATCCAAGTTTGATTTCAGGTGTAAACTTTCATGAGCTAGTTGTGCCTTAAAATAAAACATTGGTTAGACTGAAAGAGGGCAAGCAGATGTTTTAGGCTACTCCCGACTAAACACCTCTCTTTTCCTATGGGGTCAGATGCAGATTCCCATCTTTGGCCACTAGATAGCAGCATTATATCACCACCAACCTTTTAGAGCTAACATACAGCAATCCAAGCTTAGGAACCAGATGTGAGTTAGAAAGATGCTTGTGGGCTGCAAGTGTGCCTGGACTCTTGACAAAAATACAAATATGTCTTGCATTAATCTGACTGCTAGGACTTGCTTTTTGGGATCTTATCATGGGGAGGGGAACATGGGTACACATAGCAATGGAAAATATTGGTCTACTACAGTCTTTGGTCGTTGTTTTCTCTTTGATTACTTTTTTTTTGTCTCTTTAACTGAATATCTGACAACAGCTGAGACAGAAGCAGGTTGTGGGGAAGGAGGAGGAGATGGAAGGGAGGGAAGGCGCAGGTAAGCAAGGAAAGGTGACAGGTGGGAAGTAGAATAAGAGGAAGTGGGGAAGAAGAAAGCTTCATCCATGGTTTGCATCCTTGAGGAACAGGGGTGTACCTGGCCTTCTATGGATGCCTGCTTGTCTTGTCCCAGTGGCACGAGATGAGATGGGAGAACATGGGGAATTAAGAAAAAACTTTAAAATGCACACTCTTTTGCCTTTCAAGTATTTGCACATTTTATCACACTTCCCTGAAATAGATCAGCACATGAAGTTGTTGAGCATTCAAAGAGAACAGTAACTTGGTTAGAGTAGAATAGCTGAATACTGTAGTTTGTCCTGGGATCCTCACTGTTGGTCTTTTATCGGTTATTAATCTATGGCTTCTGAATGGTTTTGAAGAGTTGATCAGAGCCGTATTGGGAGATTTGGTGGAGTGGAATTTAGTGATGCCCTGCTGCTTTGGTCACTAAGAAATGCACATATGGCCACATGGTACAGGAAGTCCTCAACTTACAGCCACAATTGGGACCAGATTTTCTGCTGCTAAGGTGGGTTAATGGTTATTAAGTGAGTCATGCTCAGTGTTATGACCTTTTTTTGCCATGGTGGTTAAGCAACGAAGTGCAGTTGTTAAATGAATCATGCAATTGTTAAGCAGTTCTGGCTTCCCCATGTTTGTTTCTCAGAAGCCAGCTGGGAAGGTCGCAAATGGTGACCCCCAGGATGCTGCATCTGTTAAACACATGCAGGCTGCCAAGCACCCAAAGTTTCATGACATTCATGCCACTTTTTTCAGTGCTGTTGTAACTCTGAATGGTCACTAAAGGAATGGTTGTAAGTCCAAGACAAACTCTACTCCGAAACTGTAGTAGAAGTAGAGGACAAGGGGAGGAGTCCATGTTGGCTAGATATTTCTGGCCCAGATAGAGACAGTTAAGGACAGGCTGACAAAGCATTGCATAAACGTAGAATTTGCATTACCACCAACCCTTTTTTTAATTTGAGGATTTCAGCTCAAGCAAGAATGGATGAGGAAGTAGGAATCCATGGCACTCTCTTTTTAAAAAAATTCAAATTAGTTCATTGTCAGCTCCGACGAGCCCTCCGGCCCAGAGCTGGCATTCAGGCAGGGGAGCGGGACAACGTGAAGCCCGACACGAAGCAACGAATAGTTGGGCACTGACGGATGATGTCAGACGCCGGCACAGCCAAATAACAGCTGGGTGTCGGCTGCAGCAATCCCGGAACAGGCTCCTGGAGCAGATTGGAGGGCTGCTGATCAACTGGATGTCGCGCGAGAGAGTTAAAAGGTGGTGGAATGCACACGGCACGCAGATTTGACACAAGCTTCACTTTACTTAAAAAGTGTTTATCAGTTCGTGCCAGAGAAGCAAAGTAAAGACGCCTACAAACCAGCATTGGCTTTGTGGTTCTTTATACCGACGCTTATTCCGGAACCTGACATTGATTTTGATTACTCTCAATCACAAACTGGAGCTGAGCAAATATCTGGATTTCTTGGTGTCTATGTGTTTGTGAATAAGACACAGTGAGAAGCCTACATTTGTTCACCAGAAAGTTGTAAGGTAGAAATAAGTAGAGATAGAGAACACAGCTGCCAATTTGTCAGTGTATAAGAGTTCATGAATTGGAATAGACATGGCAACAGGTCAGCCAATGGGGACTGTTTGGTGACTCAGACAGTTTGGAGCCTGGGCGTGGCTTAGCTTGACTGAACTGTATATATATATATACCGGTATAAGGATTATTGCTTCTGTGATTATATCGATTCTGTGCATATGTGATTTATTGCTTCTGGATTCTGTGAGTTCTGGTTCTGGCTTCTGCTGCATGGGTATTGTATACATGCATCATGCTTTATATTATTGTATATAAAGAAGTTTCTTATATAAATGAATCCTGCTGAATTATTTACGTGTGTACTGGTTGGATTGCTGCAAACTCTAACACAATTCACGTGCCATTATTCATTCAAGATATTGCCTTGATTTCTGGCACTCTTGCTATAGTCTTGAGAACAAGCTTTAATATTGCTATAATGCAGCTGCAAGAAAAAAAAGAAAAAAGAGACATGGTTTAAAAGTCTATAGCTAAGGAGTCTGGAACTTGTTCAGAGGGGTGTCTTCAGCTGAAATTTATACACAAAATAAAATTCCCACTTTTTGATTGTGTAGAAAGAACCGGATAGTCCACTCCAAGGCAGAATTTTGCCACCTGGTTTAGGGAAGTGGTTCCATGCTCCATGCACTTCCACCGGCAGCAAATGCAGCAGTCAGAACGCCAAGCACAAATGAGAACAGTTGTGATTAATTAAAAGGAATCACTAAACCTTATCGAGAACATCTGGTGCAACATTCTCAGGGTGAGAGCAGCAATGAAGTGCACCGATTCCCCCAAAACGAGTTGCATATTATTTTTCTTCGTGGCTTCATTTGGCCCAGCTAGGTGGCAGCATCTAGCTAACCTCAGCTGATCTAAAAAAAAAAATTAAAAATAAAATAAAAACTAAGAGTCAGGCCTGCTTAGGACTTGAATAAGAGCCCACCACAAAATCCCAGATTTATGGACTGGACTGAGAACTTGAAAAATGTTCTGGAAGATAATAATGGCAAATCACTTCCATATTGTTGATAAAAAGAAAAAAAAAATATGGATTGAGCTTGACTTTGAGGAGACTCTGCCTTTTTAAGCCTGATTTGAAGAGACGATTAAAAGTGGACTTCTTCGCCAATCCAAGAGGCTGTCCTATGATCTACCAACCTGGTTTCCTTTGGCAATTTCTTTTCCTGAAAACAAAAGCGGAACTTGGATTAGCTGTCTTGGCAAGGTGGTTGAAATATCTCATCTAGCTTGAGTTGAGGAAAAGCCACATTTGCTTCCAATCAAGGCTACAGTGATCTCTGTGCCATAAACGTAATTGGATAAATTTATGGAGCGAAAGGAACTGTCAATGAGCATTAGTAGAGAAGGTTGCCTAAACCCCCCATGTTAAATTCTCCACGTTAAAAGACAGGAATTGTATATTCTGACTTCAGTACCCCAGTCAGAATGGACAATGGTGAGGAAAATATAGTCTAAAACATCTGGAAGGCAGAAGAATGTTTCCTTTTAGTATAGAATAGATACATATCAGTGGTGAAATCCAATTTTTTTTACTACCGGTTCTGTGGGCGTGGCTTGGTGGGCGTGGCTTGGTGGGCATGGCAGGGGAAGTATACTGCAAAATCCCCATTCCCACCCCACTC
Source organism: Thermophis baileyi (assembly GCA_003457575.1). Taxonomy (NCBI): domain Eukaryota; kingdom Metazoa; phylum Chordata; class Lepidosauria; order Squamata; family Dipsadidae; genus Thermophis; species Thermophis baileyi. Next base: position 3,954,512 of record QLTV01002567.1, read on the forward strand.
CTGGGGGAAGGATACTGCAAAATCCCCATTCCCTCCCCATTCCTGGGGGAAGGATATTGCAAAATCTCCATTCCCACCCCACTCTGGGGCCAGCCAGAGGTGGTATTTGCCGGTTCTCCGAACTACTCAAAATTTCCGCTACCGGTTCTCCAGAACCTGTCAGAACCTGCTGGATTTCGCCCCTGATACATATACTATAGATACAAACATATCTTTTAAAAGAAAACCTATATTGGTAGTCCATGGAACTTTACAACAATTTGTTTAACAACTGTTAAAAGTTACAGCAACACTGAAAAGTGACTTACAACTGGTCTTTGCACTGTCAACCATTATAATATGGTCATGTGATCAGAATTTGGGTGCATGGCAACCAGCATGTATTTACAATGGTTACAGCATCTGAGGGTCATGTGATTGCCATTTGGGACTTTCCCAGCCAGCCTCCAACAAGCAAAGTCAATGGGGAATCTGGATTCATTTAACAACTGTATGGTTCACTTAACAACTGCAGTGATTTATTTACCAGCCATGACAAAAAAAGGTCATAAAATCAGGCACGAGTCACTTAACAACAGCCTTGTTTAGCAATGGAAATTCTGGTCCCAGTTGTGGTCATAACTCGAGGACTACTTATAAATGAAAGAGAAGCTTCACCCAGAAGATCTATTGTGCTTTGTATTCAATATGCTGTCTATATATTTGTGGGGGCTAATCATGGATTCTGTCCATCTTCCTTTCCTTCCTCTCTCTTTATAGGTACGGTACTGAAATGGTTGTTAAAATGTGATCCTACACTGACACAAAATAACAAATACTTACCCTTCCCACAAAAAAAAAAAAAATCAAACATCTAGAAGTACAGTAAATGCCCAAAGATAGCTTTAATTTGATGTTGGATTTTAGAAGTTTGGGGAGTTTGCTGTTGAGGAAAAAAAGCAAAATACTGGCCCTGCAGTTCTTTTAAGGCATGCAAAGATCTTTGATCTTTTAACCACCTACATTTCTTGAACTGTCACAGGGTATCTGCAAGAGGCAGGTCAGAATCAACAAGTTGGCAAAACATCATAAACTGATCTGATCTGACTTGGCTTGGTTTTTTTTTTTAAAAAAGTCCCATTTTTAAAGGAACTTGGGCGGAAAACATAAGAAATAGTGAGCAGCCTAACGTATTTCAGCAAGTCTCATGATTGAGTGAAAATATGGACTTGGCTGGTTTTAATCCACCAGGCACACTACAAAGTACCATTCAAATAGACAGCATCAATACCACTAAAGTTACCCATTATCCAGTCATTTTCTTCCCTGTTGTAGTGAAACATACTGTATATTTACAATAATACATTTTTAGTGGCACTTTTTCTCCTCCTTTTGAAATCTGAAAGCTCCTGAGAATATAGACCTTGACTATGTATCAGAATGGTCAACCAAGTGGCAACTTCAAATCTCAATCAACAAATGCTCTGTCTTACACTTTGGCAAAAAGAATCAGAACACAAAATACAAGCTTGGAGGACACGACCTTGTAGACGACCCGCATTCTGTCAAGGATCTTGGAGTACTCATATTTAATGATCTAAGTGCCAAAGCCCACTGTAACAACATTGCCAAAAAGGCACTAAGAGTAGTCAACTTAATCCTGCGTAGCTTCTTCTCTGGCAACATTACACTGCTAACTAGAGCATACAAAACGTTCGCTAGACCAATTCTCGAATACAGCTCACCTGTCTGGAACCCGCACTGCATATCGGATATTAATACAATTGAGAGAGTCCAAAAATATTTCACGAGAAGAGTCCTCCACTCCTCCACTCGCAACAGAATACCTTATTCCACAAGACTTGAAATTTTGGGCTTAGACAACTTAGAACTACGTCGCCTTAGAACCGATCTAAATGTAGTTCATAAAATTATCTGCCACAATGTCCTACCTGTCAATGACTACTTCACCTTCCACCACACCAATCCACGAGCACACAATAGATACAAACTTCATGTAAACCGCTCCAAACTCGACTGCAGAAAACATGACGTCAGCAACAGAGTGATTAATGCCTAGAATTCACTACCTGACTCTGTGGTTTCTTCCCCAAACCCAAAAAACTTTAACCTTAGACTGTCTACTGTCGACCTCACCTCATTCCTAAGAGGCCTGTAAGGGGTGTGCATAAGCGCACCAGCGTGCCTACCGTCCCTGTCCTACTGTCCTATTGTCCTCATCTATCTATATTCACTTTGTTTATGTTTATGTTTATACCTATACCTGCTATCTTGTACATGTTTGACAAATAAATAAATAAATAAATAAATAAATATCATGGACAGCCAACAAACCAAACCAATGGATCACTGAACAAGTCTAGAGTCCTCACTAGAGGCACAAATGACCAAGATCACATTATCCTTCTTTGGACAAATTATGTGAAGACCCAACTCTCTGGAGAAAGCTCTGATGCTGGAAAAGGTGGAAAAAGAAGATAATGGTCAGTAACAAGGGGGAGGATTCAGTTACAGTGGCAATGGGGACACTCTTGGAAGACCTGAAGGACCAGGTTAAGGACAGGTAATCATGAAAAAGGTCTGTCTATGCAGTTCTTAAGTTGATGGCCTGTCTGTCCATCCATCCATCCTTATACTCATTATGTGAAGACCAGCTCTCTGGAGAAAGCTCCAATGATAGCAAAAGTGGAATGAAAGAGAAGACGACGACAACCAGCAACATGGAGGAGAAACCCAGTTACAAAGATGATGGGGAGCCATTGGAAGAACTGAAAGAGCAAGTTAGGGATGGATCATCAGAGAGAAAATCAATTGGTCACCGAGAGTTGACGCCAACTTGATGGCACATAATCAGTCATGAATCAATCACCTCTCTTCTTCCTCCTCCTCTGCAGGGTCATGCATTTAGCACAAGGATTGTCCCATTCTTCCCTGCCATCAGTAGTACAATAAACATTGTCAACAAGACAACTATTTCTGTTTCTGTTTCTTCTAGTTCTTCTATCTGTGAACCTGTCCAGTTAGTACCTTTATTTATTATTTATTTATTTGATAGATTTCTATGCCGCCCAACTCCCGAGGGACTCTGGGCGGCTTACAGCAAAAACAGGAAAAAAAAACTTATTGAAATATAAAAAACGTATTAAAAAATACATTATATAAAAAACAATTTAAAAACGTCAACAATTAAAAAACCCATACACACCTTTTTTTTGCCCGGATCTCACCAGATTTTAATAGCGAGATCAACGGCCCCAAGCCTGCCGGAACAGCCAGGTCTTCACCGCTTTCTGGAAGGCCAACAGGGTGGGGGCAGTCCGGATCTCAGGAGGTAACTGGTTCCAGAGGGCCGGGGCAGCCACTGAGAAGGCCCTCCCCTGTGGGCCCGCCAGCCGGCACTGTTTAGCCGACGGTACCCGGAGGAGAAGGAAAGCAACCCTGTGGGGTCTTACCGGTCGCTGGGAGCTATGTGGTAGAAGGCGGTCTTGAAGATAGCCTGGCCCTGAGCCATATAGGGCTTTAAAGGTAATAACCAACACCTTGAATTGTGCCTGGAGACCAATAGGGAGCCAGTGCAGCTCGCAGAGAATTGGTGTAATATGGGTGTACCTAGGTGCACCCACAACAGCACGCGCAGCCATATTCTGGACCAACTGTAGTCTCCGAACACTCTTCGAGTGTTTGAACACTCTTTGTCATAAAATGTATATGTATTTCCATGCATACTTTTCTCAACATGTTTCCATTGGTGTCCAAGGTATCTGGAGGGCACCGGGTTGGGAAAAGTTATTCTCTATAGTTGCTTCAGCTGTAGGATTGATAGAGACGTGCACTTTTTGGAGCATAGACCAAATTAACTCATGTCACGGGAACAAAGGCAGTCGTAGGAGAAATAACAATTCAGCCCAAGTTAATTAAAGCAAGAGAAGACATGTGTTCTGCATTGTGCTTGTGCTGAGGGTCAGAGCAGTCTTCAAGTGATCCTGTAGTAAAGCTTTTTCTCCTGAGACAAGGACATCAAAAGCCAGATCTGGCCTGTTATGATAGCCCCATTCTCTCATCTCGCTCTCTCCTATTGCATCTGTTTTCGGGAAGTGTGTTACAAGAGCCAAGAACTATGGTCATGCATCTGGAGAGATGGGCTTCCTTTTCCGGTGTGTGCTGAGGTGATGATGGCGAAGAGAAGAAGTCAGTCTGGCCAACTCATGAAACCAACGTGTCTCCTTATGCAATGCATTAGATGGGTCCGTGTCGTTTGGCTGAACTTTTTGAAACATCCTGGTAGGAATGAAAACCTGCTGTTGTTTTTCTCCTAAAGAAGTGGGAAATACGGGCCACTCTTTCACGTTTTCAAGTGATGTTTTAGACCAGTGTTTCTCAAAGTTGGCCCCTTTAAAGGGTGTAGACTTCAACTCCCAGAATTCCCCAGCCAGCATGGGAGCTGCTGGGAGTTGAAGTCCACACTTTAAAGGGGCCAACTTTGAGAAACTGCGTTTTAGACTAATGCTGAAGAAGGAAAAAGCAGTGGAGGTCATGACTGATCCATGGAAAAGAGCTTGGGCTTTGGCCAAGGGGGGGGATGTGTTTCACTCAAACTGGAGCCATGCCTACTTTGAGAATAATAAATACTTCTGGCTGACAATCTTGGCTTTCCTAAAGTGAGACTAAGACACATCTCTTGAATGTGGCTTTGAAAGTTATTTTTAAAATGCTTTTAATGGTCTTAATTCTTGTCCGGATGGTTCTTATGTGGTTAGAGAATTATGGCTCTCTTTTTTTTTTTTTAGAGTGAAGGAGATGGCGTGGAAAGAGGCCAAGAACTAAGAACTATCAGAGTGATATTTTCTAGGGCCAGTATATCTGGGTTCAAAAATCCACATGATCACTCAATGACAGCAGGGAATGAAGAGTGTTCTGTATCCCTCTGCTGACATCTAGTGGTTATCCAGAGAGTTGCACTCCAGATATGGTAACACTTTTATTATTGCTGTATACATTCCAGGGAATTTCTAACTTTTATTATTTTTGTAGTTTCAAGTCGGGGTGGGTTCTAACTTACCTCACTGATGGTTCGCTTCCTCCCACTCCGCATGGCCGCACCTTGTGGGCGCACGCGTGCGCGCATGCGCAGTGCAAAAAAATAATAAAAAAATCTAAATTTTTTTTTAAAAAAAGCCAAAAACAAGATGGCGATGCATGTGCAGTGCCGGAAACTCGGCTTCTGCGCATGCGCAAAATAAAAAAAATTCAAAAAAAAATTCAATTTTTTTTAAAAAAAAGATGGCGGTGCCCATGGACCGGCACCGACCGAACCGGATCCGTGACATCATTGTGACATCACCAGCGGGTCGCTACCGGTTCGGGTGATCCGGTCCGAACCGGGAGGAACCCACCTCTGTTTCAAGTGAGTGTTGATTCCTAACAACTGTTTGGACAAGTCCCTGTGGTTTTCTTGGCAAGATTTCAGAAGTAGTTTGCCATTGCCTGCTTCCTAGGGCTGAGAGAGAATGACTGGCCTAAGGTCACTCAGCTGGCTTTGTCCCCAAGGCAAGGCATAGAACACATGCGCAGAAGGAAAAAAAAACAGGGAAAAAATTAAAAAAAAAAATCAATTTTTTTTTAAAAAAGATGGTGGTGCCCACGGACCAGCACCGACCGAACCGGATCCATGACATCACTGTGACATCACCAGCAGGTCACTACCGGTTCGGGTGAACCGGTCCGAACCCACCTCTGCCCCTCCCCCTCCAAATGTGAGCTCAGCCTGAAACGGACCACAATAAATGCAGTTCAAATCTCTCGATACCCTTACCTGAAGAATCACAGTATTATTTTTAACTTAGGTAGAAATGGACTAAATACAGGTGTGCTTCTTTTTAGATGGAGGCGAAGCTTTACCTCAGCCCAAAATGGACTCATTTGCCAGACTGATCTACCAAGAAAAGCTGAGGTAAAAACCTGAAAATTCCCCTGGTGCGTACTGGAAGTAGGAGTGTCTGTGGAGAACTTAAAAAAATATTTGCAACCTCCATCAAGAAACCTCCTCCCATTACGCCGACGGAGGCCATGCTGCCTGCTTTCTTTCACAAGCCACTAACCACTATCAAACCACGTTGCACAACCCCTCTGGGTTTAGTGCAAGCTCTCACTGGATTTCTCTTCTCTCTAGTCTCTCTAGTCACTCTGGCCTTCTCTCTGGACTGGGCCCATAACCTGTCAGAGTGTGCACAGCGTGACTACTATTTTGAGACAACCCAGGAGCATAATACAGTACACAGAGGTTTGTCTTATAAACAGAGGTTTATATACAAGACTTCTATATACATACATACATGTGGTAGGCACATACCAGGCAATCAATCAATCTTCAACTCTACACGGAGAACTACAATGCAGATAGAACAGAGAGAGAGATACACGAGGAGAGAGAGAGACGCCTTCTCATGGCCTCCCTTATATAGACAGCTTCTTAAAGTGGCAATAACCCTGCTGACTCATCCTCAGTCTTAAAGCAGCTGGTCAGCTTTAAATCTTCATTACTCTGACACAACCACATGATTGAAGCTGGATATTTATTTGATTTTTATCCTATCTTTATTACTTTATAAGTAACTTAAGGCAGCAAACATACAAAATACTCCTTCCTCCTCCTCCTATTATGCCCACAACAACCCCGTGAGTTGGGTTGAGCTGAGAGACAATGACTGGCTCATGGACACCCAACTGGCATGCTCAAATATGAGGCATTCCAAAACATTGGGGCTGTTTTGGATAAATATGTTGTCTCCTCTTCTTTCTTTTCTGGGGAAATGAAAACATTTTGGATATGAATAAGAGATATTTGCCTTGAAGCATCTGAATGAAAAAGTGAGAGATATGAAAACAAGGCTACCTAAAGAGTAAAATAGCTCTTAAACTCCAAACAGCAGCAGCTGAATTAATATTTCCCATGCTGAAATTCAAAAAAGTGTTTCTCCAACTGAAGAGCAATAAAGATCTTATTAAGAAGCACAATGAGCCAGATCAATCTTGGACATGTTGTCACTGGGAAAATAAACCATATATGGACCATTTTAATAAGTCATTTACTCATCAGAAAGGACATTGGGCAACATTTATTTATAAATGAAAATTACCTGCTGAGAATTTCAGGGCAGCTGTAAGGAAGTGGTTGACTATTCAGATCTTCACAGGAAGACTGCGCAAAGGTAAGGCCCATGGCTATATTTTTATATTTGTGTGTGCTGCAGAAGAGATTGTATCTTGGAGAATTATGGGAATTGGACGGTGTTCAATATGGTGAAAATTAGAGCTTTTATTGTAGTTCTGAGTGTTGAAGGTGCTTTTTATTTAGCATTTATTAAATTTATATGTTGATGTTGAAGTGATTCTTTTTAAATATGATTTCATGAACCATGATAAAGATATTGTAATACAGGCTTAGTAGGAGGCAATGGAGTTACCGTAAGTCACTTTGTGGGGTCCTTGGTGCTCTCTGAGCTTGGTTGTTTTCTTGCTCTGTTAGTGTTTGTTCTTGTTGGTTCCTTGATTAGGCTGTTAGCTTGTTTGTCTGAGTTAGTTGTTCCTTGATTGGGGTATTTCCTTCTTGATTGTTCACCTAGTATTAATCTGGGTGTTAATATCTACTTATCTGAGTGTTGATTGCTGGTGAGGAGGTGTTTTGGTCTTTTTGTTTCTTTTCTGGAGTTTTGATTGTCTCTTTTGAATGATATTTAGATGTTGTTTATTTGCCTGTTGATGGCTGATTTGTCTGAGTACCAGGTTTCCATGAATTCTCTAGTGTTTTTGGATTTGACTTGGTCTAGGAGGCTGTTTCTCAGTTGAAACTATTGTTAAGTCCATCTATTGTGGACTTGTGAAATTAAGGAATTTTCATCATGTCTTCCAACTGCTAGTTGGTATTCAAAGATGTACTAGTCTTTTGCCTGTTTGTCCTGTATAGTGGCTGTTAGGAGTTGTCTACAATATATAGTGTAATGACTGTTTTTTCTTCTTCTTTGGCTGCTGGGTCTTTTGATTTACTTAGAATGTTTTAGAGGGTTTTAGTTGGTTTATGTGCTACAGTGATGCCATGTGATTGTAATAGTCTGTTGATGGTTTCTGAGATGTTTTTGATGTATGGCAGTGTTATTCTTTTTGCAATTTTTTGTGTTGATTGTGCTGTAGTGGGTTGAGTGGTCAGGCACTTTTTTGATAAAGTTGCCTGGGTAGCCATTTTGTTGGAAGATGTTGCATAGTTGATCTGTTTCATTTTCCTGAAGTTCAGAGTTGCTACAGTGTGTTTATGCTTATCTAAATAGTGTTCTTACACAACTTCTCTTGTGGGAGGTTGGGTTGTTACTTTAGTAGTGGAGCACTGGGTTGGTGTGGATAGTTTTACCATAGACTTGTGTTTCTAATCTGCCATCATTGCCTCTGCTGTTGAGGATATTCAGGAAGGATGTAGTGTATTGTTGTTTTTTCTTCCCTTGTGAATTTTATTCCTTTGAATAAAACTATTTTATTCATAAAATAAAACTATTTTATTCATAGTTTTGTCTGTCTTCTCTGGATGTTTCTTTTTTATAATGACATTATTTAATGTATATCACATTCACATCGTATTTCAATAAAAATATTCAAGTGATAAAAATATAAAATATAAAATGTTATAAACATGTCTAGATTACAAATAGAATTTTTTTGCTTTCATTTGTCACAGCCAGGAAATCAGCAAAGTCGCCATTTATAGGTTCTACCGTATATTATTGTGACAAAGGTGTCATCTACATACTGGATCCATACTTTGGGTTGTATAGATGGGAGTGCTATAGAGTCTAGGTGTTGCATTACAGTCTCTGCTATGAGTCCTGAAAGCAGTGATCCCTCGTGTGTTCCTTTGATTTGTTGGTATATTTGTCCATCAGACTGAAAGCATGTAGGCAGGCAAAGGTTGATGAGGTCCATGGTTCTGAATATTTCAATCTTGGTGTATTTGGTTAGATCCGATGTGCTCTGTAGTAATGCTGTCATGGATTCTTTTGTTAATTCTGGGTCTATGGATGTAAAGAGTGCTGTGATAAGCAATACCAATTGGCTATGTACTTAAGTTCATACAGATATAGTGCTTCAACCCTTTGAATCTTTGCTTCTTTTGAAACACAAACTATCCAAGACGGTGTAACAACCTACCCCCAATGTATTTGTGTTGCAGTAGCTTGAAAAAAATCTAGATGGGTTGCATTGATGCCATCAACTTCAAATATCACTAGCCACCCCTGTTGATGTGACCAGCCAAAAATCTAGTCCATTATCAAAGCTCATAGATAGCGCTCCTTGGTTGTCTATCTTCCCTTCACCTGTGGACAGGTTTTAAAGGGTTTGTTTTCTTCCCAACTTATCCTCTGCTTCTGGTCTCATTTGGGATGTAAATTTCCAAGCAAACCCAGAAGAACAGAAAGAAAACTTGGATCCAGTCACATGTGATCCATTGTGGGTTTTCTTCATATGCTTGGTGGTCAATGTCTGCACGTGCCCATCTGTTGCTGCCTCAGTTTTGGGAACAATTGCACCTTACCCTGAAAAATCCCATAGAGTAAAATGATCCCTTACAGAGAGACTATGGCTGATAGCCCTTGGGGTCTGTTCTCAGGGACTTCTACAGCCCCTTGGAGAGATCAGCCTCCTCTTAAAACTGCCTTTCCTGAAGCCTTGCTAAGCTCTCGAAGCCCACTTCATCCTCACCCTAAGACCATCTTGTTCTGCTCAGGAAGTCTCTATTAGAGGCCCTTGTTTAGGAAACAATTGCAGGATCATATTGTCACTCAGGCACCAAAGGACAAAAGCAAGACAGAGAAAAGGGACAGGGATGGTGTTAAATCCTCCCCCCCCCACACACACCCCAGGATGTTTTTTAATATATTCCACCCTCCCCAAATGGGTATGAATAAATCATTGTTCTCCTAAAGGGAAGCAGCTGCTTTTAAGTAGGTGGAACACCACCCTCTGTATTCATACCACCTTTTCATGGCATAGACTTCGACCCAAAGTTTCCCATTGATGAGCCATGAGGCATGGAAATTTATATACACCCAGTTCCCCAAATCCTATTGAGTTCTGTTCTCTTGCACGAGCGGCCTTGAAAACAGCTCATTGACTGCTCTTTTTGTCGCCAGGGTTAAGTGGTTAAGTGTGTGCCTTTGTGTCTGTGTGTGTGCAGCAGCCCCACGGCAGGGGTCGGCGGGGGAGAAAGAGGTCTGAAAGTCCATGAAAAGCTATACTGACATTGTAATCGCCAAAGAATGATTTCAGAAGTTCAATAGGCGGCATAGAAAAAGGCAACTGGGTTGTTGTATTGATACTCAAGGAGGGTGGGTGTGTCCCCCTCCTTGAGATGGCCCTCCTTCTGAACAGAAGGAGTGATTATATCTCCACTCAACCAGCTGCTAACCTGGGGGGTTGAGCCAGGACAATGGGGGGCAGCTTAGCCCCTCCAAGTTCAACGTGAATCATTGGATTCTTTATAATGGCCCATGGAGCTGGCCAAGACAACGGGGATCTGCAGAAGTTCCAGGAAAGCAAGTGGAAAACCTCCCACCTCAAGGAGCAAAGCATCTTCCCACATATATCTCCTGACCTTCGGGGTGAAGACCAGAAGCAATTGGGGAGATCTAGGAGGATGATCTGAGAAGGTTTGTAGACTTTGGACTGGGTTCCAGGTTTGCATACAATCTTCTTTCAGCCTTCCTTCAGCTTCCCTTTGCATGGCCTGTGAAGGTCATGAATGTGAGAATGAATTGCGAAGTTACTTTTCGTCATCATCATAACTGCAAACTTTTGCTAAATGAGACAATTGCTAAACAAGGATTACCTATATATATTTATGTCTCACTTTACAAGGGTGGTCAAACTTAGAAGCCCTATTTTACATTTTTAAAAATACAGTAGTGCACTGTTCTTTGTGTTGTTGTATCCACACTTATCTAGTTCATAAGTAGAAAAAACTGGGGGGGGGGCAGTTTTTGACAAAATTGAGATCATATGAACAGGCTCTCATGAAATGGCTGCCATGGGAAGGCTGGGTAGCTTTCAAAATGGCTGCCAGGGTAAGGATAGCCCATAAAGCTAACCTGTCCAAATTTCTTAAACAAAAATCAAGGCAGATTAACTTGACCCTGTCAAGACTAGGGAAATCAGGAGATTCAGGCAGTTCAAATGAGGATAAAGAGTTATTACAAGCTTAAGCTCTCTACAAGAATCTGAGCTACTAACAAAGAAGGGAAATTAGCAGGAGTTAAGAAAGGAATTCAAGGTGGGCCGGATTTAGATCTCTTACAGGTGCACAGGGATTCATGACTGATGATGCGTTTGACCCCTCCCTCAGGCTAAGCCTGGTCATCTCCTACATCCCACCTTCTTTCTCACACTTCTTTTTATCTCTGAATGTATAATCACTTGTCTTTAACGCTCCTTTCTTCCCTCTTAATGACCTTTTCTTCATGTCTTCCTCAAAATCAACTCTTCCTTTATATTGCCATCTTCTGGTTTCTTTGCTTGCTTTTTAAATTCCCTTAATATATTTCTATATATAAGAAAGATATATAAAGTCCTATAACTCTGGAAGTTTCTGGTGGTCTTCCAACCAAGTACTAATCAGAACTAATTCTTAATTTCTGAGCACAGACAAAATTGCAAGATTCAGATGTTGCTACCTGCTAGATCAGGGAAAAGTGGACTTGGACATGGGGTTTTCTGACATTCTTTATAACATTTGTGATTAGAGAAATATGGTGGGAGAAATTTGTATAGAGGGGTGTCAACAAATAATACCTCTTCTGAGATCCAAAGCTATGGCAGCTTTTTAGATGAATACCGGCTCTTTAAGATTGCCCAGAACTCAGTTGGTGGACATCCATGCAGATAGCAAAACTGTATAATTTGATTCCATTGACCGCTTCTCTTTGAGGTAAGGAATGTCTATGCTCAGAGGCATTTTCTGCTTTGGTATGATATTGTTTATTTACTGGTGTGGAAAACAGATGCTCTTCCTTTCTTAAAAAATAGTCCTGGATGATTTACACTATCAGAGTTGAAGTCCAAAGCCCCCATGCACTGAGACTTAATGCTGCAGGGGGGATATATTAAAGATAAAAGAACAGCCATATAAAATAATCTGCAAAAACAGTGGCAAAAAAGAAGCAATAATTAAATATTGGGACGTGCAAATGGGCCACTGACTACATGAAGCATCTCTGGGAGCAATCCTCTCATATCTCCAGGCTCACCGGTGAAATCTACTTACCTTCCCTACCGGTTTGGAAGCGCGCACTTTGCGCATGCTTTTTCACCCTCTGCGCATGCACAGAATGCTTTGCGCATGCGCAGAGGGTTAAAAAAAGAAAATGGCGACGTCCAGGTGGGTTCTCTAAACCACTGGCGGCCGCTGCTACCGGTACGCCCAGACCAGGCCGAACTGGTAGCATTTCACCCCTGTCCGGGCTCCTAGGAAGTTCCCTGCTCATAGTAGGAGAGACTATTTCACTGCCCTACGAGCAACAAATCAGATTGAGTAGATGTCGTTATATCTTTTCTTTTTGCATATTTTAGATTCTATCAAGCCTTCCCGTGTTGATTGCAAGGAAAGAAATGAAACTTTTTGTTTATTGTTCTGAGTAGTTTATGCAGCTTTAGCTTTGGCTTGCTTAGTTAATTTGTGGTTTAGGACAAAACAAATTTAAAAGCATTCTTGTTGCACCCTCCAGCTGTATGGAAATTGTGGTTTTAAGGCTCAATACCCTAGCAAAGCAGAAAGGGGAGGCTTTCTTTTCTGTATTTCTGACTGGGTAGAACACACACAAGTAGGGGACGCTCAATTCTGGTTGAAGAATTAGAGGGAAAAGCACAGGATCACAGAAAGGGACTTAGGACTCAAGGTTGCATTGATCTTACCTGTTGTAAAGTGCTTTTGCTTCAGCAAGGGATGAACCATTACAGGTAGTCGTTAACTTATTACCACAATTGAGCCCAATATTTATGTTGTTAAGCGAGATATTTAAGTGAGCTTTGCCCCATTGTACGACCTCTCTTGCCACATTGGTTAAGTGAATCGCTGCAGTTGATAAGTTAGTAACATGGTTGTTAAGTGAATCTGGCTTTCCCATTGATTTCATACTTATGAAAGGGGATCACATGATCTTGGGACACAGCAGTGGTCATAAGTATGAAACAGATGCCAAGCATCTGAATTTTGATCACATGAATTCTACAGACCCCTGGACATAAATTGTTTCAACTTCTACCCTCAAAAAGACGCTATAGGGCATTGCACACCAAAACTACTACACACAAGGATAGTTTTTTTACTGAATGCCATCACTCTGCTTAACAACCAATTCCCACAACACTGTCAAATAATTTACTATGACTGTATTACAATTATTCTTCTCATCCTTCCTAGTACCTATCTCTTCCCACTTATGACTATAACCATGTGCTTGTATCTTTCAATTTATGTTATTTGTTTCCTAGTACGATTTGATAGCTTCTTAGTAACCTTGACTATCACTAAGTGTTGTATCTTTTTATTCTTGATGAATGTATTTTATTCTCCTTATGTACACTGAGAGCATATACACCTAAGACAAATTCCTTGTGTGTCCAATCACACTTGGCCAATAAAGAATTCTATTCTATTCTATTCTATTCTATTCTATTCTATTCTATTCTATTCTATTCTATTCTATTCTATTCTATTCTATTCTATTCTATTCTATTCTATTCTATTCTAAAGAATTATATGATCATGGGGCTGCTACAAAGGTCGTAAGTGTGAAAAATGGTCATAAGTCACTTTTTTCAGTGCCATTGTGACTTTGAATGGTCACTAAATGAACTGTTGTAAGATGAGGATTACCTGTACAAGTAGTCCTTGACTTACAACCACAATTGAGGCCAGTTGCTAAGTGCAACATTTGTTAAGTGAATTTTATCCCATTTTACGACCTTTCTTGCCACAGTTGTTAAGTGCATCACTGCAGTTAAGTTAATGACACAGTTGTTAAGTGAATCTGGCTTCTCCATTGACTCCGGGACACTGTAAACATCATAAATATGAGTCAGTTGCCAAGCATCTGAATTTTGATCACATGACCATGGGAATGCTACAATGGTCATAAGTGTGAAAAAGGGTTGTAAGTCACATTTTTTTCAGTGTCATCGTAACTTTGAATGGTCACTAAATGAACGGTTGTAAGTTGAGGACTACCTATACCATCAATGTCAGTTTTTCTCAATTTTTGGGGGTCTTTTTTAACCTTCCACATTTGGTTTGTTGACCTTGAGAAGGTTTTCACACTGAACTTCGTATTTATTCCTGTACATATTCTACAAAGCCAGGCATATTTTTTGGTTTGCACTTTTCTAAAAGATACCGTGATTTTCATAGAATTGCCCTTCACATTTGGCAGTTCATTGATATTGTTTTAAGTAAATAAAGTAAACACTTTTGTACAGTTTTCTCCCCACTATATATATCCCACTGAAAAGTTCAGATTTCAGATCTCAAACAAGGTTATTTCTTTGGATTTAAACACTGCCCAACTCCAAACAACTCTTGAAGGCTCACAGTTTAACACAAACCATTTCAAAATAAAATCTGCAATATGAAATATAAAAAAAAACCCAGTATCTGTCTGGACAGCGTACTCTAAATCTAAAAGCCACCTAACAAGGGAATTCCCTCCACCTTATTCCAAGGCTGGGGAGAACAATCAACCTTTCAAGGCCTTCTGCGATTCCATCACGGTGGAATCCAGATGGATGATCTCTGGGGGAAAATCTCATTTCAGAGAATGGGCATCAAGACAAAGAATCCTGATGTTTGGGTCCTGATGGATGCCATTCTTTATTTGAAGGGATCTTTAATGTGTCAGGGATGCAGTGGCTCAGTGGCTAAGAGGCTGAGCTTGTCGATCGAAAGGTTGGCAGTTCAGCGGTTCGAATCCCTAGTGCCGCGTAACGGGGTGAGCTCCCATTACTTGTCCCAGCTTCTGCCAACCTAGCAGTTCGAAAGCACGTAAAAAATGCAAGTAGAAAAATAGGGACCACCTTTGGTGGGAAGGTAACAGCGTTCCGTGCGCCTTTGGCGTTTAGTCATGCTGGCCACATGACCACGGAGACGTCTTCGGACAGCGCTGGCTCTTCGGCTTAGAAATGGAGATGAGCACCGCCCCCTAGAGTCGGGAATGAC
>QLTV01002568.1:0-10668 GCA_003457575.1 Thermophis baileyi
GGGGCTAAACCCTCTAGTAAAAATGGTATGTACTTCTTACTACTGGCATATGCGTGTGCAAGCAAATACTGCTCATTGGATTATGAACTGCCCAAATGCTCTTTACTGAAGACCAACTTAATGTGTTACTATATTAAAATATGTCTTAGTAAGGTTGCTGGGAACTGTCAAGCCCTTTTGTCAAAGAATTTTTATTTATTAGCTCTGCATGCAAACCATCACTGATCTACCTATTGGCTGGGAAACATAAATGAATTCATACATGTTTCTGAATATGTATGCTTATTTAAAATTGACAATATGCCATTTAGCATATAACTTTACATAAATGGGTGACACTGTGTATCAGATGCATAATTTTATGATAACCTTGCTTTCTCTTATATATAAGAAAGCTAATATATTTGAAAAAACTACATTCATACAGAAAAATAATATTGGTCTGACTGAATACATTCTCTTGGAAATATTGCCTAATATATTACACCAAAGCATTGCTTCCCACTCCTTTCTTATCTTCCTGCATAGTTGTTCAGTCCACCTTCTACTACAGAGGGACAGAATATATAATTAGCTACATTCCAGCTAGTTTTGTACCTGCCAAAAAATCTTGGCAAAGTAAAGTTGCTTCAGTAGAAATGTATCAACTGACAAGCAAATTCATTCTGAAAATTCATTTCTCATGGAGGGTCACGTAATAGAATATTTGGAATAGAATCTGCTATACGAGTTTCTTTTCGTCACAGCAACCCTTTGAAAAACAGACACAGTAAGGCCTAAGAAGTTGAACAAGTATTGTCAATAATGTGGAAGAGATTTTCTTTATGAAACACCAGTGACAACTACAGTATATACCCTGACACTTTATCTCATCAGCTGAACTCCCCTCGCATTAGAGAGAGATGGTTAAACAGGTCACAGATATTTGGCATATAGATTCTTCACTTATAGGCAGAATCTTAGTTTAGTTTCTGTGAAACACCACTACATAGATATTTTGCATATACAATATGGAATATTATAGATATTTTTGTAAATACGTAGTATTTTTCATTTATAGTGCATAAATATTGGATCAAACACCATGCCAAAACTATATATGTGATACCGCATACTTAACCAAGACATCAATAATTATATCCAGTTAGTATTATGACAATGTTGCTATTCCCTTCTGAAAGGGCCATCATAGCTCCTATGGGGTCAGAATTTTGTGCTTGATTAATGCAATAAATAAATTCATACCACAGTTTTAAGATTTCTTGCAAGCTTCCTCTAACCAGAGGCCTACCCTAATCATATGCATGTGTTCCTAAACACAATAATGCCAGGATGTTTAAATGTATATTGCAAATTACAGCAGAAGCTCTATTAATTCATACTTGTATGCACATAAGAATGAAAAGGATGGAGTTTATATCATGATGCTCTTTATTTGTATTCCACTTTTATTATTTTTACAAATAACTCAAGGGGCAAACATAGCCAACACACTACCTCTCCTATTTTCCCCACAACTACCCTGTGAGATGGATTGAGCTGAGAAAGAGTGATTGGCCCAAGGTCACTCAGCTGGCTTTCATGGCTAAGGAAGGACTTGAATTTAGAGCCTCTCGCTTTCTAGCCTTGGTGCCTTAACCACTAGACCAAACTGGTTCATGTTTCATTTCCTTCTCCCTGTGAAAATGCTCACAACTCTTAATGGCAAAATATTTCTAATGGATATGCATTAATAATGACTGTGCATAGAATTTTGTTCAAATGATTAACTATATAACTAAATTTTCTTTTAGGAAAATGAATGCAGTTTTGCCTTCTTACCAAACCATTTTTCTTATTAAAAATTTCAGAGGCCACCTTGAAATATTTTCATACTGAAAATAGGCATTCGGTGTATCAGAGGAACACAAAATCCAAAAACCCTGTTGGGATATTAATATTAATGATAAAGTAGTTAGAATATGATAGTATAAAACACATAAAGTACAACTATAAGAGAATTAGTCATAAGCATTTTAGGCCAAACAGAGACTGACTTAATGACATCACTGCAACTTGAATATGCAGTGGTTAAGTTGTGGGATAGCATGGTTGAAATTCCCATCCGGAACTGTGATTATTCAACAATCCTGGGACAATTGCTATAATTCAGCAGGAACTAAAATCAAGCTTGTGAAGATAAAATGAATATGAAAAGCAGGGGGGGGGGATTGGATCTTTCCATTTTTCACATTTTCCATTCCCTAGTCCTTCATGGATTTCAGTCTTGAAATGTAAACAGTTACAAGGAGAATCAAGAGTGGAATGAGACAACTCACCATGGCCAACTTGCTGCAGCCAACCCACAGCTGCCAACTCACCATGGTCAACTCATTAGGGCCAGCTCGCCATGGCCAACTCATTGTGGGGCAACTTACTACAGGACAATTCAACAATTTTATTTAATTATTTAAAATAATTTAAAAATTGTTTAAATTTTTGTCACTTATATTTCATTTTGTCCCTCCTTTTGCATCCTTTCTTTAATAATTCTATTCCACCATTTCTTAGATATTATGTAACTTTTGTCCTGCAGCAATTTGTCCTGCAGTGAGTTGGCTGTGGTGAATTGTTCTGTGATAAGTTAGCCGTAGTGAGTTGGCCACGGCAAGTTGGCCATGGCGAGTTGGTTGTGGCAAGTTGGCCATGGTGAGAGGCAGGATGAAGTGAGACTTCCCATAAAATTAGGAATGGACTGTGTGAAGTTTTGCTACAGATTTGCTACAAATAAGTGCTGTAAAGCTAGTAATAAATCAGCTCAGCCCCCAGACCTTCTGATGTCATAAAACAGATAGGTTGGAACGTGATTCTAAAGTTCCACAAAGACCTTTGAGAAACTGTGGGATATAGTACAATATATAAAGGGAGAAAAAATGAAAACCAATATAATGTGGAAATTAAAGTGCCAGGCTAGAAGAAAAACAAGAGAAACGTGTACAAATCCCCATTAAACCACAAAGTTGGAGAAAAGCCAGTCACTACATCACAAGATTGTTATGAGGATAAAAATGTTAAGACTATTATTTGAAAAATATTATATATCCACTTCTTTTAATAGAAGGGTGATCCCATGAGTGTTACCTAAAACTCATATTAAGCATTGTGGTTCTCTTAAAAAATATTTAAAATGCTGGAATTTGAATATGATGAATCTCATTGAATCTCTTTACGGCTCAGAATTTCCTTTAAATTTCCTGTTGCAGGCAATTGGGATTAACCATGAAAAGAACTGAAAAGTGACAATACATATTATTAATTTTACACTTTTCTAGATGGTGTTAATAAAGATGAAAAAAATTCTTTATGCATTATTATTACAAATGGTAATGCTCAATTAATCTCTCCTAGTTGAAATTACTGAAATTTCCTTTGGCTGAAAAGGAGACTTTGAGAAAATGTCCCAGCAACTTTTCATAATGAATATTGCTGTTGATATATTATTGAGTCTGTACTTTTTAAGACATAAAATTATGTAAACTAAGAAATTGGTGGTAACTGTTTAGTTGCTGGGAAACTGAAGTATTTCATTAGATCGGTTATATTTGACAGTGTGAGAAACTGCTGTGCCTGAAAACTTAATAAGAAAGAGTTTTGGAAAATCATACAGCAAATTATACATTTACTGAAATCTGATTGTGTTTGTAGCTGCATTAAGAGTTCTTAGCTGATTTTCTTTGCCTGTACAAACTGAATTTGTTCTGAATAGAAAAAGTGAATATAGACGTTTTAAAATATATGTGTGTGCGAGAGAATAGGCCTACATTGTTCATCTCTTTTGTTTTCAGTTTTAATTACATTTCTTCTTCTGATTTTTTTAGGACTTTTTTTTTTAGCTTTTCTCATCCTGTTTTCTTGCGAAAAATAAAAAGGGTAAAATGGGTAAGGAAGTTACCATGAACTTTATAGTAGGAAGAATGGATTTAAAAAATGAAATGTTCAATCAATTAATTGAGTAGACTTGTAAATACAGAAATAGTAGCCATACATTCTCCACAATGATTCTATGCCAACATAACAAGGAATTTGCATATTTGACATGTGAATTATAAAAGCACATATATAATGACAGAAATGTCTGTCTGGAACATCCAGTATGCATGGTAGAGTATGATCATTTAATTATGAAAGGAATATATACAGAATAACTTTATTATATAAACAATTGATTCCAGATTCTATGGGAATGTAAATAACCAGATAAAGATATGGGAAAAGGGAAGAAATGAAATTGATGAATCATGTACAGCCTGTAAGTAGAAATTGTTCTATTTTCATTTAAATTCTACATTATATATTGATAATAATCTGTCAATTAGAAAAAAATCTATTGAAATATTTTCCCACTATACAACTTTCCAGCCAAGAAAGAATTTAAATATTGGTTCTATTTTTTAGTAATTACATTTTGGTCCCACAGATATCTAATTTCTAATAGAATCAAACATATTGTTAGATCATACTAGGGTTTTTATCGAGGAAATTTCTCTTGTACTTCACAGATTTAAGAAAACTCTATCACCATATGGAATACCTAAAGATAATTTCTAACCATTGTGATCTGGAAATGAATAAACTTTGTCCCAGCAGCTTCCACTGGTTTTGAACTACTGTGCTGTTGAATGTTTTTATGGACTAGAAATAGGAAGTCTATTTTAGTTCATCAAAAATAAAGTATATGAATAGTTATAAAACACTTAGTGCTGTTTTTATTGTTTAGTTAGTTACTAAACCGATTTGTTGTTTTTTGATAGAGCATTGTCATTCTTATATCTCTAAAATCATTAGCTCATGGTGAAACCATGAATCCATATTTCAACTTTCATTATCTGGTGAATCCTAAAAACATATGTTCTCATAAATAACACTCAGTAAAAGCAGAGGAAGCTCTTGCATATTTAGCAATAAGCAATAATAGATGGGTTTATCTTAGCATGTTCTGTTATCTTTCTATCTTTTCCTTTCCTAATTCCTGACTTGGAAGATTTTGGCCATACTAGCTAGAGATTATGGAAAATGAAATCCAAAACAGCTAACAGGCAAAGCCTGGAGAAGGATTGCTTAGTCTTTGACTGATGTTGTACCTTTTATTTGCTGGCAAATTAAATATCCACTAAGCAAAACACAGAGATTAAATATGAAGATTTTGGGAGACCAAACCATGCAGATGGCATTTGGGACAGATACATTGCATCTTGCAATTTTTTCTAGAGAAGAGGTGGGGGGGAACAGACATTTCTCTCCCCATCTTCTTTCTATAGTACAAATTTCTCCTTTGATTCTTCAAGTGGTCTTGAATACAATTTAGCACTATATCTGCATCAGCAATAATCATAACATTCATCAAGTTTTTTCTTAATCCTGGTTTCCAAACCTATTTCAAAATCTGGTTTAGATGGTGGAAAAAATGAGTGAGCAATTTGTTTATGCTCATTCATCAAAAATAGTTTTGGTGGAGATATAACAGCAAAAAATAGCAAGAAAATCAAATGAGAACATACAATACAGATGGAAGAAAAAGAGAATGTATTAAAATGACGGACTTCCAGATTGTAAACTATAGATTTTACAGGGTATGGGCTGTGACATGAAAGCTGAATGGTGCACTTGCACTAGTTCTTAATCCAAGTCACATATGTGTTCCCTGAGATAATGATTCTTCATATATTTGCTCTGTGATCAGATACTGCATTCTGTACGTGAAAATCCTAAGAGGTATGTTCTTCAAGAGAATGAGTCTTAAGACAGCCTTATCAGAAACAAGTGCAACCGTCATTATGATTGTCAGGATCATTGAAATTAATTGCAACTACAAGAGTGATGGAGCTTAAAATAGCATGAGCTGTTGATGACCCAAAAAATCACTCACAGCATGTCCAAGCTAGTATTTGGCAGAGCACATGTAGCTTAAAAAAAGAACATAACCCTTTAGGTTCATACAAGCAATTAAACATTTTGTGGAAATGTCAGACCATAAGTAGGAAAAGAATTTTCAATTGTTTATGAAGCATTTTCTTCCAGTTAGTGAGACAGATTTTAATTTTTACCTTTTTTTTCCTCCTTGAAAGAGCCAGATAAGCTTACATTTTAGAGGGCAGCTGTTCAATTAAAAAACAATAATTCTTGCCAAGATAGACCCCATGATTCTTATGGTGGAGTGGGGGAGTATGAGTAAATGCCAGTCAGCTTAGCAGTATTTAAAGATATGTAAGGAACTTAGCTTGGAAGCTCTGCTGACGATGTAAAACTTGGAGATATTTCCAGAAGTGTCTGTCAGACAAAGTGTAAAAATAATCGGAGGCTGATGACATCAGTTAATGAGACTTTCACTGGAAGGCTGAAGCACACAGTGGGGCAGAAAATAAAATAGGCTCCATTGTTGCCTTTTTATTGATCAATAAATTAAAAACAAGGAAAGTGCTGTTCCAAATGTGATATGCCACATAGTTTATACACTTGTTTAAAATGTTAATTAAAACTCTGAAATCCTAAAACATGAGAGCACAACCTTGTTTGTGTGAGGATTCCTATATGGTTTGATGGAAAGTGTCACAGAATGTGATGAATGTGAAAGTTCTCAAAACAGAAAAGAAGCATGTCCAGAAAACGTATATGTGGTTCCACCTACTTCTTTTTCTTAAGATGAGATACATATTATTCCCATGTACTATAAACAACCAAGGGTGTGGTGCAGAGGTGGGTTACTCCTGGTTCGGACTGGTTCGCCTGAACTGGTAGCGACCCACTGGTGACGTCACGGAGCCGGTTCAGTTGGTGCCAGTCTGTGGATGCTGCCATCTTTTTTTTGGATTTGAGTTTCCAGCACTGCGCATGCTTCACCATCTTGTTTTCGGCTTTTTAAATTTTTTTTTAATTTTTCAGCACTGCGCATGCGCATGCGCGTCCGCGCAAAGCGCATGTGCACCCACAAGGCGCGGGAGGAAGTGAACCGGCAGTGAGGTAAGTTAGAACCCACCCCTGGTGTGGTGTGGGGGAGACAGGGAACAAGTGACAAAATATGTTTCGTGACATCAAGACAATGTTGAGACTTAAATATAGGATACTAAGATTTTTATCATATTGCTGCAATTTTTGTAGTTTGCAATGTCAAAAAGATAGAGTAAATTGTCCCCTCATTTATTATAAAACTGCATGTCACTCAGAGCAAATATTGTCACCTAGCCCCTCTAGTGAGCAAACTACCATTCAGGGAATGAGAGATAGGTGGACCATAGTTCTGTCATGTGAGAGGAGAATGAGAAAGAGCAAGTTTCTCAGCAGTGTTTCCACTTTTTTTATATCCCACCTTTATTCTTTTTATATATATATAAATACCTCAAGGTGATGAGCATACAATACATACATAATACTTCTTCCTCCTTCTATTCCCCCTCCCAACAACCCCATGAAGTAGGTGGTGCTGAGAGAGATTGACTGGCCCAAAGTCACCCAGCTAGCTTTCATGTCTAAGGTGGGACTAGAACTCGGGGTCTCCCAGTTTCTATCCTGGGGCCTCAACCACTAGATGAGTGGTTCTCCACCTGTGATCTGCGGACTTCTAGGGGGCCACAATGTCATCACAGGGGGTCTGTGAAGGCTTGAAGAAATGTTAAGATTTAAATCTTAAGTCTTGGGGGTCTGTGGCCATGGCTCATGGCCACAAAAAGTATTTAAAGGGATCTGGTGAAGAAAAGATTGAGAACCACTCCACTAGACCAAATTGGCTCTACTTTTTAAAAGGAAGCCTGTTAATAATGATCACTTCACCCTTTGGGATTCTCCTCTGCAAAGCTGAATACTTGTGAGCAAAACAGAAATGCTATGAAGAGTTGAGAGTCAGCATTAGAATAGATTCCACCCCCCCCTTTTTTTTTGGTGAAAGCAGTAAACATTTGACAGTACCTAACAGCTGGCATTCACTATTTAATGGTATGTAACATGCAGCAGGCAGCATTTGACAAGACCTGACAGGTGACATGCAGCAGCAGGTAATACATGACAGTATTTCGGTTGGCACCGAGTTTTGGAATGAGTAATTCAGACATAATCTCTTCCCGTTTGCAAAACCTTTACCAATTATATAAAGTACAGTCCCTACTCAGAAGTTTAGCACTGCTCAATTCATAGAGCCAGATTTTCCTACCACCAGTTGCCTGCTTCCTTCATTTTCCAACTGAATAGAAATGGGTAGCACACACACACAAAAAGACTAATCATAGCAAAGCCAAATTTTAACTTCTAATGTTCCTGAAAGTTTTCAGTGCTGCTGGATACTATTATTTAGTTCTTCCAGATAGAGAAATAAAAGCAGTGACAGAGATGGATGAGAATGTTTGAAAGTAGTAGCATTACTGCAGGTCAGAATAGTTTAGACCATAATACAAATATACCCACCTGAAAAGATGAAATATATCATCATTGGACCAACCATTTATGGATGGACAGACCTTGGATTTAAAATTCTTCTGTTTACATGACAAAAAGCACTGAACATTGGGCTACAAAGTCAAAATGGTTAAACTTTTTGAATTGAAGGAAATTGAAAGAAAATTAATCCAGTGTTTGAAGCTTGTATGTACTCTTCAAACAAGTACTTTCCTGATTTTTTTACCCATAGGACTTCATTTACTGAATTAAAGACAGACTAGCTTTTAAAAACATGCCCATGCTCCAAACCACACTTTTCTTCTTCCCCAGTCTATAGAAAACAACCAAGAAGGGAGGGCAGGGAAAGAGAGGAACAGATGGGATTTCCACATATTGAACTGTAGGACATTGATGATTCTATGGTGACCATACTATTTGTTAAATATAAGCATATAGTAACAATATAAAAATCTAGAATCAAACATCTTTCCTGTCTTCATTGTTTCTCTTGAATGTGGGATGTAGATTACTTAGGACAAGCTCCTGGTTGCTTTGTAGCCCATTCAGGCTATTACACCTCCCATCTGAAGCAGCTGCCCTGACTCAGTCCTTCATCCCCTGACAATCCACAAACTTTAGTAGCCTTGCAGGGGAAATTATTATAGTGACTCCACATTCCCGGGTGGCCTACATCAACCCTAGCATGTCTCCAGACCCAGGGGTGGGTTCCTCCCAGTTCAGACCAGTTCTCCCGAACCGGTAGCGGCCCGCTGGTGACATCATGATGATGTCACCGAACCGGATCGGTCTTTTTTTTTTTTGAATTTTTTTGAATTTTTTTTAAAATTTGTTTTCCTTCTGAGCATGCGCAGAAGCCGACTTCCGGCACTGTGCATGTGGTTGCCATCTTTTTTTCAGCTTTGGGGTTTTTTCAGATTTTTTGTTACTGCACATGCACGCGTGCGCTTCGCGCGTGTGTGCCCACGCGGCACGCCCACGCAGCGCGGGAGGGAGCGAACCGGCAGCAACGTAAGTTGGAATCCACCCCTGTCCAGACCTCAATACCAAACCTGCAGAGTCACCATCAGAAACAACAACAAGCATTCCAACCGACACTGTGGCACCTTTTAATATAATATCCAATATTAGAGAAGATAATGTTTTTTTTTCTCTTTTCCTGAGGGTGACAGTGAACACTGATTTTTTAAAATAAAAGGAAGGGTGTTCTGTTTTGTTTTATATGAACAGATAAAGAAAAAGAGATAAACTGTGCCCTAGATAAGTATTCAACCCCAGGAAATTCAGAATGCCATTAACAGCTGTTGCTGTGTTAGCTCAATCAGTTCGTGCCATGGCCTACTACTCTAGACTGTACTCTATGCTACATGTCAAAATGAGAGCAACCTAGTGGGGGAAATTTTGTTAGACTAGCATCCAGCTACAGTATTTGGTTTAAGAAGAAGCTACAGACAATAAAAAGGAAAAAATATGAACACCACCATATTCTCCCGTACTTTCAGTCCTTTGCTGGACAGCTCCCTGACGTGAAACATTAAGAGAAGGTGAAAATGGGCAACAGAACAGAAAGTAGCTTGTATGTCATAAGAAATAAATTATAGCCCTCTCATTTGGTGGGCCAGAGACAGGGCAGACAAGTTCCTATCTGCTTCTGTTTCTGTTATGACTCCTCAGCATTTACTTGGGGTGAGAGTAATTATGCTGTCTCTTTGCATGAGTTGTGATTGAAATGAAAGCATACCAAGCCACTGACCCAAGCAGCACATTCTTATTTTTTTTTACATCTTTTTAGCTATAAGAAGGAGAATACTGTATGTCTCCTGCTTTAATTTTTATAACAATGGCCTGCCTAGCAGATATTTGTAAAATATTTGGATAAAATAGCAGATACAATTTGTCATGGAAAACTTTCCTAGCCTTTGAAAGTTAACTTAGTAACTTGATGTTCCCAGCATATATACATATGCTATTTTATTTACATATTGTAGTTTTATTAACCTGATTTATAGTTGCTGGATATGTATGCTTCTCAGAAATGATTAGTGATTGGAGCAGCATATAAGCCCACAAAATAAACGAAATAAAAGAATGAAATAATTTTACTTGCTGCTTTTATTAACTTCTGTTCAAAAATATTTTGGATTGGTATGTTCTGTATTTTTCTCCAGTTCTTTAGTGCTTTATATTATAGAAGGTTCTCTCTCTCTCTCTCTCTCTCTCTCTCTCTCTCTCTCTCTCTCTCTCTCT
>QLTV01002568.1:10749-30378 GCA_003457575.1 Thermophis baileyi
CCCTCCCTCCCTCCCTCCCTCCCTCTCCCCAATAAGATGAATATAAGAATGAATGAATAGGGACTGGCAATTATTCTATCATCCTCTTTTTGAAGCATCAAGTTGACTGCTACTGGGAATGGAATACTGGACAATGTGGAGCCTTCATCTGAGAATTCCTTCTCTTTCAAGTTTAGGTAATCAGTGTATTGATGCCATGCTACCTTGCATAAGACCAATGCAATATAGTATAATGAAGATTTAATTTTTTTTAAGAAGTGTTAAAATACCAAGTTGTTCGTACTTTCGACAGTTACCACAAAGCTATGTAAAATAGCTATAGCTTCCATGTACAGCTAGTTATCTCTGAGAAGTGGTAATTTTTTTTCCAATTTCTGCACCAAGCTACCACTGGGAAGAACAAAGGAAATATTTAGCATATTGTAAGTTCTTCTGCAACTCCAAGTGGTCAGAGTTCAGATTACAAGTTTAAAACCAACATTTGAGAGCAATTTTGGCTGTGCTTTAAGAAGACACCTAAGGAGGCTGTTCCCCATTGTTTCATCTAATGTTATAATAAATATATGCAGAGTAAGATGTAACAAACAAACATTCATGCACACTGGCCCATTCAGGCATGCTGGAGGAAACAAATAGGTCACAATACTATCATAACACAATATCTTCTATCTAGAACAAAAAAAGACTGAGATATTATATAAGGAGATTGTCCCTGAAGAAGCAGAAGTGAGTCACCACTGAGGTTAGAGAAAGTTACACATAACAGGCTATGAGGGAACCAAGTACAGGCACCATCACAAATCACAGATCACCAGAGAACATCAACAACATTAGAGGGTTAGTTTGAATGAATCAGTTGGATTTAAATGGAATGTACATTTTTGTTTATAGCTATTGTCTTGGACCATCTTCATAAGGACAAGAGTAGTTGTCTTGTATCAAATTATTACTAATACAAATAATTTGTGGTTGAATTTAATTTCTGATATTTGAAAGGGCCAGTGTGGGTGTATTGCCTCACACAGCATATAAGACTGAACTTGTGGGGACAGGAATACAAACCAACATGGTTTAAGTTCTGAAGACAGAGTGCAAGAAGAAACACTGTGTAGATCACTGAAGGGTGCTTTGCTTTATGAAGACTATAAGTCAAAGTACCTCTTCAAAGTGAAGCAGTGTCTTGGTTGTCTTGGTTGAGACAGAACAGCTGCTTTGATTGCTCAGTACAGGTAGTCCTTGACTTACAACCATTCATTTAGTGACTTACAACCAGTCCTCACACTTAAGACCATCGCAGCATCCCCACAATCACATTATTAAAATTTGGGCCCCTGGCAGCCAGCATGCAACATCTTGGGGTTATGATAGGCCATTTGTGACCTTCCCAGCTGGCTTCTGACAAACAAAGTCATTGGGGCGGGGGGGGGGAGCCAGATTCATTTAACAACTGTATGATTCACTTAACAACTGCAATTATTCTCTTAACTATGGCAAAAAGGTCAGTAAAATCAGGTGCATCTCACTTAACCATCTTCTTCCTTAGCAATAGACATTCTGGTCCCAATTGTAGTGGTAAATCAAGACTATCTATAATTGTGGCTTCATAAGTTATTATTATTGTATGAGCCATGGTGGCGCAGTGGTTAGAGTGCAGTAGTGCAGGCTACTTCTGCTGACTGCCAGCTGCCTGCAATTTGGCAGTTCAAATCTCACCGGCTCAAGGTTGACTCAACCTTCCATCCTTCCGAGGTGGGTAAAATGAGGACCCAGATTGTTGGGCGCAATATGCTGACTCTGTAAACTGCTTAGAGAGGGCTGTAAAGCACTGTGAAGCAGTATATAAGTCTAAGTGCTATTGCTATTATCAAAGTGGTGCATCTCATCCAGGATAAGTCCGGCCTCAACTCTTCATTAAAGCAAAGCAACACTCCTCACGGAAGACATAACAGGTGATTTGCATTCCACTTTCATCTGGCCAACAATGGCTAATATAATAAATCTTGGTTAAAACAACCCTGATTGAGTGTGCTATGAATCCAGGCCTGAATAGAAATACCTTCACAACAGATGCTAAGTCAGTTTACTCTGATTTACCTAAACATCATACAATTGGGCAGTGGCTCTTCTGTCCTATGTTTCAGTTATGACTGCAAATCCTGGAAACAGTTGCAGTATTTTCTGAAATTTGTATCTTAAAATCACCTAACTAAGAGGAAATGGTGTGATCTAAAAGTCTGATCGTTTAAGACTGGAAGAAATACATATATTTGTATATGGAGATGTATATATCTTTCCTCTAACAGTGTGATACACAATAAAAACACGTTCTTTAACACAGTATCTCACCCCTGAATAATGCTTAACATTCTATTGGCAGAATTTATTTGCACCTGGCCTATTCAAAAACTACTGATCTTCTGCTCATTAAAGAAATTTAATAAGCACATTTCACAGATGAAATAGCTCAGAATTAGATGCAAAGTTTTTAATGCCTTACTTTTTTTTTTTAAGTTGGCCTGGGTTGTTTATTTTGTTGGTTGGTTGTATGCCAATGATATTCCTCTATCCACCTTTTTAAAAGGTTATGAAAAGCCACATTGTAAACACACTTGTATTAATATAAAGATTTCTGAAGACAAAATGAGGTATGACTTCTTCTGAATCTTAGCCTTTGGAGGCCAAGGACATGCCAAATCGCAGTGGATGGCATCAGGACAAAAAAAAATTAAATTTGATAAAGTTTAATTTTCAATTAGATTCAGTTATTGACAGATTACAATTTAGTAACTCTTTTTGGAAATTTGTTGTAACCAAGGGCTTCTGGACCCCCTACACTCTTGTAACTGTGTGTGCCTGTTTACGGGTGTTTGGAAGTATGAGGTCCTTGGTCTCTCTGAGCTTGGTTGTTTTCTTGCAGACGTTTCGTTATCCAAACTAGGTTACATCATCAATGCTAGATCTCTAGCACTGCTGATGTTTCCTAGTTTGGGTAATAAAATGTCTGCAAGGAAACAACCAAGCTCAGAGACCACCAAGGACCCTCTCATTTCAATCCTGAGCTACACATTTTCTCCTTTATTGTATGGAAGTGTACCAGACAAAACCCAGCCAGTATAACAGGACATCTGCTTTTGGGTTTCCAGATAACCATTTGTCACAGTAGAAATCAAGGTCAACCAAATGGGCCTCATCCTCCTGGAAGAGAAAACAAAGAACTATTGCTTCAGTATTAACACTAATATCAAGAACTATTTAAGGCATATCTTTTGAATACAAACAATGTTAGCTATTTTTTTCCCCTTAATACCAGCCATTCCGAACAATTTTGACAACTGCTACTTTTTGAAAGATCTGCCCCATAACTGCTCAAGGCACAACTTTGAGCTTCACAAACTCAAAACCTCCTTTATTGAACTGAACTATTTCATACTTCTTTGAATCAAGCCGATAATTTCTTTTCATTTGTTCTTCAGTGAACATTTGTTTTCACTTTTATTGCTAAACTCTTTTACATGCTTCTATTTTATAAATACATTTTTGTCTGTGTTTTAGCAGGATATAAATGTACTGGGTTGTGTGGGGCCTTAGGTTTGTTTTGTTTTTTTGGATACAGGAAGCTGTGCTGAAAGATTAAAAAATAAATAAAATCCACATGTGCTTACGTGAACAGTGTTTGCAGAACTGGATCCTGACAAACATCCAAGCTGCTTAGGTTCAGGATTTTGCAAAAACCTTAGATATTTAAATCTGCTCCAGAAGACAAAATGCTGTCTGGAACAATTTTAGCAACCACTTTTCCTGCTTATATGAATTCTTTAATGTCTACCATCTTATCCCTTGAATGCTGGACATGGGCTGCTTATTGGGGCCTTGACCTCAGTCTGACTTGAACACTGCTATGGCTTGACACCTTGTAACTCCGACCAAAGGCTAAGACCCAGTTTATGGTTTTTGTAACCAAATATGATAAGCAAATGGGCTTGATTTTGTTCACTGTTAGGGAACAAAAATGTCCTCTCGGGTTTTCCAGCATCTGCTTTTCAGAACTGTGCTGCCTTTGATACTGAAGGAGAGCGCTGGTGACTTAAAACCTCTGTGGATTTGCTGATTACCTGTTTAAAGTTAAACTGATAGCCATCAGCATGTTAGGTAATAGCAAACCCTGTTATTTAATTACAGGTACTCCTCATTTAGTGACCACAATTGGGACCAACTGTGTTGTTAAATGAAGCAGTTTCTAAGTGAAAAATCTTCTCCCCCCCCCCACAACCAAGCATATAATTTTACTTCAGCTTTCCTTTGCTTTACAGGGTCAAAAAAAAATATGATCACAAACAATGGTGACTCCAAATGTCAGGGAAGGAACTCAAGGACGCTGGTTAAAAGGACAACTTTTTCTGCATTCCCCTGCTATTTGGAATGATCACCCTGGGACTGGGATAATTAGAAGAGAATTAATATTTGTATTTACATTCACTGGAGAGGAAGGGTTTACAAGGGAATAAGCAGGCACACAATGGAGAATACACTAGAACCTAGCTGTTCCAGACCCTGAACCTGCAGAACTGCTTAGAAAACAAACAAAAGCCTTTAGTGTGAAACTGATTAAGATCAAAAACTGATCTTGTTAGTGTCAGGCAGCAGCATGAGCTGGTGGGAGGGTTCTAATCAACAGAGTTCAGCTCGTTAATTTGCTGTTAGTACTTTTTACGGATGCGCCACGAAGAAAAGCAGCTCAAATGAGAGCTTATTTAGGCAATTTTTCCACTCTGCGAGAGGGAAAAATAGGTCAGGCACAGTTCAGTGCATACTAAATGACTGTGAAGGTGAACATGTGACTGAGGGAGAGATGTTGCAAAAGTTGCAAATGCAGCATCTGTCGCAAAGTCACTTTTTCATCACACACACACACACACACACACACACACACACACGTGTGTGTGTGTGTGTGTGTGTGTGACAAAGGTTCTTCTGAAAATACCTCTTTGAACATAAGGGCATTGTACTTTCAAAACCTTTTTTAAACTGTTTTGATTTAAATCTGATACAGAAGATTATATGTTTGAAAAACAGTACAGGCACTCCTCCGGTTAAGAATGTTCAACTTAAGGACAACCCAGGGGTGAAATTCAAATTTTTTCCCTACCGGTTCTATGGGCGTGGCTTGGTGGGCGTGGCAGGGGAAGAATACTGCAAAATCGCCATTCCCTCCCCACTCCTGGGGGAAGGATGTTGCAAAATCTCCATTCCCACCCCACTCTGGGGCCAGCCAGAGGTGGTGTTTGCCGGTTCTCCGAACTACTCAAAATTTCCGCTACCGGTTCTCCAGAACCTGTCAGAACCTGCTGAATTTCACCCCTGGGACAACTCCTATTTACAAACAGGCTGCCTATTATTAAAAATGGTGGACAGTATTGTGCTTCCCCGAACTGGTGAACCACTGAAGCCATGCAGTGTTTTTTTATGAACTGCTGAAGCCCCATGTTTTTAATATATAGCCTGTTTTCAGTGGTTCATGAAAACATTGCATGGCTTAAATATTCCATCAGCTCAAGGAAAGACAATGCCATCCACCATTTTCAGCAATAGGCAGCCCTTTCGTAAGTATGAGTTCCAACTTACGTACAAATTTGAATTAAAGACAGAGTTGGGAACAGAACTGGTTGTTAACCAAGGGACTGCCTGTAGTAGCCGTGAGGAAATTAGTACATTTACTTGGTCAATCAGTTCAGCCAGATGTAGATGATAAATAGGACCAATTAGCTCACTAAGTCACATTATTGCAAATTCCATATTAGGACTGCATTACAAATGAGACCAGGACCTGAGTCAGCTGAATTTTGATGGTGGGATGAATAAGATGCTGAACTTTGATTCTGTGGGGCTCCAACAGGATATGTGGCCCATGGGATGTACTCTATCATTCTGCATTCTGTGGTTAATGTGAAGAAATCTTACCAGCTGATGAGGACCAACATTTACTACATGTTAGAAGACTGATAGAAATTTTTTTAAAAAATATTAAGTTGGAATTCCACCTTGGATACCATCCACTTCTTTCAAGAGTAAATTTCAAATGATGTGGGAATTTTCCCCATCACTATTGATAATATTGACAATTTCTTAACCATAACCAACATTTTGTTGACTTAAATGAAGAAAAGGTGAATTTACCACATCAGTGCTGCAGTGGTTTAGTGACGTTCCTGAGTCAGTGAGAACATTTAGCTAATGAGTCTGGCTACCTTTTTGGAGTTAGTGCAGTTCAGCTTGCATTACAAAAATACTTTTTTAAAAAATGATAGGAATCAGATTTGACAGTTAAGTGCTGAATTCTAAATTAATAGGTGTCTTTCAATTTTTATTTGGTATAAAATAGCACTCTTTGTTGGAAAATACAAATCTGCATCCTATTTAAAGTGGCATTCCTGACAGAAAATATCTTTCCCATAACTCTTTTGGGGAAAAAGCTCACTTTTTAAAGATACCTGAGACTTGTCCTTTCAAAAAACAAAATGATTGTTTCCATAATCCTTTGTAATAAAATAATTGCCTTTTTTCCTCTATTAAATTGCTTGGCTGCAATCTTATGCGCACATACCTAGCAATAACCTCCACTCAGCTCACAGAATTATAGTTGTATCTTAATTCTATTCAGGAATACAGCCTAAGGGTGTCATCCTTTGTACACACACAACAGAATATCTGTAGCAGATTGATTAGTCTTTAGAGATAAGTGCATATGTGCCTTGCACACTTAAGCTGCACTTTTGCTGGCTTGATTCTAACGCATATTAAGAAAATCCTGCCCAGACTTGAAATACTTTGCCAACAGCTTGCAAGATATTGTGAGAATTGTAGGCTACCGCATCCTCCCTTTGGACAGTTCTTCAGTTCAGTGAGTGAATGAGACACATTCACACAGACACAGTAAACAGACAGAGACAGATATGCCAAAATGACATATAACAGATACAACCAACTTTTTTAAAAAAATGATTTTCTGCTGGGCTATTTGTTTGTTTTAGTAAGTCTACTGCTACTCCCTCACACAACTGAGAAACGATGAAAGAGTGAATTCATGGTCTTAATAAAAAGCAAACGAACAACCCAGCAGGAAGCAGGTAGCTCAGGAGTAGCCAATCAAAATGGAAGGGTTGACCTATGACAGGGGTGTCAAACACAAGGCCCGCGGGACGGATCCAGCCTGCGATGTGGTCGGATCTGGCCTGCGGGGGTGTCCTGGGAAATATAAGGGGCCGGCCCGCATCACTTTGGCCCGGTCTACCCAATGTGGCTTTGGCCCGGTCTATCCAATGCGAAGAGGAAACATTGGGCCAGTGTGTCTTCGGCCTGGTCTACTCAATGCGGCTTCGGCCCTGTCTACCCAATGCGAAGAGGAAACATGCCAGCAGTTTGGGAAGTGGCGTCAAGCTGGCCATGCCCATCGAGTCAGCCATGCCCAGTGAGTGGCATCAAGCTGGCCATGCCCACCCAATCGGCCCCACCCACCCAGTCGGCCACATCCCCCCCCAGGCCCCCTGATGTCAACCATAGCCCTGATGCGGCCCTCAATGAAATTGAATTTGACACCCCTGACCTATGAGAAAATAGAGCACAGTAGGAACTGGAAAGCAGAATTTGAGCTGCCAGAAGTAGAAAAAGACTGTTTTGAAATTAGGGCATGAAACTTGCTCAAGTTTCCATTCATGCTGGATAGGACTGAGGACAGGACAGCAGCATTCGTTTAGTCCTCCAACAGTTGCTGGCCTCTTCCCCCCCCTTTTTTTTCAGTGTATGGCATACATAGCCAGGGAAGTCTACAATGCTTTTTACCACAGAGTAGTTCTGGCAGCCTAAGATTGCTAATTCATTTTATTCAGGTGTGCACACTATCCATGGTATACCATAGGACAGTGATGGCGAACCTATGGCATGCGTGCCACAGGCGGCACGTGGAGCCATATCTGCCGGCACACGAGCCGTTGCCCTAGCTCAGCTCCAGCACGCAAGTGCACACCGGCCAGCTGATTTTTGGCTTGCGCGGAGGCTCTGGGAGGCCATTTCCGGCCTCCAGAGGGCCTCCGGGGGGGCGGGGGAGGCCGTTTTTGCCCTCCCCAGGCTCCAGGGAAGCCTCTGGAGCCTGGGGAGGGTGAAAAACGGGCCTACTGGGCCCACCGGAAGTCGGGAAATGGGGCAGCGGGGGGGTGTCATGCGTGCATTCGTGGGGGGTGGGGCAGCATGGGGGGTCGCGCGCGTATGCGCAGGTGGCGAGGCACATGGGGGGGCATTGAATTATAGGTGTGGGCACGCGTGTGTGCACAATAGTGCGTGCGTGCATGCTTTCGTCACCCGAGGAAAAAAAGGTTCGCCATCACTGCCATAGGAGGCGAATTAGCTTTGCACCAGCTGGCTAGCAGTGTTCGGTCTTCCAGACTTTCTTCCGCCAACCTTGCCTCGCATCCGGGCAGGTCTGACACCAACTCTCACTTCTGCACAGAACTCTGCTAGTTTCCCCACCTGAGTGGTACTTAGCTATCTACTTTTTGAACTGCTTTATTGAGCTAGGGGTGGCCTGTACTGATAACAGGCAAACCGGAAGTATGGATAATGAAATGAGATTACAGCCCAAATAAGTTTCCCCCCCCCCATTTCTTTTATACATTACTTTCCTATGTTTTGAGATTCAGTTATGTTTTTCAGGAAACCAAGAAAAGTTATTTATTGGTTTCACTTTGTAAGTTACAAAGGATAATTTGCTTTTGAAGAGTCATGGTGATATACATAATAAAAATGCAAAATACAAGTTATGTGTGAATAAAGCATAACTAATACCTCCAGCATATTGCAACCTGAAATAATGATGCAGTAATGATATAAGATTGCCTGCCTCAAGAGTAGCTTTCCCAGGCAAAATGTTTTTACAACCTCTGATTTCAGGTTGTAAACTACAGATTACAAACATATTTAGAAGGCTCAGTGAAAGGCAGGAATGCCCAAGATGTGAAACATATGATCAAATAACAGTAGCGGAAGGCTTTCCATCAGATTGCATAGTGTGCATAGAGCATGTTTGCTAAAGCACAATATCCACTTTTTAATCTTTATAAATCTGCCTTCATTCCATATCATATGTAGCTGTAGGCTATCTGGATGTGAATGGAATGGAATTAAATAAACAAAAGAAAAAAGTAAAAATTAAGGATACATGGACACATGGCCAATTCATGGAGATGCACACAAACATCTACCACATTTCAATAACAACCAAACATCTACCACATTTCAATAACAACTGCCAAAAAAACCAGATTTTGAATTTCACCAAATTTAGTGTAGACTGTTTTTTATTTTTTTGCTAATGTTATTTCTGGAATTTCATGAAAAGGGGAGGGAAAATGTCCTACCTTTTGGTTCCCACTTTCTGGAATATGTTTTTCTTCTTTTTACATTTCACCCTTATCCCCTGAAGAGGAAGTAATTTCATTAGACCTGAAAATATTCATTCATTCATTCATTCATTCATTCATTCATTCATTCATTCATTCATTCACTCACTCACTCACTCACTCACTCATTCATTCATTCAACTTTATGTTGGAGTTGCCCAACTATTCAAAACAAGTTTATTTATGTTAGTTATACTATAATCTGACTACAGGAAGAGGAATTGCACACAGAGATATTTGAATCCATTGGTCAAAACACACTTTCTTATTGACCCCAAGTCAGCCATAATAAGCCTGGTTTGTCAATAACTTAATGGATTGTGTGAATCCAACTGTCATTGGCAGCTCCCATGTTCAGTTTTAAAATTATTTTGTTTAAGTGCTTTAAAATCTGTAAAGTACCAGTGAATCCAGAGTAAATGTGTTTTGAATAGCGCTATGAGACACTGACCGATTCACAAAACTATTGAAGCATGCCAGAAATTGGCCTGAAATCATCTATGTTTGCTATTTTTCCATGGTAAATTGGTTAGCAGGAATGTGAAACAAGTCCATTCTTCTTCTATGGAGACCCATTTCCATCCATTCAAAAAATGATATGTGCATGGAAAAATGGCCACTTGGATCTCTAAAAATTATTTCCATTTTATGAAAAGTCCTTAATCCTTCATATTTTGGAAATAAACGGTTGAATGCTAGTGTGGCAGGTTCACAGAATTCATATGAAACACACCTTTCTGCTCTACAATTGCAATGTATTTTGATTATTAATAAAAATCAATGAATTTTGTAGCTGAAATTTTTAGAGACAAGAAATGATCCTGATATTTTTCCATTGATGATGCTTTAGAATAAAGCCATTCTCTTAAAACAACTGACGTATGACTTCACATAAGACAGACCAAATTATTCTGACTCCCCAAATACTAGCATAGCCCTTCTTTCGCTGTGTTGATAATTTAAATCATAAGCAGCAGTAACAAAGTGAGCTTCTACATGCTGTCTATTGGTCACAAGGAAAAAAAAAAAACCTTGAGAGTTTTGAAAACCCCTCTTTCGAACCCTCCACTAGGGTTCTAAAATCATTGGTGCAAAAGCCATACAAGAAACCTTGATATAGTGAAATAATTTCTGATCTCATTGCCACACTGTAAAAGTATTTAATAAAAAGATATCACATTATATAGTCAGGGGACCTCTTTGGCTCTGAGCCACCTGAATTATATTGGTTGACTATAAAACATACAATATCAAATGCTTTATCCAATTGCATACTTTATCCCCAGTACTCTAAGTCATGAAAAAAAGAACAATTTATTTGATTCCTCCCCCCCCCCAGAATGTTTGGTTAATTGATGATTTGGTGTTATTATTATCCCTGGTTAAGTATCTCTAATAATGGACCACATGCTCCACTGAACCTGATAAAAGATCTCCTTTAGGACAATTACTTATACATTATTTTTTTAAAAAATCATTGATTAAAATAACAGTTGCATATTTTAAATTATAGTGATGCAATTTTAGAAATGCCTAATTAAAATGAAAATTGGAAAGATTTTACCATATCAGAAGAGAATGTAATCAGAAGTGTTCTTTCTTTGTTCACTTTATATTTAAAAATCACATAATATTTTAATCTGCTCATTTTTGACTACTTTTTCAACTAATGTTCCCACTTTTTTTGTTACTGACACATGATAATTTTTACAGATGTTCCAGTGTACCATTTTGGCACTGTGTTATGTGATTGTTTATGTGATAGTTTATAATCAGTTTATGTGATCATCTTCTATGAGCTGAATATATGACCTACTGTATTACTGCATCTTCTGCTTCTTTGAGTAATCTTCACTTTGAATCATTTGATGATTTTTCAATTCTGTCCTTCATTGCATTAGTTTGAATAGCTTGCTCTTAAGTAACCAAAATCAAGCCTTCAGTTTCTTTTTTTTTTTTTTATTTTTTATTTTAAGTAATTTATCTTAAAAATATTAAGGTTCTTTTTCCAATGTAAGGAATCTATCTGAAAAATCTTAAGGTACTGTACTTATTTTGTCCCTTACCTTCCTGCTAATTCCAAAAAATGTGAGATGAGAGGTCAGAAGAGGAAAGGCTAGATAATGAGAGGTAAGGACATCCTCATGGTGCATGAGACAATCTTATTTTTGCTAAAAATAAGTTACATAAAGACAAGTACATAGTTATGTGGTTGGAGTTTGCCCTCAAATGCCATTGTGCTATTATTGTTGTATTATTATAAATAAATATTTATTATTTTCTAGGTGTTTAATATTGTGTTCCTCATCCATTACAAATGCAAGATGGACAGCTACATGAATTGATGAAATAAATACATAAACTTAAAATACTGTATTACATTTGAATAACAAGTCAATAAGGCAGTTCTTAGACAGCCAGAAGACTTAATCCTCAAAGAGCCTTTGTGATATTACTTTATATTTCTGCTCGTTTAAATAGACAGAAGCTTTCCTGACACACAGGCCAGCTTCCTCCAGAAACCCTTAACCAAATAAAGTGCTTATAAAATCTGAAGCATTTCTTTTGAGAGTGGGAGAGTGGGAAAACATTGAATCTAATCACTTTAGTTTAGGGACTGCAGTGGTTAACTCCCTCCTGCCCTCTAGCCCTATCTACTATGGCAAGTGAGATGTGGAGACAAAATGGATGAATTGTATATAAAAAAACACGGCCACAGAACCCGCACTGTGGTCCATATTTCACTCAGTTTCTTAAAGCTTGGAAACGAGTCCCGTAGAATGATGTGAGCTGAAATCAGGATTCGCAACTCCTGAAATGCCAGATGGTAGGAAGTGTAGGAATATTCTGATCTGAAGGAGGAAAGAAAGAGAGAGAGGTTAAGTAGGGAGCCTCCGCCTTCCCCCAGCAAGGCTTCAGCACTCTTTCGTGTATGTTGCATGGTTTAACATACAGGAAATATGATGCCCCTGTGGGGCTGAATAAAGGAAAGGTGATTGATCGGATTGTACAGTGCATGTATTAAGGACTATTAATTGCTATACAGGTAAGGAGCAAAGTGAAACAAATAGAAAATGCTAGCACTACACTCTTCTATAATCATATGAAAATTTGCTTTTGAGTACAGTATTGAAAGCAGAATTTAAACCAACATGAAGCTTCCTTTGAAGGCCATGCCATTTTTGCCATTGTGTTTGAACAAACGTTCTGATTTTTTAGGAACCTTATCTTCATGGGAAGACTATTTGAATGGGCAAAATCTTTCCATGAGTAATGCAAGTCTTGACCAAGTCTTGATTATTTTGGGATGTTCAAATCTTCCTCCTTTGAAGGGACGAGGGGATTCAGAAGGGAGGAGGGGGATTCTTTTTGATGATGATATTTCACATATTATGTAAATCCCCAGGACATTTTTAGAGCTTGCATCCTTCCTGAGAGCAGGCATCCACATACAGTATGTGCACATTCATTCAAAAGAAAAAAATAAGGTGGTGGTGTCCATGACCATGTGATTGAAGCTTTTATTTTACATGTGATAACATAAAGAGTAGAACTTCAGTCATGAAGTAGGTCTACCATCTTAACTTTTTTTGACCCTCTCCCTTCCTGCAAACAACCCTGACCCTAGTCAAAGTTTATAAGAACCAGAGGTGGTAAAATTATTTCAATAGTTGATATTGAAAAATCCCATAACTACCTCTTCTATTCTACTTAAGCCAACAATAATAAGTGAAATAGTACTAGGTCAAGGTAAAGGTTCCCCCGCACATGCGTGCTAGTCGTTTCTGGCTCTAGGGGCGGTGCTCATCTCCGTTTCTAAGCTAGCGCTGTTTGAAGACGTCTCCGTGGTCATGTGGCTGGCATGACTAAACGCCGAAGGCGCACGGAGCGCTGTTACCTTCCCACCAAAGTGGTTCCTATTTTTCTACTTGCGTTTTTTACGTGCTTTTGAACTGCTAGGTTGGCAGAAGCTGGAACAGAAGCTCACTCTGTTCCGCGGCGCTAGGGATTCGAACCGCTGAACTGTCGACCTTCTGATGGACAAGCTCAGCATCTGAGCCACCGCATCCCTTGAAATAGTACTAGAGCCACTGAGCCACTGCATCCCTTGAAATAGTACTAGACAGTGTCTAAAAATGAGCCCACCTTTCTCTGCACCACAAAGACCAGTGCTAGAGACAGTCTGAAACCCTGTTCTCTGAAGATCAGAGGGACCCTGATATTTCTAATAAGGAAAGCATAGACTTTCTGTTGAATAAACTACCTTACAGACATTTTTTTATATCTAAAACTACATACTCCAAACTTTCATGGTAGATTCTAAGCACAAGCAATGTAATATTAGCACAATTTGAGTGGATTAAGCTATGAATTCTTACATTATCTCTTCATCGTTGTATGTAGTTCCCCAAAGCTTGTTTAGTTTGGAATTCTATAGAAACTGTAATTTTCAGGTCCTCTGCTCAAAATATTGACATAATTTTGAAGAGGAACTTGCATTTGTACATTTAATTTATTTAGATTGGACTAAACAGTCAAGAGCAAAAAAATAAGATCTAAAAAAAATACCCCAGCTGAGTTAACATAGATTGTTTAGGGTTGGAGAAATAAATTCAAAATGATCCATTTGAAAGTCAGAAGATACGTAAACCTTTCACAGATGATGGCTTTTTCTACATGCCAATTTTTTGCCCTTCAGCTTTTTGCTGCTTAAAGGAACTTTTGCATAGCTGGTTACATGAAGCTAAAATCCATGAAGAACAGTTATAGGAATTGGATATGTCTACAGTAGTTTAAAAGAAGGACTAGGGGTGACATGATAGCAGTGTTCCTATCTAAGGGGCTGCCCAAAGAAGAAGGAGTCAACCTATTCGCCAAAGCACCTGAAGGCAAAACAAGAAGCAATGGATGGAAAGTAATCAAGAAAACCAAACCAGAAATAAGGATAAATTTATCCTTGTTCCAGCCGAGGTGGCACAGTGGTTAGAGTGCAGTACTGCAGGCTACTTCAGCTGACTGCTAGCTGCAGTTCAGCAGTTCAAATCTCACCAGGCTCAAGGTTGACTCAGCCTTCCATCCTTCCGAGGTGGGTAAAATGAGGACCCAGATTGTTGGGGGCAATATGCTAACTCTGTAAACTGCTTAGAGAGGGCTGTAAAGCACTATGAAGCGGTATATAAGTTTAAGTGCTATTGCTATTGCTATTGATAGTGAGAACAATTGCTCACAGCTACTCATGCATTTGTTACCTCACAAATGGACTATTGCAACATGCTCTATGAGGGACTGCTTTTGAAGACCATCCAGAAGCTACAAATGATCCAAAATGCAACAGTACAGGTAGTTATGGATGCTTAAGACCCAGCTCTTTGGCCTAGACTTTGGCCCAGGGTAACTACAGCCCCCATTTTAGGCAGTGTAATGTAATTTAGCTATGTTCACCATTTATTGATCTTAATGATATAGGAGTGCTCAATTTACAATCATTTGTTCAGCAACCATTCAAAGTCATGGTGGTGCTGAACAAAGGAACTTACGATAACAATAGGTTTCCCATGGAAACCTACCATATACATTACTTTAATAACCCAGAATGATATAAGAGATGAAGCATGAAAATGAGAAGTATGCCACTGAAATCCACTGGAGCTTGGCAACTATAATAAATTTAAATAAATAAATAAATACATAAATAAATAAATAGCAAGCTTCAGATCCACTGTGACTTAGCCTGTATATGTTCCTATAACAAGTCGGAATGACATTACATTAAGAATATTATTACTAATTTAAAGTGGCTGTTCTCACATCCTTTCCTGCCTATTGTTAATGGCCCAAGGTAGGGATCCATGATGTCCTGATATGAATCCAGCAGCCTTTAAAAGATGTTGCTGACATCATAGTCAGAAAAACAAAAAGGAATTGAGAACTTTTTACAATAAAAGGTAAGCTGTAAGTGGTTTGAAAAAATTAAGTTAGAATTAATCAAAGTTCAATAGAATGAGACTTTGCATAGCAAATCATAGATTGAGCAGTGAGCAAGTTTAGATGTTATCAGAGAATTTTACTGTCTCAAAACTAACACTCGCCCACTCCCAGTCCTTCTTTTATTTCTGTTCTTACATTAGTGAACTGTCCTCTGTAATTCTGGTATGTAATGTCCATTCAATGACAACTAAAAATATAAAAGACTAACAGTATAATCTTAGGTATGTCCCCAAAGGACTCAACTAAGTCCCAAATGGGCTCATAGGATTTATTCTTCCTAGGTAAGAATGTATCAGATTACAGACTAAGACTTAGTAGTATCAAACGTGAAACCCTGCACCACACATTTTTACACTCTCAGTTATATAGAATAATTACATGACTAAAGACAATCTAAGAAGAAATGGAATGCCATTCTTCTTTCCCCTCCCCCTCTCCCACCCCAGTCCCATCACGACTCACTCTACTTTTAAGTTAGTTTTGTTTTCACGAGTCTCTCCCCCTCCCAACCTCTGCATTACTTTATCTATATCTTTGGTTTACCATTTTGAGTGGTATTTAATTGAGTTCATGTGCAAGTCTCTGGAGTTACTGCTTGCGGCTTCAATAAAACTGTTCTTGTTTGCAAATAAAAGCAAATACAAACAGCATTTGAGCCTTGTTGGGCACAGAAATATGTGCAGACTCAGGGAAAAAAAGACGTGGCTGAATTTTTCTAAATCAAGTCTCACCTTTCCAACAAATACCTTGAAATGAATATTGCAAGACCATCAGGAGATTGTGGGAAATAGAAACCTAAGACACTATGAGAAAATCATGCATTTTTACAGACTACTAACGTGAACACAGAGCTGAGATCCTGGACATGTTGCTGAATTTGTAATCTCTCTCTCTCTCTCTCTCTCTCTCTCTCTCTCTCTCTCTCTCTCTCTCCCCCCCCCCCNTTCTTCTCTCTCTTTCTTTCTCCTTCTTTCTCTTTCTCTTTCTTTCCCTCTCTCCCTCTTTCTCTTTCTCTCCCTCTTTCTCTCCCTCTTTCTCTCCCTCTCCCCCCTTTCTCTCCCTCCCTCTCTCTCTCCCTCCCTCCCTCCCTCCGCACACAACCAGAAGAGTTGTGTCCAGAAAACCTGTAACCGGTCATAGGCAGGGTGTGTAGGTAAAACAATTCATAAGGTGGCAGTCAACTAAATCTTTCAGGAATTCTGGTGCCACTGTCGAAACATGTTCTTGAAATCTCTGTGCTTGGGAATACATAATGTGTCAACCAACCAAGTAGAAGGTCCCTGTCAGATGATATGAAAAAGCTATGGAAAAAGGCAGTTAACCACTTCCTTTTTCCAGGACATTACCCCAGCATTCTAAGTGGTAAAAACAACATAAAATAAAAAAAATTGCCACTGACATTTTGTCAGCCTACTTGTATCTACTCTGACATATATTTTGCAGTCTGGTAACTATTATGGTGAGGCAATCAATATTTCTCTCTTCAACAGAGGAGTATAAATAATGATTTCCAATAAAAACCTATTTCAGACTGTTCTGACTAGAGAACAGAGACAAGTCATTGAGAACGGTGCACTTAAAGCCTCCTTCTTTTTAAAAGCCTGAATAATGGAAGAAGATCTAGTGATAAGGTGTGGGAGAGAACATGTGCTCATGCATACATGCATACACAGAGAGAGAGGCACACAAGGATTTGGCCCAGAGCAGTCTGCTCTACTAATGGCTGTAAGCTGATATCCATAATGAAATAAAAATGTCTCATCCCAAGCACATAGCACCACAATTATTACCAGCACTAGTCCTTCTTTACAACTTAAGAAATGTGCACTGGAACTATATTTTCCCCATCAAAAAAATAGGGCCAAAGTCTGCACAAATAAAAGAAGATTCATGCTTATTTTTATGTGACATATTTTTGCCCTTTTAATAACCTCTCAGTGGTGATTCTGGAGGCATTGTCTGCCATTTTAAATATAATAAGTAAGGAAAGAGGAAGTGTAATGCAGAAGCTAATATAATCTTGGGAGAATAAGCTTTGTAAAACACACATGTGCAAACACAGACAGACAGACCTGCTTGTGCATCCATCCAGGGATTCTTTTCCATGGTCTCAGTATATCTACACTGGGTACCAGAGAAATAATTGTATTGTGATTTACATGTAATCTATCCCATCTGCAAAGACCTGCCATAGATAGGAAAAATAAAAATAGCAACCTAGAAGTAAGGAGAAATTTCCTGACAGTTAGAACAAATAATCAGTGGGACGACTTGCCTCCAGAACTTGTGGGTGCATCAGCACTGCAGGTTTTAAAGAAGAGATTGGAGAACCATTTGTCTGAAATGGTATAGGGTTTCCTGCTTGAGCAAGGGGTTTGACTAGAAGACCTCCAAGGTCCCTTCCAACTCTGATATTCTGTTTAAAAAGTTACTGTTCTGTTAAAAAACATGATGTTGTGAAACAGATGAGCTATTACAGTTCCAAAAAATATTAACGGTTCATAAGAAAATGCAATAGAGGATTGGAAATTAGAGGAAGGG
Source organism: Thermophis baileyi (assembly GCA_003457575.1). NCBI lineage: Eukaryota > Metazoa > Chordata > Lepidosauria > Squamata > Dipsadidae > Thermophis > Thermophis baileyi. The sequence continues at coordinate 28,728 of QLTV01002568.1, forward strand.
GGAGGGAGGGAGAGAGAGAGAGAGAGAAACACTGTGAATATCACAATATATTTATTAGATTTATTGGACAATATATTATATATGCATTTAAAATATATATATACATGATCACTGTCATATATATCTACAACTTACTTTCTTAGATTTTTTCTTTTTCTTTTCAGAACTATATATTTTGGGTGCAATGGTTCTTCTCAACCATTAAGTTTAATTAGTAGTCCTGATGAAATCTATTTATAACTTTCAGTGTTTTTCGATGCTTTTGTCTTATTTCTTACCACATAATTTCTATTTTGAAAGGAAAATTAGATGTCATTACAAATAGCATAGATGTCAGATTTTAGCTTGGAAATGTGTCTGTTTTGAATTCTCAGACTTGCTCAGACATAGTTATGGCATGAAATATATGTAAATCAGGTCTATTTCTTTTTTATAGAATATCAAGTATATGTATGTATGTATGTATGTATGTATGTATGTATGTATGTATGTATGTATATATGTATGTATGTATGTATATATATATATATATATATAATTCTTTATGAGGTTGACTTATTTAGCAAGTTCATTGTACAAGTGGTGTTTGGTTATTGAATACAAACAAACGATGTTTCAGCCCCCACTCTTCTATTCTTGTATCTGCTTTCAAAGGAAAATGGGATGAGGCAAATTGTTTTGTGGCTTAATTGTTCTTCCATTCTAAGATTAATTTATCTTCTTGCTTACAACAACATTACTTCTCCTAATATAACAATGTGCCTATCCCAAGATGTAGCTATTAGTAAATTGCTCAAAGAGTTAGTCAAAGATTTCAGTTAAATCTTAGCTGTCAACTATACACAGCTCCATCTTTTACTTAGTGCCTGCAAATTCTCTTCTCCCTATAGATATCTGTGACAGAACATTGTCTACTTCTCTTCCTTGCATAGTGGTTTCTATGCCAATTCCTCTTTGATGATCCTGAATCAAACTTGGAGCCTACATAATCAGCAGCCGGAGACAGCTTAGTACTATGTTTGCTAGCTAGCCGTTTTCATCTTCTCCTGTTCTGAGTACAACTTCCATACTACCAGTTTCCTGTCAGCCTCTTACCGATTTCAATTTCTTCACCCTATGTGAGACAGTGTCTATGTGTGAAATTCTCTTATCTGGTTATCTTTCAGCTATTTCCAAGGTTGAGATGGAAATAGCTGTTGTGTTCAAGTACCTGGCAATCATGTGACAGGACAGCAAATAGTTTCATTTCTATAAGCTATAGAAAGTTGAAGTTTATCACAGTGCAACTTGGTTTTGATAATTCAGTTTAGTTGTTGTTAGATAGTGGGTAGAGATGACAGGAGACAGACTTCCAAAGCAGCTCTTTATTTCAGCTCTTGTGTAAGCAACCAGCTAAGAGCAGTCTGACAGCTTGCCCTTTTATAGGGAGCTGTCAGACAGACCAGCCAATAGCGTTTGAGCTTTTTCCCGCTCAAACGCTGGACCTGGTTGGAACCATGCAACACAGTTGAAACAGTTAGAACATAACACCCCTCCCCTCCTGGATGGAGCTGTCCAGCATACGTAATCACGCAGGTAGGCGGGGCGTTATGAAGCCCTACTAGACCTGCGCAATTCAGATGGCGGTGAGGCAGCGGACTGTGCGGCCAGG
>QLTV01002568.1:33814-79864 GCA_003457575.1 Thermophis baileyi
GGCAGGCAGATGTCTGCCTGGCTGGTTGAAAGTGCTGAAGAAGCTAGTCACAGTTCTCCTGGCCCAAGCCCTCGTCGCCACTGTTAGATAGTGGGTAGAGATGACAGGAGACAGACTTCCAAAGCAGCTCTTTATTTCAGCTCTTGTGTAAGCAACCAGCTAAGAGCAGTCTGACAGCTTGCCCTTTTATAGGGAGCTGTCAGGCAGGCAGATGTCTGCCTGGCTGGTTGAAAGTGCTGAAGAAGCTAGTCACAGTTCTCCTGGCCCAAGCCCTCGTCGCCACTGTTAGATAGTGGGTAGAGATGACAGGAGACAGACTTCCAAAGCAGCTCTTTATTTCAGCTCTTGTGTAAGCAACCAGCTAAGAGCAGTCTGACAGCTTGCCCTTTTATAGGGAGCTGTCAGACAGACCAGCCAATAGCGTTTGAGCTTTTTCCCGCTCAAACGCTGGACCTGGTTGGAACCATGCAACACAGTTGAAACAGTTAGAACATAACACCTGTGATTCAACTCAGGGTAGTTTTATTAATGACTGCTGCTTTTATTAAATGCCGGTGATGTTTAAATGACATTGTTAACTTTTCACAGGCTGTTATGTAATTTTAATTGGATAGATGGGTTTATGTTTACTGATATTGACAGCTATGAAATCTTGTAACCCATGTTTAAAAGGAGGTATTTTACCCATTTTTAAAATACTACTTAACATTCAGCATACTATCCGCTTCTGCACATACTTCAGTCCTAATGTTTATTTCATTTTACAGTACAGAAATACAGCAATATACATACCAGCTAGGATTTTTCTGTAAGTGTTGTTGTATGTTTTCAGATTCAGAATTCCCTTCAAGCTTACTTTTACTATGTCTGATTGGTGCCGTTTTGGCTACATAGGAATATTAGGAGAATGAATTTGCTATTTGAATTTAGTATATCTGTTGCTTTCATTTTTGTGAATTTGTAAGGCACGATTGGGAAGATGGCTTCTATTTAAGAAATAAGCGAATACTGAATTTTGTGAGCTTAATAACACACCCCATATGTTTAATATAGAATCCAGTTTCCCAGTTTAGTTTCATTTTATCACCCTAATTCCAGTTTCCCATACTGCTTCCGGTGAAAGACACTATATGCCAAGTGCATTCAAACTATATTGCCCAGGTTAAAGTGTTCATTCCTGGATCTCCTCACAGTTTGCAGTTATTTAATTTCAATCAGAAGTAGCTCCCTCTGTTTCTCCCTCCATGTGTGTCATCATCAATCTTTCCCTGCTCTTTTATGAACATCTCCCAACATGCAACAGCTAAAATAACCTAAGTCTGCAGAGCTTTCACTGCTCAGTTATTAATAAGCATTCTTTTGACAACCTTCGTTATAAGACATAATGGAATGTCTCTCTCTGTCTTCATATAAAAGGTAGGTCTCCTGCTTCAAACTGAAAGAGCAGAGAGATGGAACAACAGCTGGTTTCCATCAATGGACAACTTTTTATGGGGGCATTCAGTCTTTTTGCCCTGCTTAAAAACCATTTCAAATACTCCCTAATTTGAGGCCTGCCAATCTCAGTCTAACCCAACTTAAAGGCTTACAGTGAAGAAATAAAATGATAAGGAGAATTATGTACAGTCCTTGAACTCTTATTGGAAATAAATACGATAGCAACATTCAGTAACAATAGAATCTGAGATTATTATCACATGATACTACTTGCCTGTGGAAAAAAGCCAAAGCGTTTGCAACATGTTTGGTGTGTTGTGTATCTGTATGTATCTGTATGTGTGTGCATCTCCTTCATTTTCCAATTCCATTGCAAAGATCACATTTCTGGTGATAGGAATCCAAGGAAAATGAAGCACATACATACATACATACATACATACATACATACATACATACATAATTTGTAACACAGACAATCTGAGTAACTTTATCATTCATTCCAGCTCATCATTCACTTCTTGGCTGGGCTCAGTAAGTAACATCAGCATTTGTAGGTATTCATGTGCACAATACGGTACTTACCACATTATTTATAGCATTTTTATATGAAGGACTGAATTCTACAGTACATACTTCCCCGATATATTTATATGTCTCTGAAAATTGATAACTAATTTACTATTGTGCTCAAACCTATATACCACCTATTTTTTCTTGTTAAATATTGGGATGCAGCATTTTTGCTAGTTAGGCTAGTGTTAAAGGATTTCTAATTTAAAATATAAACTTACTGCCTTAATATATATAAATTGTAAACCTCCCTAGAGAGTAACTTAACAGCAGTAAGAGGACTGATATTAATTCATCTTTTACAGCACTTTTTTCATGTATAATTATTTCAATTTCCTTGAACTTACAAGTGTTGGGTCTCTAGCAGGATAGATTCTGTTCCATGTGGAGCTGCAACAGACTGTTAAACATATGCAATAAATAAAATTACAGGCCTACTTTTTCAGGAAATAATGTTTTCCTACAGACAGAAGTATTAGTGTATTTCTGGTTTGCTTCACTCTCAACTTGAGGGTTAGAAAAAGTTCACTAGATTTCATCTTAACTCTTAACCTTTTTATAATTTAGAATTCCAGAAAACTTGAAGGAATGAAATATATGTTTACTGGAAGCTTTTGCAATGTAAATGTAAGCACTGGTGAACAACATCTTTTAAAATGTATATAAGAACCATTTTCATTGGTAATGAAAATTTAATTGCTGCCATTTTCAGATTTGGCAACTACTCTAGTAAATGTTTCGATATTAGAAAAACAAATAACATATCAAGCCCAGAAGAAAATAATATTTGATTTAATGTAATTAAACTGTAAAACAACTATAGTTGGAATGTTAAAATCATTAATTCTATCATGATTATTATCACTGTTCACAGCTATGTTTAATAGGTTTTTAATGTTGCTTTTATTTGTACTTTGCTTATTAATTTATTGATTTAATGGATCGTGTTCTTTTTCTTTTCATTTTGGATTTTTGCCATGGTCATTTAATTTATATTGCATATTTCTAATGTAGCTGCTGGCAGTAAGAAAGATTCAGTGACATATAAATCTAATACAAAAATAAACCATTTAAAGCTGTTTTGATCCTTCTAGCTGTCTGACTTTTGGACCTATATTTCCTTAGATCATAAACTGCCAGTTCCTTAGATCATAAAACGGCCATTCAATCTTAGATTATTTTCAAAAAGTTGTTTGGGTTTGGAAAGGCTTTTAATATCTAACCATGCTTTAAATAATAACACAAATAATAATAACTGTATTACTATAACCCCTCAATCCACTAAGAAAGCTAGTATCAAAACCTTCTTTAAAAACAGTGCCCAACTAAAACAGCAGAGACAAGTAGGCAGACATAATAAACTAAAAAGATATTCAGTTAACTAATTTCCGTAATATTTCTCCCTAATCACCAAGGTAGCTGAAATAAGAAATATATTATGTGATGAGGAACAAGATGCTCCAAAATGTGGGTTCAAATTATGGCTGTAACAATCCTGTACATACTCACCTGTGAAGGAAGGGATGGAAGGCCTTCAAACGAAGATCTATTGAGATGCAAAGGACAAGAGAGGTACTCATTGTGAAATCCATATTCCCCAGTCTTTGAACATTCAGGATAATACAATTGCATTAATTGGGCTTCTAAACAAGCAGACAGCTATTTGCTGAAGAATACATTCTGAAATTCCCAGATGTTATTGATGCAAAACTGTGCCACACTAAAGCACAGCAAAAAAGCTGCATCCAATGAAGTCCCCCTCCATCAATATCATTTAAAAACAGTTTTGACTAATTCTACCGTCTAAAACTCTACAATGCAAATGGAATTCCAGAGCATCTCCAAATTGTAAAGCTGCTCCTTAACAGGCAGCATAATTCCATGCAGACATAATGACCAAAATACAAGGTAGACCTCACTTAACAACTGCCATCCCAACAATCCACTCCCAGTATTACTGAAAAATTAAACTAAAATAAACTAAAACTAAGCTAAACATAAAAACATCAAGCCAGTTTGGTGTAGTGGTTAAGGTGCTGGCCTAAAAACCAGGAGACTGTAAGTTTTAGTCCCACCTTTAACACCTTGTGGAGAAGAATTGTGAGGGCCAACCCACTTTGTGAAGTGCTTGTTTCAAAGGCTTTGCACAAGTTACCTTGTCAAGGCATGAAGGATGTTAATCTTAACTTGCATATGATGGAAGTAGGAAAGTTATTCTACAGTGTCACAGATACATTAATTCATAACAACCTCCCATTTCTTTTTATCTTTTAGGTAAGAAATGACAAAATGCTGGCATTTACTCTTCTGCTCAAAAACTGTGATTGATAGGCAGGACAATATCTACTTAACTATTTAAAAAAAAACAAGTGGAATGGTACCTCAACAACATCATAATTCCCAGATAGACAAGGGTTTTTCTTTTTTCATTCTCAAGAACTGAAATGCATTCTGTTTGGAATTCATTTACATGCCACCGTCTTCTTATGACTTTTGAAAAACAATATTATTTTATCTTTTTTACATTGATTTCAATCTGTCATTGTTTTGTTAATTTCCAAAAGTCTTTTAAAGCAGTTGTAGTTAAATGTTTTTATTTTGTAAGCAGATATAGTTTCCTAATGGTATTTTAATAAAAAGTGCACAAACACACACTCTTCAGGATGTATGTCTGTTTTTCTATTTAGAGTTAAATATTAATATTATCCTCCAAGAGTTGAAGAAGGAATACGTAGCATGTCCTCCTTCCTACTTTTCACCAGAATGTGTGGGATATGCTGGACTGAGAAACAGCAAGTAGCTGAAAGGGCATTAAATTCAGATCTTCCAGAACTTAACCTAACATCTTAATCATTACATCTCTCTCTCTCTCTCTCTCTCTCTCTCTCTCTCTCTCTCACACACACACACACACACACACACACACACACACACAACACATACATGCACCCACACACCCACACCCACCCACACCCCACCCACACACTCTTAATGAAGGAATATATTAAATACTTTTATTACTAGTGACAAAAGACAAAAGTGACAAAAAGTATCTCTACAAAATCTTCAGTTGGATGGGGTTACAAAACCTGTCATTGAAAAAGAAGAAAACAAGAAGAAAAAAAGGCGGGCAGACACATAGACTCAAAGATTGTTAAAAGTGATAATTTATTTGATTACATCTATGAACTCACTATATTTATTTTGGAGAGAATGGACCATTTTTTCAAGAGAGCTGGGTGGACTTTTAATAACATTTTACCACTATAGTCTATTTCAGATTACTAAAAAAGAAAAAAGATTTTCTATTTCTTATTTTTAATGCCTTTTATAACAATCCATGTTTTTCAGCTGAAAAATAAAGTGTTAAACTACTTACAAACCTCTCTTTCTCTTTCTATAATCATTTTTCCACTCAATTCAGTAAGGGTATTTTAATAATTCCTTAACGCACTGTTTGGCTTATGTCTCTTCATTTTGCTAAGGAACCCATAACTCTATTAAAACGAGATGAATGATTAACTAGATGAATTTGAATGGATCTTTTAAAAGAGCTGCTTTTCTATAATCAGTGTATTAAAAAATGTTCGTGTCCATTTGCATTAAGGACCTCATGGTTTTTGCTAGTTAAAAATGAAAGCCAAAAATCCAGGACTGATGCCTGATTGGCAAAAAGCCAGTGAAATGAAATTAAGAACATATGTTGAAAAATCCATTTGTGACAGCAGATCCATTTCTCAAAAATGGTAGCTTAAACCTCCGTCGATGGTTTTATTTTTTTTTCCTTATCCCTCCACCTTTGAATTTCTGTATATTAGTGACCCTTTTCCTTAGTTTATTTCCCAGGGTTGGACCATACGAGCTGAAGGTTCTCTATTTAGCTAAGCTGTAGTTGGTTATCATTATGAGTAGTTGAATAAGACATAACTGAGTGTATACAGCTAGTCCTTGACTTACAACCACAATTGAACCCAAAATTTCTGTTGTTAAGTGAGACATATGTTAAGTGACTTTTGCCCCATTTTACGAGCTTTCTCACCACAATTGTTAAGTGAATCCCTGCAGTTGATAAGCTAGTAACCCGGTTGTTAAGTGAATCTGGCTTCCCCATTGACTTTGCTTGTCAGAAGGTCGCAAAAGAGGATCACGTGACCTTGGGACACAGCAACGGTCATAAATATGGACCAGTTACCAAGCATCTGAATTTTGATTACATGATCATGAGGGTGCTGCAACGGTCGTAAGTGTGAAAAACGGTCATAAGTTACTTTTTTCAGTGCTGTTGTAACTTTGAACGGTCACTAAATGAACTGTTGTAAGTTGAGGACTACCTGTACAAGGCTCCAGGCCAAAAGCAAACCTGATTGTTGCTTTTAGTGGCCTAGGGTCACATTTATTATTTTTTTGCATAGTAGAGTGATATTTGGAGATTTTTTATATATATAATTGTAACTTTTGTTTTAGGGATTACATTACAGTAACAGGTGTTTCCCAGCCCCCAAATGATGGGGAACCATACCTTTCATGTCTAGCAGAAAAATCTCTGAGAGACCTAAAAAGGAATTCCCTTGTTGCTTAGGGGCCACAGTGGTTGAATTCTGGCTTAAAAAGAACATATGACTCTAGCAATAGGCTATACAGTAACTTATACGTGGCTCTGATCAAAGATGAATGTTGTGGCCTTTCCAGCAATAAATGTACTGAAACTACATCAATAAGATTTCATAAAATTAATATTTTGTAAAACTAATTTACTATTGATCTTACAAAATATGAATGATTAGCCAAAATGTCTTTCTTCACTTTTCAGGGCCACAGAGTGCCACAGTTGGCCTGGTGACTAACAAAAGATCCTTGAAATCATCTAAACAGTGTTTAGCTGGGGGAGGAAAAGGCATAAGGCTTGTTCTTTCATATATGTAAACAGCTTAAAAATAATACAACTTATCTTCATTTCAAGTAGTCAGATTTACAAGTAGGTGGTTCTCCTTCAGGTGGAGGCTCTAAACTTTTATAAAAGATTATAAACTTCTATCAATGTTCTGCAATGCTCACAGCAGTGGAATAATTGTCTCTATTACCAGAAGTCTCTTTATCTATTTTTAACCATGTTTTATGTAAAATTAAGGACTGACTCATATGCAGTGCATTATCAGCTGTGGTTTATCCCATAACAGCAATTATATAAAAGTAGACACAACAAGCTTAATCTTCAAAAATTCTATTAAATAAGATGCGGGTCCATTTTCCAAATCCATGAAGATTAGTTCTAACTTTGTATTTAAAATGGGATTTTCTAATGTGAAAAGGCCCCCACACATCTAGAACCCAATCTTTGTGGCCAAGGGAACTCAATCAATGTTCCATCATTTTACGCATACGTCCCAGTGTATATCCCACTAAGGCACCAAGATTCCTTTGAAATATTAACCTTCCTTTTTGCACTTTACATGTTTTTCAGTATGTTGCATATTGCATTAAAGCATCAAAATTCATTTTGATATGCCTTTTGGATATTCACATGAATGTGAATCTCATTTGTTTACATTGCATGATTTCAGCTGGCAGCTGAGTTCTCTATGGCTATTTCATAGGCATGCCTTTATGGTTATAAAATAAAGTGCCTTGGTTCAGTTCAAAACTAGCAAATCTAAATTTGTGGAGCCTGATTAGCTTGAGATAAGTCCATGTGCATAGCTTGGATTTGAATGTGGCACTTTCAGGATAAAACCGGTTATACTTTAAATATAACAGAACTGCACATTTGGCCACTTTTAAAAAGAAAGAAAAAGAAACAGGTGTGATTTCAATTTATTCAGCAACTCACACACTTATTTCATTGTCACTGTGGTAATGCATTATATGTTTTTTTACTTATCAGCATTGTAATTGGTGTTTATACTTTGTGGCAAGCAGTCTTTTAGAGAAGGAAAAATGAAATGGAGTATGTATAAACCAACTGAATCAGCCTTTGGGATCTGACATTGATTAACTACACAGGAGCAGGAAAGAGGGAGCTACCTAGACCTTAAAGTAATTGCTCTCCTTTCCTTACCACTTTACAATTCATTGAAAAACTCAACCACTACATTATGAAAACATCCATCAGAATTAACTGCTTATCAACAATTACACATTACCTCATTTACATAGCCTTTGATATCGTTTCATGCTGAACATTTTGGATATCATGAATGCAAACACTGCTCTTAGAAAATGGAAGAATTTTTATTTTTAAAAAAATTACCCAGCTCCTGTGCTGTGCATTCTTTTATGATGGTTGGAATTTTGTGGTTTTTCTTTCCAGATGTATGTTTTAAGGAACTAAGTCCAAGGAAAGCAAAATGGAGGGTGTGATTTTGGTCCAGATGAAAGCATTACCTCAAAAAGGTAAATTTAATCATTTGAAGGTGTTTCAAATTGTTTTTTTTTGAAAGACATTAGTAAAATTTGCCAATCATAGCATGGATCTAGGGAGGGCGTGAGGGTGTGGTGGAATAGGTTAGGAACATATGTATTGTATTTGAAAGGGCATTTTCAGTTCAAAAATAAAGTAGCTCACGTTGCTATACGGCCTGTTCATTGACCAATTGCAGGGGAATCCTATGTCTACGTGAGGTCTGCTAGCTATTCTTTGTGACTCCCAGGACCAGTCTAACCACTGTTTCTGAAAAATCAATGGGGAAACAGAGGAGGAGCTATGGGAAATGAAGCAAGTGAAAAGATATCTAAGATAGAGGTGAGATAAAGCCAAAAGTGAATGTCATCAAGCACTAACCGGAGCAGGTTCAGATCCACACAGTGACAGTAAGAATGGCAAAGCATCAGGGGTGAAATCCAGCAGGTTCTGACAGGTTCTGGAGAACCAGTAGTGGAAATTTTGAGTAGTTCGGAGGACCGATAGCGGAAATTTTGAGTAGTTCGGAGAACCGGCAAATACCACCTCTGGCTGGCCCCAGAGTGGGGTGGGAATGGAGATTTTGCAATATCCTTCCCCCAGGAGTGGGGAGGGAATGGGGATTTTGCAGTATCCTTCCTCAGGAGTGGGGAGGGAATGGGGATTTTGCAGTATCCTTCCCCTGCCACGCCCACCAAGCCACACCACACCCACCAAGCCACGCCCACAGAACCAGTAGTAAAAAAAATTGGATTTCACCACTGCAAAGCATTTCACCACTGCAAAGCACCCCTTTTATTGCATAAAATAGCCCTTGGATTACAACCATATGTTTAGTGATCATTCAATGTTACAATGGCACTGAAAAAGTGCCTTACAACCAATCCTCACACTTATGACCATCACAGCATCCCCTACATGATCAAACTTTGGGTGCTTGGCAACTGGCATGTATTTACAATGGTTGCAATCTTCTGGGGTCATTCAATTGCCATTTGCAACCTTACCAGCCAGCTTCCAACAAGCAAAGAAAATGGGAGAAGCTCTCTTCTAAGCCATCATGTAATTTGATTGGTTTGAGCTTAATTTAGAACCACTTGACCTGTAAAATCCCATGGAACCACTAGATGATAGCAAACAGGTATTGTTTACTGTATGTAAATCTTTGAATGTCAACCCATGGGCTAGGCATCCAATTCTTATTATATTCAGTAATCAACCTACTTTGTGCTCAAATAAAATACTCCATAATTCAAGCCTACTTGTTTTATCTCACAATAAAATGTGTAAATCAAATAAACTTTCCGTCACCCCTTAATTGGCCAGGTTAGGAAACAGATACAAGGGTTAGAGCAGAGATCTTCAAACTTGGCAACTTTAAGACTTGTGGACTTCAACTCCCAGAATTCACCAGCCAGCATAGCATAGCTGGCTGGAGAATTCTGGGAGTTGAAGTCCACAAGTCTTAAAGTTGCCAAGTTTGAGGACCCCTGGGTTAGAGGAATGCTGCTTTATTATTCTTGGATATAATGACAGAATCCCGAAAGCTTGTCATCCTTCTTTCCTTAATTAATTCAATAAAATTTTATCATGAATAATCAAACCAAGACTGTGTTATATTTATATTCAATCCTGATTGGAATTTCTGACCATAAAACAGATCATTTTGGGTGGGGGTGTAAAATGTATCTTAAGAAAATTTGAGCATCAGGGGTGTTCACAGAATATGGCTAAAAATGTCAAAAAGTCATGATGACAGCCACAGTATGTAGGTGACCTTGATGGAGATACACAGGCAAAAAGGGTTAAAGTGTGTTTTAAGCCCAGAAGGTCTAGAGAAGATTTAGAAACAGCTGAGACAGATGCCTTCCTAAACCACTGAATTACCAAGAAAAGGAGGAAGTACAGTGCAATTAGACTTGTAAAATTCTGTTATAATAGCCAAAGTAGTTTAGCCATCCTGTGGAATTAATGTCACGGTCTAGTCTACTTACCGTATTTTTCGGAATATAAGACGCACCGGAGTATAAGACGCACCTTAGTTTTTGGGGAGGAAAATAAGAAAAAAGCTGATTGGTGGGTGGATCGTGATCCCGGAATATTGCCAATCAGCTGTTCTCAGAGGTGAATTTTAGCAACAGGTTCGTTGGTTGTAAGCTCTGTGCCTTGCTTTTTTTTCTGCCTCTTAAACCTCCGTTTGAGAGGCTTTTTTTCTGAAGCTCCGTTTGAGAGGCTTTTTTTCTGAAGCTCCGTTTGAGAGGCTTTTTTTCTGAAGTTCCGTTTGAGAGGCTTTTTTTCTGAAGTTCCGTTTGAGCGGCTTTTTTTCTGAAGCTCTGTTTGAGAGGCTTTTTTCAGCCTCTGAAACCTCCATTTGAGAGGCTGGGCGGGGCTACATTCGGAGTATAAGACGCACCCAGATTTTCACCCTCTTTTTTGGGGGAAAAAGGTGCATCTTATACTCCGAAAAATTCAGTAAGTGGGACTGACCAATGCTGTGATTGAAGCTTTATCCAATTTTATGTGCATCACAAAGACTGCTTCACTCCAGAAATGTTGTCTGGAATAGCTCAGTCTTCTGGAATGTTCACCCACAGTGAGGACGCTAGCACAACTTCAAGAGGGAGGCCATTCCAATAATATGAAAGACATTGCTTATGTGCTGGAAAAAAGTAAAGGTTTCCCCTGTCCTTTCATGTCCGACTCTAGGGGGCGGTGCTTACCTCTGTTTCTAAGCTGAGAGAGCCAGCATTGTCCGAAGACATTTCTGTGGTAATGTGGCCAGCATAACTATACGTTGAGGTGCATGGACTGCTGTTACCTTCCCACCAAAGTGGTGCCTATTAATCTACTCACATTTGCATGATTTCGAACTGTTAGGTGGGCAGGAGCTGGGGCTAGTAAAGGAAGCTCACCCCGTCATGCAATGCTTGGGTTTCAAACCCATCACGCAGCACTTGGGTTTCCAGCTGACAAGTTCAGCAACTTTAACTGCCGAGCCATCACAATATTTCTACAAAAAGAAAAAAAGGAAATGAAATAGAAATTAAAACACAGATTCATACAATGAGTGTCCTCAGTCAACTGCCTATTTCTAGATTTTGTCATCATATTTGACTTTCCTATCAAGATACATATAATAGAACACAAGCATTTGGTTTCCGTTGTTTGCAGCTGTACTCTCATTTGTCACCATTCTTTGAGCAGCTATGCTTTAAAAATCTTTAACAGTTAAGTCACAATCCACTTGCCCCTGATTGGAGAGATTTTCCTGCCTTTGTACCAGTGGTGGGTTGCTCCCGGTTTGGACCGGTTCTTAGAGCCGGTAGCGCCAGCGGCGGGAGGCTCCGCCCACCCGCCCGGGATGCTTCTGCGCATGTGCAGAAGCTTCTGTGCATGCACAGAAGCATCGCGCGCGCACGCGAACCGGCAGCAAAATCATTTAGAACCCACCACTGCTTTGTACCCTTTGCTGCTGAAAGAGAACAATAAGGATAAATAGGTAAATATTGGAAGTTCCTTGGTGAGTAAATAAACACTGGATGATCAGGCCCCATTTCATTTTCAGTCCTCAGTCACATTCTGAACTCATAAAGGGGAATTTTGGGGAAAATAGCTCAGTTTGCTGTTTACTGAATAGAAATTCAGTAAGCCGCCCAGAGTCCTTCGGGAGTTGGGCGGCATAGAAATACAATTAATTAAATTAAATTAAATTAAATGGGCAGAAGTGGTTATCCAGCCAATCAATGGTGCCTGGAGGGTTATTGTTCAAGCTCCACCCCTTCTCTCAGATACCTATGATTCTAATAATGGATAAATTTTACTTTCTAGATGTCAGGTATGAAACGCTGCCAAACTACCCAAGAAAATGAACAGTCAGGATCTCTTAAGGCCCTACTAGCAGGTGAATGCAATTGCACCCCTTTTCTGCCACCATAGAGAAATGGCTAGATAGCCTTGAAGAAGGTATGCAGGGACAGTTAATGTAAAATAATGACAACTTAGTCCAGGGAAAGAGGAAAGTGTGAGAAAGAAACTCAAAAGAACCCTGCCTTGATTTTTTTTGGTATGAGGGAAACTCAGGCAGCCTTTCAGGTTCCTGTTTTTATTATACCCTATAACAATAAAGTAGCATGCCTATAATCTATGCTCTCTCTTGAATAGGGGTCCCCAACTCCCAATCCACAGCCCGGTGCCAGACCACAGACTGTTTAGAACCGGGCCATGAAAGTGGTGGGTGAGCACATGTATGTGTGCAAAGCTGCATTTGTGAAAGCGGCACATGCACGGGTGCAAAACCATCCCCTCTCCCCCCTGCTAACTCCAACGATCTGCCAGAAAGCCAGAAAGTTTGGAGACCACTGCTCTTGAATTACTGTAGCTTTTTCCTTATATTTTGTTTAATTTAGCTTCCCCTTTGTGGAATAACGGAATACCTTAAGATAGTGTCTCTTACATGATGCAATGCTATTCTTCAATATATTATCCATTTTTACTTCTTAGGAGTCCACGGTTTTCCTATTTTTCTTCCATGCCCAATCTTGGCATTCCACGCACAGGCTGCCGCTCTTTTTATCTTTGAACCTGATTATATACAGATTGAAATGGAATCTTTTATCCCAAGCAGTCTAGGGGATAAAACAACATCTGGTTCTCAATATGTGGTGGGTCAAGAAGAAGCTCTGTGAGATCACTTAACTGGTATAAGTATTAAGGTCTTACCCTCGATATTTAGTCCAGTGTTTCATGCTGCCTCATTACTGTTGCAAACAAGACCCCAGAAAATGCCTCTGATTTTCTATATGCAGCTTCTGCTTCCGCATTTATCCTGGGATGGTGGGAGAGGAGGAGCGGGTGGGTTTGTCTAAAAGCCAATTTATGTGAGTTCTTTGTGCTGTGCATGAATGTTTTTCCCCCCTATTGGGATTTTACCTTTTTTTGTAAGTTTACTATACATTGAGCAGAGGTGGCGCAGTGGTTAGAGTGCAGTACTGCAGGCTACTTCAGCTGACTGCTAGCTGCAGTTCGGCGGTTCAAATCTCACCGGCTCAAGGTTGACTCAGCCTTCCATCCTTCTGAGGTGGGTAAAATGAGGACCCAGATTGTTGGGGGCAATATGCTAACTCTGTAAACCGCTTAGAGAGGGCTGTAAAGCACTATGAAGCGGTATATAAGTCTAAGTGCTATTGCTATTTCTGATTTCTGTCCTCAATTTTAATCATTTCCACATTATTTGCCTTATATGGAGGATGAATTCTACTTGCTAAATCCCATTCCACGGTAAGCAACTTTTTTGAGAAGTGTTAATGAGTAAGTTTGCTTATGATTTCACTGAAGGTTACAATGCTGCACTTATCTGAGAGTACATCTAATCAAACTTGGTGTGGTTTACTTCTAAGCATTGTGACCTTTTTTCAGCTACCTTGGCTCTTTGAATTTGCAGCCTTGCTGACAGCATAGTCTATTCAATCCAGACTTAGCAATAGTCTAGAATAATTACCTTATTCTCAGGTAAGATGAAACCTACAGCAGCCTCTGTACTTTCCAAGTAGTGCTACCCTTTAACTGTTGTCTCTTTAAAAACAGTTTTCTTCTGTCCTAATATGCGCACTATTCATTCAGAATCTGCTAACTGTCCAGGCTTTTAAAAACCCCACTATAAACAGGATCTCTAATAAATTGCAGTCTTGTAGAGATAAGATGTTCACAAAGCTTAAAATTATTTTCTTAGGAATTGAAAATATGCTTGGCTTCCTTATTCGAAAGTCCAATTGGTAGTAGATTGGCTTTTTCATTGTAAAGCTGGAATGCTATGAGAGAACAAAACTTCCATTCTGCAGGTGTGCCTGCAGCTTTCTCAGGCTAAAAACCTGACAAAGCCAAACCATTTTACCTGCTTGAGAGAGGAAAATGAGGTCAAAGTAGCCAACAGAATTAACAGCCAGGTTTGCTTTGTGTTAGGAAGACAGTCTTTATAGAGCACACTGTTTCGTTCTAGACAAACTGCCTTTAGTTTTTTGAAGAGTGGAATTGAAGTTGAACTTCCTGTCAAAATCGTATCTGAAAATGAAATATGTTTTGTTACGGGTTTTTTTGTTGGTCAAATTTATATGACTGCCCATTGCATAAATAAGCAACTCTGGGTAGCATACAGTATAACAGAACTAAAATAATATATGTATATAATGGTTTGTTGCACAGTGAGCCAGGTGTTTAAACTGGACTTGGCATTTTTCCCTTTGTATTGAGATCTTCCCATTGATCTGGGATAGGCAGATGTGGTTGTTTAATGATGCTAAATGTAAGCTGTTCCAAATAAAGCTGCTTTTTGCAATTGACTGATAATGATATGTCAATGCCAATGGCATTATAATGGTGTTCCAGATGTTTTGGGATTGCACTCAAGGTATCTATTACTATTGATATGGTTTTTGCTTTCTTTTGCTACAGTTGTTCTACTTTTATTTGCAGGTGTTTGTATTTTGTGATTCTCTTCTCTTCTCTTCTCTTCTCTTCTCTTCTCTTCTCTTCTCTTCTCTTCTCTTCTCTTCTCTTCTCTTCTCTTCTCTTCTCTTCTCTTCTCTTCTCTTCTCTTCTCTTCTCTTCTCTCCTCTCCTCTCCTCCCCTCCCCTCCACTCGTTCCATCCCGTTCCGTTCCGTTCCTCCACTCTCCCCTCCACTCCACTCCACTCCACTCCACTCCACTCTCCTCTGCTGTCTCCAGCTATTGTCATGTCTCCTATCCAGATTTTTTTGCCTTTCTTATTGACCAGCGGTCCCCATATATTTATTAATTATATATTATTATAAATATTAATATTATTAATATTTACCTTTGTGGCTTGGAGGCCTAGTGGAGAGGGGGGAGAGGGGGGAGAGGGGAACTGGACTGCGTGAACAGTGGGCTGGAGCACACGTGTATGCACCAGGGGTGGGTTCTAACTTACCTTGCTGCCGGTTAGCTTCCTCCCGCACCTCATGGCCGTGCCTCATGGCCGTGCACACGCAAAGTGCGCACGCACATGCACAGTGCCAAAAAATCTGAAAAAGTTAAAAAAAAAGCCAAAAACAAGATGGCGACACATGCACAGTGCCGGATGTGCTGCGCATGTGCAGAAGAAAAAAAAACCCGGAAAAAAATGTAAAAAAAAAATCAAAAAAAAATCCCTCCCCCAAAAAAGCCGAACACAAGATGGCGATGCATGCGCAGTGCCGGAAACTCAGCTTCTGCGCATGTGCAGAAGAAAAAAACAACCCGGAATTAAAAAAAATAAAAAAAATTCCAAAAAAGAGATGGCGGCGCCCACGGACTGGCACCGACAGAACCGGTTCCGTGACATCATCGTGACGTTACCAGGGGATCGCTACCGGTTTGGGCAAACCGGTGCAAACCGGGAGGAACCCACCTCTGGTATGCATGCAACTCAACTTGTGTGCACAGCTCGACTTGTGCAAGTCAAACTGCACATGTGTGTGAGCACCAGCCCGCCACTCACACGGTCCAGTTACAAACCACAACCCGGCAGGGGGCTGTGGCCTGGGGGTTGGGGACTCCTGTTATTAATTGTTAAGTCTTGGGTATTATGTGGCAGATGCTCATCTGTCTGAATTCTACAGTATTTTAGCTTCTTCATTTTCCATTACTTTATCTATTTTGTGATCTCATTAGTTCTTGCTTGCAGGCAAGTGGTATTTCTTGCACCTATTCCAGTGCACAGTTCTGATGAATTCAATATTTCCAGATATTGAGAAAGTCCTTGAGATATTGCTCCGAAGGCTCCAATCACAATTGGTATAACATTTCTTTTTCCATAAGTGTTCAATTTCGATCTGCAAGTCCTGGTATTTCATAATTGTTTTTTCCTCACTTCTAGCATCATCTGGAATAGCAACATCAATGAACCAGACTTTCTTCTTTGCAATAACTGTTATATCAGGCATGTTATGATCAAGATGCCTGTCTGTCTAGATCTTAAAATCCCATAAATACTTAATCCACTCATTTTCCAAAACCACCTCAATGTGATGATCCCAGTAGCTTTTACTACATTCAAATTCAAACCTCTAGCAGAGTTTCCAATGAATAATTCTGGCAACTCAGCCATGATGCTGCATATAGTCAGTTTGTGAAATTTTGCTGCAGCCACTGATCCAATGGCCAATTATTTAATTCTTTTTACTGTAAAGGCTACATTTGCTGTTATTTGTTACATGATGAATTTTCACCTTCATGTCATTATTTGACAAAGATTGTTCTTGAATTACTAAAATAAAACCTTCAGTTTCTTAACCAACTCCACGAGGGTTTCTATTTATCAACTATTCCTTCTATATTCTTCCTCTACTGACCATGCATTAGCTTATTCTCACAATTCACAAATTGGTTTTCAGTAGTCCTTTTTCTATATTCAGCCTTCATTTTTGTTATTTTCAAGAATTTTCCTTGATTGACTTCTTTCAGCAAGTTTCTTGGCTTTTCTTAATTCAGGCCATGCTTTTCTTCACCCATAGAAGTCCTCTACCCCCCTTCAGCTCTTGGCAAATGTAATGGATCAATATCACTTTTTGGGCGCAAAGCATTGTCATTAGTTTTCTTAGTCTTCTAATTTAAGTTATCAAGTTCCATGTGTATTATTAAAAAACTTTAAAACTATTAAAAAGCACAAATCTAAAAGAGAGGAAATATTGGCCAAAGAACAAGTGTTAATGACAATAGAGCTACTTCAGTATTTCACCAGTCCCTTGGGCATCACAGGCCTTATGGCACAATCAGGTTTGAGGGATTTCCAGAAAATCAACAGGGGTGAAGTCAGCTTTGCTTTGAGGTAGGGGAGGAGACTATTCCATAAAGCAGGCCCATCACTTAGGACCAGAGGTGGGTTCCTCCCAGTTCGGACCGGCTCGCCCGAACCGGTAGCGACCCGCTGGTGACATCACAATGATGTCACGGATCCAGTTCGGTCGGTGCTGGTCCATCTTTTTTTTGAATTTTTTTTGAATTTTTTTGAATTTTTTTTTAAAATTTTTCTTCTGCGCATGCGCAGAATCCGAGTTTCCGGCACTGTGCATGCATTGCCATCTTGTTTTCAGCTTTTCTTTTTCTTTTTGAATTTTTTTTGTACTGTGCATGCACGCCCACGCGGCGCGGGAGGAAGCGAACCGGCAGCGAAGTAAATTAGAACCCACCCCTGCTTAGGACCCACCAAATGTAGCTCCCTAGCCAACAGGAACCCACAGAATGCTCTCTCTGCTGGATTAACTGTAACATTGCTCTTCCAGTAAAAGGAGGCACTCTGCCCAACATCATTGCTTCTTCTTTTTAGTCCTTTTGGGAGGAGCAGGGGATTTAATTATTTCTAAAACAAAATTAAACGTGAAGGTAGAAGACCCTGCTTGGGCTAAACATATATCCATGTTTTTAATGGGCACTTTCACACTAGTGATTTATAGCTTCTATTAAACCAACCATCATTGTGCCCTATAATAGTAATGAGGGCAGGCTTTATAGTACTTCAGGAATGGCCAGGTGATGCTATGAGGAAGCTATAAGTCACTAGTGTGGAAAGGGCTGAAAAATCATTTAATCTCTTGGACATCTTACTCCCTTGGCTGCCATACTATTTCACACTAGCTTGGTGCATCCTGGCTTTCCTGCAAGAGTTATAGAGTAATATTTCTGATTCAGATGAACAAAATTGGACAGAGGGACTCAATGAGGCTTACATCCACGTACGTGAGTGTGGGATCTCAGAGTTATGATGCAATCCTACACATGGCAACTCAGACATAAATTTCACCAAGTTAAAATGAGCATATTTCCAGGTTGTTGATACAGAATTGTGAAATAAGTATTGAAGCCTACTTGAAGTTGAACTTAAATCCTAATAATTAATACAGAATCTTAGGAAACAATGAAAAGCTTCTTAAATGGATCAGAAAGGAAAATATGAGTAGACGAACTTTCCTGCTTCATGGAGCCCACTACAGTAGTGCAGCTGTTGTTTCCACCTTTCATAGTGACAGACCCCTAAAATAACAAAAAGAGCATGTTCTTCTATATCAGTCATTCACAACATCTGGAAAGATAGGGATGGCACAAGCCTGTAAATCATTAATATGTAAAAATACTACAAAAACAATGAAAACCACTTAAAATTATGTATTGAAATAGGTAGATTACCTATTTTGTTTCTTCATTGTCTCTATGTTTTGACGATCTCAAGAGAATCCATGAGACCTGGGTTGTAACTATACTCATTTTTGTGCTATGCTCTAGGCAGAATTTTTTAGGGCGGGGCGGAGGGGAACTGTGAATATAATTAGACATGGGATACTTCTAACAGCTGGATGGATTTCACACATAGTCCCTAATTTACAAAACATTGGATTTGGCACCATTTCAGCCCTAGCCCTGCAAGTCATAATTTCTTTGACATATTTTTGGCATGGCAAATTATTTATGTATGAATATATATCATTGTAAACGTGGAGGGAGGGAAATATTCTGCCCATACCTGGTTAGTGATAAATGAGCAACTTCAGAAGCAATGCCAGAAGTAAATAATGATCTTGCAAGGGCTCGTGTTCAAAATGTAAACTAATTTCTCTTTTTGTTTGGAAAAGAGCCTGCTCTAGATTTCCACATTTCTGCAACTGGCTGCAATACTTCTCTCAAGCTTTAATGAAATCAATTTGTGCGAGATTTACAAGAAAAATACATTAAAGAAGTGCCAGAGTGCCAAGAGTAGCTATACAGGATGTATCAATTCTGCAATTTTTGTGTGATGTTATTCTTTTTTTCTTTGACATTGTCAGACAAAGCAAGGGACAAAGTAAGAAAAATTTCACATGACAAAGCTGTTGTTTGTTCTAGCACATAATAGATTTACAGATGATTTCTACCATATTGATTTTCCTAAACGTAACATCTGCATGCATGCTAAGATAGTGATCAATTGATACAGTCAATCTAGATCACAATTAGCCAAACATATATTCCATTGAAATCAATATTGAGATGATGGTTATGGAGATTCTTCCTTCCAGGTACCAGTCAAAAGAGCAGCTTTTCTTATCTTAACAAATTAGCAGATATAGTTCCTTGACTTTTTCTGGATGAATGAAGTACAGTTCCCAGAAGTTAGCTAAAATAGCCAGGAAATCTAGGAATTGGGATCCAACTCAGGAGGAAAATGCTATAACGGGGGAAATGGTTTTAGGTCAATCTGATGTCAACACTTGCCTTTCTATGTCTATCTGTCCATCAATGCAGACAAATTGCATTTATAGTAGTATGGCAAAGGAATAATATGGCCTCTCATTTGAAGCAGGCATTTGAATTGAATTTGGCTGCCAGACCATCAGCTGAAAAGCTGAAAAAAACAATAAAACTCTATCCTGTGCT
Source organism: Thermophis baileyi (assembly GCA_003457575.1). Classification (NCBI taxonomy): domain Eukaryota; kingdom Metazoa; phylum Chordata; class Lepidosauria; order Squamata; family Dipsadidae; genus Thermophis; species Thermophis baileyi. Next base: position 53,623 of record QLTV01002568.1, read on the forward strand.
TAGGAATGGGCAGTGTATTGACTGGTATTGATTGGCCCGGTGTAGCTACTTTGGTCTATATGATAAAAGAAGAAATATGTGCCTGCTTGTGTTTGGCTTTGAGCCAATGATGATAATGATGATGAGTATTTCTATATAGAAATACTTTTTTTGCACTTTTTCCCAGAAGAGCCCAGGGTAGTTTAAACAATTTGATTTTGGTTTGTCTTTTTGATGTTAACCACAAGGTTAAAGATTCCAGCAGTATAGAAAGCAGATTACTTAATTAATTCGAAGAAATGTATTACATAAAGCCAGCACAATAAAAAACTAGCCAAGTTTAAAAATACTAAATGCAAAAATTAGAGCAATGTTCATTTTGAAAAACAGAAACAGAAACAGAATGAGAATCGCCATAGACATTATGTTCTACACTTTACATAAAGTACTATTTTATTTTTATTTCCTCTTCAAAAGCCAAGTAAACTATTCTCCTCAATAGAGGAAGAAATCACTGAAGTGCAAAGTATTTATCCCTTCAGGTTTTGTGATGCCACAGGTCAGACAAGGAATTATAGTTATAAATTAATAAATACTTATATGACATTACAGCATTATCCATGTCAAACTTTTTCATAAAAAGTATTAATGAACAAGGGATTGATTGTAATATGTTCTAATATTTGTGTACTACTAAGTCTAAAAAGGAGATCATATTAAGCAGAAATGGTAGTTTCCTTAAACTCTTATGAATTTATGGTATTTTATGGATTTATGTAGTGTCATGCACTATTCAATACCATGTCCCTTGGTGGGATGTCAATTGATGACTTACGCTAATTATCTTAGCTGCCTTCATTAGTGAATCAAGTGTAAATATGAGTAATGGTGCAATATTCAGTGTGACAAGCCTGCTTCATGCAATTAAATCATCCCTTGTTTCTTTAGTAATCAAATGAAGGATGTGCATCTGTGAATTTTGGTTTGGGTTAGGTATTGTACCAGTCCATTGTCAACAGTTTATTACTAAGCCACAATGATGACTTCAAAAGGGTTGTTCAATAAGCCATGGTTACAAACCATGATACTTTGGTTCACACAACATGCTAAGTAGTAGAAAGGTGTCAAAACTGGCAAGTAGCCTACAGAGCATTGTGATGCTAGCTCTGCCCCTTCGGTAAATACATTATCCTACTCATGTTCCTGGAGTGGAGCTTGCCCTGCAAGACTCCATCCACTATTTTGCTAATTGTGATACGCTCCAACCCAGAAAATGCCACCGGTACCACCTTCACTGCCCCAAAAAATCCAATAAATCACCTTATGGTACAACCCAATCCTTATATAATGAAGTGAGAAGAGAAAGAGAACTGCCCTTCATGTTGTTTTCCTTCCCTGAATCTTCAACCTGCTTGTAGTTCCCAGTTGTAGGATGAGAGAGAAGAGCTGAAAAGAGTCCTTATCAGCAGTGATACATAAAATCTGAAAGTCATCTCTCTCCTTTCCCTAAACTGCTTCCAAATGTCCAACAGAGTCAAAACTGGGGTGGAGATGGGGTGGATATGGTCTTCTTGACTGCCAGTGAGGGGGAACACCTCATGCCTCGTATGAGTGTAAAACATTTTACCAGAATTTATGAGAGCGGCAGCTCTAGACAAAGTTCTCTTGTCAGTTGCATAGCTGTTATACCCATTGGTTTCATAGAGAATTGCATGCTGATGATGGATGTCAGGATTTGTTCCAACCAAATCTCTTAATTGTTTTCAGCTTCACCTCTCTTGGCACAGCGTATGGTTTTCATTCTGTGCACTGCACAGGATGCAAGAGAGAAGCATGCTTTTCCAGCTTCCCTTCATCGTTCTGAGGGGCAGACCACCTTTGCCTGTTATTTCTTGGAACTGACCTCCTGAAACCAGTGGGGCTGCCTGCCAGGAAAATGTATGTAAGATGGAAGATCCAGATTTCACTTGTCTCAACAACACTGATTCGCTTCATACTTTAGAATAATACAGCTTTAAATATGGAATTCAGAGATAACCATCAGGCTTAATAGTTAAAGCCAGTTCCAGAAGTTGTGATGCTGCTGCCATGACTACTGTCTTCCAAAAATGTAATAGTGTGTGTGTGGGTGTGGGTAGGGCTGCTGCTGACATACATGCTGACATACATGCAAATTCCATGTAGCAAAACTTTAAAAAAAATATTCAAAAAGTATGAAATTTAACTGCTCTACATAACAAAAATTATGTAAGGGCCCGCTGGGTTGTTAGTATAGGTTATGTCACTGACCTTGGTGACCAAGTGTGCATGCATGAAGTCAGCATGCCTGTGCCATTGATATTGTATCTCTTTCCACTTTTACTTACAACCAGGGGTGGGTTCGGATCAGTTTGGACCGGTTCTCCCGAACTGGTAGCAGCCCGCTGGTGACATCACGATGATGTCACTGAACCGGATTGGTCAGTGCCGGTCCGTGGGGGCCGCCATCTTTTTTTTGAAATTTTTTTGAATTTTTTATTATTTTTTTTTCCTTCTGAGCATGTGCAGAAGCTGACTTCCGGCACTGTGCATGTAGTCACCATCTTTTTTTCGGCTTTGTTTTTGGTTTTTTTTCCGGATTTTTTGTTACTGTGCATGCGCACGCGTGTGAAGCGCGCACGCGCGCCCACAAGGCGCACCCACACGGCGCGGGAGGGAGCGAACCAGCAGCGAGGTAAGTTGGAATCCACCCCTGCTTACAACCATATGTGTAGAACCTTGCATTCTATTTCCCCCCCTCCCCCTCTTTGGCTAATACGAATGTAATTAAAGATATTGGAGAGCAGCAAGTAAAGTCAGACTAGTCATTCAAGTTAGCAGCACCAGAAGAACAAATTGTAAGCCAAGAATGAGTTGCTGAATTATAGCTCCTGGCATTTCTGGCCTTTGGTCATACTAGCTATGGTATGCTAAACAATGCTAAACATTGTCTTCCACCAACATCTGGAAAGCCACCAATTTCCTATCTCTGTAAACCTCTCTCCCCCCCCCCCTTTAACTGTTAATAGGAATTACTACAATGGCTAGAGAGGACGACAAGTGCTCGGAACATGTAGTTAATTTTTCAGGAAATTCTAAAAACTGTTTTTGGATGTTAGGGTTAATATTTCTGAACAGATATATTGCACTCTTTTCTGTTTGTTTGTTTTAACCTTAAAATCATTATTAATATGTTAAATCAAAAAGCCAAATCTTTTAAGCAGTGAATTGAGGCTGCATGCATATATGTAGCTCTTTTGGTTTATGATGGGGCAAATAATCTTTTTCTGGTGTTTGCTTACCAAAATCTGGCTCCCCCATATTAGTAGCAGGAATAGTCAGAAGCAAGAGTGGGATTGTCTGGGGGGGGGATAGCAAAGGGAAGTAAACTCCAACTCTTAGCTTAAGTCTGTATTCATTAAAAGAAGAAAAACTTCTTCCAATCAGATTTTGTGGAAAAAAATTTTCACCCTTGGCTTGGTAGTTAGGAGTCAGAATAGGCTATATCAAGAACCTGGAACTCCAATAGTAAGGCAATTGGGCAGGGAAGGATTAAATACGTTTTGGGAGGGATGTTCAATGTTTCAGTTCATAAATGTAGGGGTCAACATTTAATCCTCATTTATGCAATAGTTTTTAGGAAAAATCTACGTCTTTGCCTTTATGTCTGTTTCCATACATACACCCCTTTTGAAATAGTAATAACTTTAATGCTTTTCCTATAACAACAATATAACAAATAATAACAAATGAACTCTTCCCTTTTCTCAAGAATATGAGCTTTGTTGCATCTCTTGTGGGTAATAACTAAATCCCACAGATTAAGCGTCTTAAATTCTTGATCATATTTTAAGAAGTGAATGGCAGATTCACCAAGCATTATAGGCTACTCTAATAGCCTTTTCAGAAAGGCTAAGTGGATGCTTGCATGCATGATGACCCCTAAACCTTCCCAATTGTTTATTTCAGATCTGCAATTATACATATATTTTTGCTGCAGATTTTAAGCTTTTAGAGGAGCTTTATGAATCCAGCTGCAGTGGTTATTGGTAGCTTTTACAGGCCCTTCAAACCAACAGGCACATATGTCCTATGGTGTATGTTGATACCAAATCTCTCAAAGTCATGCAACTGCTCATGAGGTGTGCTTGTAAATCCAATAGTAAATGTACCAGCTGTACTCATAAACCCACATTAACAGCTTTCTTTCAGTTGCCTTACAAAGCACTTCATGCAATAAATTTGTGGTCAGTCCATATACGTACTTGAAAATATTTCCCCTTTTCTTATCTATTCTCCATAGACCAGACATTCAATAAAAAAAATGAAAGTAAATGGAAGGGATAGACAACAAAATTGTTTTAAAAGAGGGGGGGGGGAAATCATAATATTTTATTTATTTTAACTTTTTAAAAGAATAACCATAACAACATTCAATTGTTTTAAAAGAGGGGGGGGGCAATCCTAATATTCTATTTATTTTAACTTTTAAAAAGAAGAACCATAACAACCTTCACAGAGCTTGTGAAAGCCAATTGAGATTTCTTTAAATTCAGTTTGGTCTTATTCAGTTTTAATAAAAAGTTCTCCAAGAGCAGATCTTTTTTTCAACATGAATATTGGCATAATTTTTGTATTGGGTAGACTTTTGTGGCCAATACATTAATTTTAACTATTTGTTTGTTTCACTTAATCTTTTTGTTGTTATTTTGTACACTGATCTGACCTTCTTTGGTAAAAAAAGAAAACCACACAAAATTGCAGGGAGTTGGATAGCATATACTGCAAATTTAGTAATTAGGGCTGATTGCACAGTAAACCAGAGGTTTAAACTGGATTTGGCCATTTTTGTCCATCTATCGAATCCTTCCCAAGAATAGGAAGATGTTGTTGTATGATGAAGTTAGTGGTATCATCACAGGATATAAGCTTTTTGCAATTAACTGATGGTGATTTTGTCGATGCTGATGGTGTTCAAGTGGTGTTCCAGATATTTTGGGATTATACCAAAGGCATCCATCAATCTAACTATTGATAAGGTCTTTATATTTTGTGATTTTCTCTAGGTCTTTCTCTTCTCTTCTGCTGATATATTAAAAACTGCTGCATATAGAGCAGAGTTCCCTGCCACTCAGCAAATGGAGTGCGCACGCACATGTTTGCTTGCTGCTCGCACAAGTGAGGATGCACGCGCTCGGCAGCCATTTCCGCATCCGGTTGCAAACCCCTCATGGTCCACTAGTGGGGACCCCTGATATAGAGGTTCCTAAAACATTTAGGGTTGTTGTGTAGAGAAAACAGGATTTGCCCCCAAGATCAAATTTACTTGCCAAATATTAAAAAAATATTTGCAAACATTTAAAACAATAACATCAAACTCCTTTTTTTACTACCCTGTAATCCCTTAATTCGAGGTAGAGTATTTGTTAAAAAATATTTTATTTACTGTATGTCAATATCTAAGGGTTTAATAGTGTTATTTTTACATTATTTTTTACCTTATTCAATAAATAAACTATGAATGCACGCACAGATCTATAAATACATATGTTGATACACTGCCATTTGGGAGAACATTGCTGTTGGTATATTTCAGCTTTCTTCAACCCAGCAGTTTCCAAATGGATGGATTGCAGATCTAAAAATGTCCATTTGGCAAGATCTTTGACCGGCCTTTAATTATGTCTAGTTCAAATCCATAACACAACACCTACTGATTTGAAATTTAAGAAACTCTGACAACAATCTGGATAAATAGAGTGCCTCTTTTTTTCCTGAATTCCCAGTTGATGCAAACACTGGATCATGGAAGTTCATCCCTAGAGTAGGGTTTTATTTGCATGGGCATGGATGCCATCTTGGCTTTTTTGACACCTCCTCAGAGATGTCCCTGGTAGAGATTCTACAATATCATAAGAGCTGTGTTTTCTAATGAATGGGATAGGCACTGAAAACAGAATGTATCTCTGTAGCTCCTTCAGGCCCATTGATGCTTGCAGATTTAGGGCAGGAATAAATGTGGGTATTCGACAAATTCTTAACAAGAAAAACAGTTAGAATGTTGACCTAATAACTCATGTATTTAAGACTCACTTTTTAATGAACTTTTAAAAATTAATTTTTCATTAAAAATTACATCTTAGTGGAACTTTTAGAGAACTTGTCTCTCGGGATCTTAAGGACGGTTCCAGATTTGGATCCTCAAATTCTGCTTCCCTGGTTTAGACACTAATTTGAACAGGTCAATAGTATTCTACAGATTTAATTGAGGAAATTAAAAAATGGAGTTCCTTATTAGGGTTATTACTATCCCTTATACAATAAGGTGTGTATGGGTTTTTAATTGTTTTTAATTGTTTTTTATTATGTAAGTTTTCTATATTTTATTATGTTTTTTATATTTGCTGTAAGCCGCCCAGAGTCCTTTGGGAGTTGGGCGGCATAAAAATGCAAATAAATAAATAAATAAATAAATAAAATAAAGGGAAAATAAACAGCAATTGCCATTCAAATCTGACTCCTGTAAATGTAGGAGTTTTCAATGTTCAAGCGGCATAGAAATTACATGCCGAAGAGCATCCAAAGATGGCAAGTGAATAATTCTAAAGATATCAGACATACTTTTGGAAGCAACACTGGCCATCAAGCAGAGCAGCTACAAGAATGATCAAATAATGTCTGGGAAAATTTTAAACTACTACTTGGTGCAAAGGAGCCAAGGAGAAAATATATGAATGTTGGAAAATAAAAATGACATTACCCTAAATATCCTACTATCAGAAAAGAGAAGCTGGTGTGTTTGCTTTTGTCTAAAATAATGAATAATGTCAGTTTTTATGTTCCGTAAATGTTGCTGTCTTGTAAAATACTATTTTGGGAATAAAATTAGTAGAAATATTTAGAAGTTTTGATGCCAAAATATATATGAGCCAAGTTGATTTACTAATTAAATCATGGACTTCTTTACACTCAATGTCAGGAGTATCCGTTCCATTCCATCTTAATTTTAAATTCATGCAAGACATTGTCCTTGATTCCTTTCTATTAGTTCCAAGTCCCCCTAAACACAATGAAGTAGAAGAGAAGAGATACAAGAGATGTTGGCAGATGATCATCTGCTCCAGTTAAGACTCGTTAGGTATGTTTTCTGGACTTTTTATTCTTCTGTTTGTTTTGGCTTTTAGTGCTATACTATATTGTTAGAAGAAACCAAAATTTGGGATGTGATATGAACCCACTTGTAAGATTATAATGCTAACATTATAATGTTCTAATCCCATTCTAATATATTACTATCTTGAATCTTCTGATCTGGCCTATTTGCTTATTCCCTGATAGGTCTGAACTTACTTGCAAGGATTGCATCCATCTGGGATAGGTGCCAGGCTCAAATGTTCCCACAATGCAACTGGTCTTTGGGAGCAATTCTACAGCTGGGTCAGTTAACTGATGGCCCTTCTGATGGTCCAAAGGAAAGAAGATAGGATTGCATCATCACTTCTCTGAAGCTCTAGGAGAGGAATTTCCCGCTGATTGGAATTCCCACCTCATTTTGTCTGTCAGCTCCTCCAGAAAGGAGTCAAGGTATAGTTGTACCTTTTTTCTTAAATCTGTGCCATGGTTTTCCTTTTTCCGTCATTGCAAAAAGAAAAAAAAAGATGCTGATTCTTCACATCAAACATGTCAAAAGATATCTTCTCTCCAGGAACGCTTTTCCTCATTCAGACGTTTTGGAGCACAGAGAAACTACTTTATTGTGGAGAAGAAAAAAGGTCATGTACGTGAAAAAGGTCTCCCTACATTATGCTATATCTATACTTGTATATGCCTCATAGTATAAATTGTCGTGTCTTTTAGAGTCAATGGACTTCGGGCCATTCTTTTCACAACCTTGGATAGCACTTTTGCAGGCTTCACACAACAGCTGAGCATGGATGGCTTTGGCTTCACAGCTTCAGTCCCTAAAAAGACATAGAAAGGTTAAAAAAAAATGTGGGTGGGGGAATTGGGCTCAGTGCTAATGTTATTGTCCTACCGTTGGCCAGTTAAGAGGATACTGGCTGTCTCCCAGGGAACTCTGCTTAATTTGGACATCCATTAGGTGACACAAGACTGATTAGAAGATTTGGATGATGCAACTGATGGCCGTGTGGATGGCTGTTAGGTTGTGTTTTGCGTAGCTAATACAATATTGAGCTCTATTCTCTCCCTCATGATCCCATACTTCGAGGAGGTTTCAAAGTATTTGTAGCAGGACTTCCAGATTCTGTAACAGCTTTGTTCCCTATGCCATCTGTCTGGTAAACTTGCAAAATTTGTTTCTCTTGCCATGTACATATATACATCCGAAGTAGACTGTATTGTTTCTCTGTGTCATATAATATATGTGGATACATGCATAATTTTGTATTTATTTATTTATCTATTTATCTTGTCATGTTTATATTAGAGGTGGAGACCCTTTGAGAGCTGTATGCAACATGCATTTTAATGTATGTCGATTAGTGTACATTCAAAGTGACAATAAAGTTATTCTAAGTCTAAGTCTTTAAAAGATCTAGGGCCACACTATTAAAAAATGCTACTGTTATTTTCCTTTTAAGCCCCAGAAAGAGGTTAAAAGCGTATTTAGAAATTAAGAAGTATGCTAAAATGCACTTTTATGGATCTTAAAAGTGCCATAAGGCATTTAAGGAACTTTTATTACTCTAGTAGCAAATCAATACCCTCTTCCTTAATTGGAGTTTTATATTTTAGTTATGAGATGCATCTGTAATACAATTCTCATATTCTTAGAAGATCCAGCTAATTTCTACAGAAGAATGATAGGGATAGAGATTCACTGATGAATAAATTCTGATCCTGGCAGCAGTTTTGTACCTTAATAAATTTTAGGGGATAATAATAGTGGCTAATAGAAATACAAGGTCACACATAAAAAAGGTGGATGCCAAGATTAGACAGCCAAATATAACAGTTCTTTAAAGCTGCTCTTAGCAAAATGAATCATCAGAAGCAGAGTTATGGGAAACGATGCATTTTATCAGTAAAGGTATTACATACAGCACTGTATCAAGAATAGATGTCATCATGGTTTAATAAATCCAGCATTTCTCAACCTGGCAACTTTAAGATAGCTGGACTTCAACATTTTTCCTGAGGAATTCTGGCAGTTGAGGTCCACCTATCTTAAAATTGCCAGGGTTGAGAAATGCTGAATTGAGCTAAGAACTTGTTCAAAATGGAGTTCTGCTTGAAAAAAAATGTTTTATAAGCAGTAATCCTGTTCCAAAAATAATGTTTTAGTAAAGAAAAGATTGGTGGGAATAACATTTTTATCAAAATGGGGAGCTAATGGAATGATGGATTTAGTGAAAAGACATGCTAACTGTTCTTAATTTCTAATGGCGAAGTGAAATTGTTCCTGAGAAAACATCATTTGTAGCTAACTGCATGGGCTAGCTGAAATGCTAGCTTTGACAAGCTGTGAAAATGATAAAATGTTGGTTTTGGCACTTCCAACTCTAAATAGAGCCCTGAAAAAAAAAAACCTTTTAAAGGAAGGTGTCAATTGATTAATGCACCTGCAGGTAAGCCAAGTAACTCATTGAGATATATAGGATTTTTTTCTTCTAAAACTGCCAGGAGTGTCTGCTGTACATGGGCACTACTTCATTTAGTTCAAAGCACAAAAGAGTTTATTACTGTGTTACCTGTACAGAAGAATCTAATCAACTAACGATCAAAGTTGGTGCTAAAGGTCAATGGAATTCATGGGGCAGATGGACTTGGGTTTTGGTTTTTTTGTGGCAACACAATGACTCTAAACTGATGACATGTTTAACTCTGCCTTCCGGCTCTTCTCCTACAAGGACTATCTGTACACATACAGGATTGCAACCTTAAGTTGTTGGTTCATGTATATAGAGGTAAAGATCACAAAATATAATGACCTTGATTACGCATAATACTAAGCATTGTTAATAATCCATGGGTTACTAAACAGGAAATAATGGCTTTATTGATACCTACTGCCCAAAATAAAAATAAACTACAATATGAGTTAGCATGATCTAAATTTATTTCTGAGGAGATAGACACAGGATTGCGTTAACACATGATACATCATCCAGGACAATTCCTTTCAATTCCTGTATTCTTTAATGCTCAAAAGGTTGTTAGTGGATTCCTGATTACAGAGAGATACCTTTTATACATGGTACATGTACGTATAATAGCAGGCATCATTATCATTGGAGCAGTCAGTAGACACCATAACAGGAAGATGACATCAGATGCAGTAGTGGGTTCTAAATCCTGTTGCTACCAGTTCGCTCGTGCACGCGCGATGCTTCTGCGCATGCGCAGAAGCGTCCTGGGTGGGTGGGTGGAGCCTCCCGCCATCGCTGCTACCGGTTTACTGATCAGTGGTGAGCAACCCACCACTGATCAGATGCATTATTTTAGTTGAAGGGAGATAGATAATTTGGTGTTGATCCAACATCTAGCCTGGAATATTGCTATCTGCCTTTCTGGGTTTCAGGTCTTACCCTGCTTTTAGTGCGAAGGCCAGGGAAAGGATAGCAATCTAAACATGAACTCAGTCAAGAGAGAATTGCTTTTTGCACACTGAAGTGCTTTGTCATTCAACAGGGTGGCCCTACTTCTGAAGGAGCAGGACCATAGCTTAAGGCAGCAGTTCTCAACCTGTGGGTCGCGACCCCTTTGGGGGTCGAATGACCTTTTCACAGGGGTCGCCGCACGCGCTAGCCAGCCATCTTGGAAATGCTCCCAGTTCGGCCGTGCCTGCAGGTCGCCGGACAGCCGGTAGCCACGGAAGCGGAAGACTTCGCCCACCCGCCCGGACACTGCCATTTGAGTTCTTTTACCCTCTGCGCATGTGCAGAATGCTTTGCGCATGCGCAGAGGGTAAAAGAACTCAAATGGCGGCGTCCGGGCGGGTGGGCGAAGTCTCCCGCTTCCGTGGCTACCGGCTGTTCAGCGACCCGCAGGCACGGCCGAACTGGGAGCATTTCACCCCTGGTGCCACACCCCCTTTGTCACCTCATCGTGCACGGGGAGGGGGTGAGACGGGGGTCAGGGCGGCAGGGCGGGGGTCATGGGGGGTTGCAGCATTAAAAAGGTTGAGAACCACTGGCTTAAGGAGTGTCTTGGAGGAGTTACAAGACACATTTTTCATGCTCCTGGATGGACTGGCAGAGTCTGCAGTCCACCTTCAGTTGGAATTGTGGCCCTACTTGGGAGAAATTTCAAGAAAGGCCAGATACTTGTGATAGTATTCTACGCCTTCAGCACTATTCATTTTGTGATGTGTTATACATTGAGTGTAGACTATTATCTCTGAAGACCACTTGAATTCTACAGTTGGCCCAGAATGCTGCAGCCCATTTCTTAATTGGCACTTGTCACCATTAGCACATCATAGCTATGACCCAGGTTCTGCATTGGCTTCCTGTTGACTTCTGGGTACAATTCAACATGCTGGTCTTAACCATACACCCCTATATATTTGGCATCTTCACTGCCAAATTTGACTGCCTTTCCCAGCTGGAGCCAACCTGTCCAATCCATGTATGGTGAGAGAAACTGATAAAAGGAATCGAACTCTGCAGGTGCCATTTATCAGTGGACAACACATACCTTATAGGACTGCCTCTTACTGGAGATCAGATTTACCCTCAAACTGTTTACAGAAGTTACTAAAAATGGAAATTATCCAGAACACCTATAGAGTCTGACATGACGTTATTGAAGGTTATTGATATTATGCTTTTCTGATTTCTTCTTTACTTATATCTTACCGTTTTTATTTTAACTTAGTCTGTACCATGGATGTTTTAGTTAGTGTTCTTGACCCTGCCATTGTATATTAACTGCCAAGGGCCTGATTTGCTTGATGCATTGCGCTAATTTGATAGAGAGATAAGATGTAACAATCACCTATTCCTTTTTGTCTGTTGTCTCAGAAATTTCGCACTAACGATTGTTGCAATATCCAGCAATGTGGTGTCAAATTTCAAAGGGTCATTTTATTTCAATGAATTTTCAATCCAAATAGCCTCTTAAAAGATGTTGTTGAAATACCAGTTTTGAGCTGCAAGGCACCGGGCCAAGTAGCTGAGCTGTTTGAATGATTAATAAAAGGAGCTTCTGCACATGACCACCAAATGTGTAGATGTCTCTTTTGGTGTAGCAAGGATACCAGTCAAGGTCAGCCCTAACTTGATGCCTTGTCATTGTAAAACCATAGGACTTATTGAGGTTTTGCAATTAAATACCTCTTCAAGATGGAATGTCCTAATCCCAACAGGTACTAATCTCTGTACTCTAAGTGGTTCATGGATAACATGTTTGCTTGACTGCATTTTTATATTGTTTTAAATTTGATTTTTAGTAATACAATTTTAATTAACCAAAGCTACAGCCTATCAACCTTATCGGATATACCTCCACTTGTAAACTATAGCTTCTCATGCAATCAACTTTTGTTTGCAAGTGCTGTCTTGTGGATTGTACTATATGCAAATGAATCAAAAGACAGCTGATGGACATCCAAACTAAATTAATTGAGTTGAAAGTCAAACTAATCAAAAGCAAAGAAAAACATTCTGGGGAGGTAAATGTGAATTTGAGTGTTTGTTAAAGAATACAAATACTCCGAAGTTTATTTATGAGTTTGAAAAGTCTTTTCAGTTCAACTTTATTTACTTTGGTTTTACTCCAAGTGAATTTTTACCTTCTGAATTTCACAATCAGTCTCAGGGTTAAATGAACAAAAAAAAATGTAATATAAATCTCACCTGAAATTCCCAAGGTTCATTTGCTTTCACATCAATGTCCAAGCTCTCCAAAACTACATTTCATGTTAAGTTTAACTGGAAAAAGATAAAAATGTCAATTTGTGATCATGCTCAGATATGTGAAAAGGATTTTGAAGTGAATAGTAAATCTGTCAGAGATTTTGAAAGAGAAACTGGGTTTAGTCTCTCCTTGTCTGAAAATTCATGTTTTTTTTAAGAATAAAGTCTAATTTGAGCATGAATAAAATTGGTATAGCACCGTGTTCTCAATTAAACCTACTGCTTAGAAGTCAATGTATTATGAACAACTTGAATGGAAGAATAGAAAATATCATTAATGAACATGCAGCTGATACAAAAGCAAATGGAATAGTAATGTTTTAGAGAACAATAGTGGCAAATATTTGTAGCTCGGGTATAGGACAAGGGTGAAGTTTCATTCTCCGAGCTTGTGGGTTGGTTTCCAAACATTTTGTTACCAGACTAGATAATATCCTCAGCAGAGTTTAGGAGATGTCAGTGTCAGTGTTCTTCTGTTTATAAGGGCTTCGGGTGTGGGTGTGTCAAGAGAGGGTCTTGTGATGGGGAAGAACTTGATAAGCTATCACAATAGGTATAAACCGAGAAGACTAATTTCAACTTAGATAAATGCAAAGTTCTGCATCTGAGTAGGAAAAATTAAAGGCATGTAGGTGGTAGTGGGGAACCATATTGGACAACATATGCAAAACAATATGGTACACATGCAAGAAAGAAAACTGAAAAAAAATGTAATACAGACTACATCAACAGCAGTGTCAAGGTTGAGTGAAGTCACTGTGCCAACTCTGATATAAAGCCTTATCAGTAGTTTCAAAGTGTTGCTCAGATAATATAGGCAGCCAGGAGTGTGGTAGAGAGAACAATCACTTCCGCGCACTTCCGTCGCGATGCAAACTGGTAAGGAAGGTAAGTGGAACCGACCCCTGACCGGTTCTGTGGGCGTGGCTTGGTGGGCGTGGCGTGGCTTGGTGGACGTGGCTTGGTAGGCGTGGCAGGGGAAGGATACTGTAAAATCTCCATTCCCACCCCACTCCAGGGGAAGGATACTATAGAATTTCCATTCCCTCCCCACTCCAGGGGAAGGTTACTGCAAAATCCCCATTTCCTCCCGATCAGCTGGGACTCGGGAGGCAGAGAATAGATGGGGGCAGGGCCAGTCGGAGGTGGTATTTACCGGTTCTCTGAACTATTCAAAATTTCCGCTACCAGTTCTCCAGGACTGGTCAGAACCTGCTGAATACCACCTCTGCTAGTTCTGCCCCTCTAATATTTATTTTCAGTATTTGGCATCTAGAAGCTGATATGTTTAAGCTCTAAGCAGAAACTCACTTCTTTTTAACCTTTTTCTTCCTCATTAAAAATATCCTTTTTGAGGAGGGTGGGAGCAATCATTTTGCTTTATGTACTTTATCTTCCACTACTGCCTCTTTCAGTTCATTATAGTAAAATATCATTTTTCATATTTCCTATTGGTTTAATGCCACACACTTCTGTGCCATCCTGTAATTTTTTCACTCTGTTCTCAGCAATTTCCATGTTGTCCTTCCTTATTTCCATTCACTAGAAAGAGTAATCACAAAGAAGCAAATAAATCATGCTTGTAGTTGTATATTTATTTCTTTGCAGTGTGTATGAATGAATATACTTATGCTTAAACCACCTGTTTTTCCGAGGAAATAACAGTCTCACCAGTTTTTCTGTAATGTCTTATCTCATCTCCATGTATCATTCCTGTCATTTAACGGGGGGGGGGGGAACCCTCCTGGAAGCATTAAATGAGGAGGTTGTATACTTTCTCCCCAAAAGTGTGTTACAAACCCATGAGATCTCCCTTCATGTCCAATCACAACAACCCGAAAGGACACATTTTAGTTTGTTCATGATCAAATCTATACCTTCATTTCCTTGCCGTCATCCATCAACTTCTTTCTACAAGATCACTTTTTCAGATCCTTCCTCTTTCTCTTAGTTTCATAGACAGAAAATATATATCATATATTATACATTTCTCTTCTCTTAATTGCATTTATTAATGACACTTCAACCATTTATTCTCTTGCATTCCATCTCACCTTCTTTCTTATGTTATCGTGGTCACCAGAGTAGTAAGTTCTATTACTCACCATGGCTTTGGTAAATCAAGGATTTCACATGCTTGTAGCAAAATAGAGAAGGTGTAGGTTGGGTTGCCAATCTTAGTCAGGCCCATGCTACCCATAGCATTCCTTGTTACTTGTAAGAGTAATAAATGCCCATTTGAGTACATTTTAACCAGTATGCTATTAGCATAACCAACTTTACCTCAAGCACACTTGCATGTTACCAGCAGGATAGAATGTTCTAGACTCTATACAGTGTGAATCGATAGTTGCTAGGGAGTTTCAAACAGTAAAATCTAAAAGAGCAGTGTGCCATTGCAGGACAGATAACTGAAGTTGATCTGAGGAGAGGATGCAGCAATAAATAAGAACAGAACATTAAACTAGACTCTAAAAGAAAGGGTAATCACAAGAGCTGAATGCTCTTAGGAACCAGAGTCTCTTACTTCCCCAGGCATAAGTATATTCCAGTTATATTCAAACTTAAATTTTGCTGGCTTATAGATGCTTTAAAAAAAAATTGTTGCACAGTACTTGCTGTACATTGAGGTCAGCTGTGGCCATCAATCAATGGACATTTTGCCTTTGGCAGCACATGTTTCCATAAAAAAAGAGTCTTTGGCAGGCCCCCTTTAGTTAGAAATGACAGAGCAACCTCTGTGTCAAGACATATACTTGATAAATTTTGCATGTGCTGTTGACTGACAGAAGTTCTGGCTTCCTGTTGAAGCAGCCTGTACAAGCTTCAAAGCACACAGAAATCCTTTTCTTCATCCCAAGTGAAAAGCCCTGAAGGGGGGGGGGGGGAAAGAGAGAGAGAGAGACTGCAGTCAAGTTGAGCCAGAAGACCGTGCCTTTTGCGGATGGGGTTGGGGGCCATGCTGGCATTCAGCAAGCTGAAATAGTTCCTCTTCCCCCTTCCTGGCTGCATTTGCTTGTCACTTGCAATCACTTTGCAGTTCCCTCAGACTTCTGATGGGGTGCTTAGCAGGTTCAATTATGTGAAATAACAGTCTGATTGAATGATCCTGCACTGAACGGGTATAAATCTAATTCACACACTCCCACCACTGGCCGAGATTCCTTATCTTTGGAAATCAGGAAGGAGGGTGGAGCGGTAGCCCTTTGTTTAGTCTGTGTGGATATGGTAATTATGTGCAGCTGGGGCTTCTGCTTGGCTTTGCTTCACTTTTAAGGTAATGCCCCAGCTACAGGGATTCTGAAACCCACTGGGGATTTCCTTCTTAAAGACAGAGTAAACACTGCTCAAGTCTTCAAAAACCTTAGTCGATTAAGGGTGGCAGAGCCTTGCACATTAGTTGCAGTGCTTTCCACTTGTTTCCTATGCTGACTGCTGCTGTGGGTCTTGCCCAAAGATTCCAGGAGAGAAAGGGGGGGAGAGAGAGAGAGAGAGAGAAAGAAAAGAATGAGAGCATGAGTGCAGAATTCAGTATCCTCACTATTTCTGTTTAAAACGAAGGGTTATTGTCCCTTTGGATTACTGAGCATTCTGTAGAGTTGAATTGGCACCGAGGACCCCTCTTCACATCATAGCCTGGCTACCTGGTGTGGAAGAAAAAACATCTCAAGGAATCTCTCTCTTTCCTCAAGGTAGGAATGTCCAAACTTGGCAACTTTAAGACTTGTGGATTTCAGAACTTGTCCATCTTTATAGCAGTCATTGCCTTGTGGAGATGAAACAGCAGCAGCAAGAAGATGACACCTCTTCACAGAGTCCTTGTGACAGACTGTCCAGCTGGGGTCTGTAGGGGGGGCCCAAAAAGGTCAAGAAGGTATTGCCCTCACCCCTATTTAACAGACATTGACTGCATGGGTGTGGCTACCATCTTGACTTTTTTGACTCCCTGTGGGAGGGGAACAGTAGGAACTTCCCATTTCTATGACAACAAAATAAAAACTGCATCAGCTTTCTTACTTTTCTTCTCCCCCCCCCCCCTTCTTTTCTTTCTGTGTTATGTCTTTTGAGTTGAGCCTGATGGCAGGGAGGATCTGCTTATGACTATTATCTAAGCCACTCTAAAATTGGAGTTCAGTGGCTCGTATGGTTAGGATGCTTGCTGACAATCAGCAAGCCCACGTTCGAGACCCAAGTGCTGTTGCATGATGGGGCAAGCTCATCATTTGTTCCAGCTGGCTGACCTAGCAGTTTGAAAGCAAGCCACCCTGAGTAGATAGATGGGTACCACTTTGGTGGGCATTTTAATGAGGACATGAAAGGAACCCCCAAATGGGCATCCCCTGGGCAATGGTGATGTAATTGGCTAACCTTTCAACCTGGAATTGCCTCGGTGCTTCCAACATGACAGTGAGCCAGTTACACTAAAAAACATTCTGGCTGAAAAAGAGAGAATATAAGTTAGAAATAATAATTTAAAAAGCTTACTAATGTTCAGGAAAGTGATCATAGGGATGCCATTAGAGATCAGCTGAGATCTTTGTTCCTCTCCATAATTTCAATAATTGAAATAAGCAAATTTGCCAGATTGTTATAAATACACTGAATGTTGCGGGATTTTGTTCTTCTAGCATAGAATATGCACCAAATCCTGCAGGTGTAGGCAGCCATATTTGCCCCTACATTAAACCCTGAAGCAATTTCTTTTGATCCTACTGATTCAATATTCTTTGTCTTTAACTAAATTTTAAATTCAATGCAGCGTTCCTAGATATAAGACTAATTGACCAAGTATGTTGGATTGGATTACAATCATGTTGTTAGTGAATCAACTACCTTATGAAAGATGTGGAATAGATATAGTGCTGCAGTTGGTGCACAGCTGAAATATATATCATTGAAATAACAGGAACAGACCTGTTGAATAACTATACACAAGCTTTTCAATAGTTCATCCACGCTCACATCATTAGTCCTAGGAAGCTGCCTGGATGAAGACCATTGGTTAAGTTGTAGGTACAGACGAAAGCCTCATCATAGTCTGGAATCATAGTTATGTTAATTTTATTTGTCTAAACCAGTCATATTGTTCAACCCATGGAGGTGGGGAAATGTATATGCATCATCTATGCCTAATTTTTGTCCAGTCTCTGAATAAAGAGATATGAGGCTGAAGCAGCCACCAAAAGGGGGAGAACCAATTATAATATTGCTACTATTCTCAATGGTGTTTTTTTCCTGTCACCATAGACAAAGTTCAGTGGGGTCACTAAAAGGGCAGAGTGTAATTCAACTTTACTCATCCTATCTACAGTGGCCTTAGTCTTAAGCAAGTCACCATATTGTTGTTGTTTAAGCTTTATTTTAAAAAAATCAACCCATGAGGAATTGGCTGACCAACCCTTGAATAGCATCCAGGCTACAGGCCAAAATGGCAGCTAACCAGAAAAACCCAGCTGCTTGTAGTTTGCTAGCTTGTCTGGTGCCAAATGATGGATAAATGACTTGTTCATGGTGGGCAGCAAGTTTGGCATGGCTTGTTGGCTAAACACATTGTAGGTCTAGATATTTGGCTCACAAAGGCTGATGGGTATAATTCACTCTCTACTGAAGTTCTGTGCTAGAGAATATAGGGCTATGAGTGGACTTTTGGATGAGGTGTCCTATTTTCTGAACTAATGTATTGAACATTAAGGCCTTGAAGTTTGTAAATAATTATGATTACAAAGCGGCCAATTCTGCTAAATTGTTATAGGCTTTCAGAATCCCCAATTTAGAGATGAATTTCTTATAACAACTGAATCAATGGCTAGAAAATGTCCTGAACTAGCATTTTTCGAAGGTGCAGGTTACAGTTTTTAGCCTTCCATACAAATTAACATCCCCATACACAAAAAAGTAGTATATCAAAATGAAAAATTCAGCCAGGCATTCATATAGTCTATTTTCTCAGAAGGGGGAAAAGGGGGAGAATGATCTTTTTATATAGGGAACATATGGCTCATGCTTTTCAAAGAAAGCAACCAGATCTGTAGCCTGGAGTGATAAAAAGAAGCTTTATCCTTTAATTCTCTTGTTTGTACAGAGGCCAGTTCAGTCTGATCCTGATTAATGCTAATGTTTTGGTTTTGATTATGAAATTAATCCATTACAGAATTATAGATCTTTATACTCTAGTCACCTCACTGCCAATAAAAGATAGAAATTACCTTTTCCAACTTGGAGATTTCAATTCATTTCCAGAATATTCCTCATTAAAAACAGCAACACAACACATTACAAATCCATCGCTTACATCCCACAGCACAACAGGAGGCTTGCTCGTGTGCCTGAACTCTCTTGGTCACTGCAAAAGTGCTTTCTCAAACCAGCAAAATGTGAACAAATCATAATTGACTGTAAGTACAATTACCAATCTGCAGTGGCAGTTTCATTGCTTACAATAGCACAACGCTCCTGAACAACAAACGAACTGGTTCAAGTTTATTTCGAAAGGAACCCAAGCCACACTTATCAACAGATGTCATTCATGGTGCATCCATCAAAATGATGGTGTTTATGGAACAAGAAATTTAAAACCAACATTTGTGTTAGAGCAGTAATGGAAAGTGGCTCCTTTACCTCAGCAGCTGAGGTTGGTTTATCAGGCAATGGGTTCAAACCTAGCCAAAGGTCTGCAGGTTTGCAGAAACACCGTATTTAAACATTTAAACATCTTAGAGGATAATTGATGCTTCTGAAATATATATATATATATATATATTCTAGGTGGTGTGTGTAGGCACACCACTTAGGATGAAATATGTATTCTTTATAACCAAAAACATTTTTTTAAAATGAAAAGTTTGGCATTTTTTTTTCCTTATTTCTGCTACTCTTAATGTTCCACAAAGAATATAAACTTATAAAGCAATAGTAGTAGTCTTGAAATTTTATATCTATACGCATACACACACACACACGAGAGAGAGAGAGAGAGAGAGAGAGAGAGAGAGAGAGAGAGAGAGAGAGAGAACTCAGAGCTTCCCTGTTGCTGCACCTTGTTGCTGCACATGGAATCTTTGCTGACACAAATACTGTACATCTTTGGGTTGCATCAATAAGATTTAACACTGTCAATGCCAAGTACAATAAATGTAGCATCCGTTTACAGTTATTTACAATGTTCTACATTATGAAAAGGACATTATTTTACACCTAAATAACCTTCCCTTGTCAGAAATCATATTGCTTGTATCAGGCCTGTATTCAAAAACAGCAAATAAAGTGTTTGCTCACCTGGAGAGGATGTTGTGGGATTCCATACTGTACAAGGCATATACAAAAAGAGGAGAAGGTCAAAGAACATGTGGCAGACCTAGAAGAAGATAGAGAGACAACATCATAATGGTTGAGGCTGCCAGAAAAGCAAGAGCCAGAACTTTGTATCTCCTTCAATACCCAAAGAGGAGGAGGAGGAGGAGGAGGAGGAGGAGGAGGAGGAGGAGGAGGAGGAGGAGGAGGAGGACTGTATCCTGAACTAAGAAATTGATTATGACCCAATCAAGCTTGACAGAGTCTTTATTAAAGCTAAGATCTATTCCCTAGGGCTACAAGAACTGGATTGCTCAAATCTGGGGGACTTCTAGGTAGCTGACCATGAGGGGACCTTAATGCCCTTTCTCCCACCTCTCCTATGAGGAAATCATCACAAGCTCTCAGGTCCACTGGAAGCTATTGTAGCTTGCAGTTTTGTGTGAAGCACAAATCATGCATTAGCTTTAGTTTTACTTAAACCAAACAAATCAGGATCAAAACCATGATTTAAACAAGTTTCTTTGAAAATATTGTAACTCACATTAAGAATTTCCCCTGGTTTGGACAACCTAAAATAACTTCTCCAACTGTTGGCTTGCACTATCTTCCTGTTAGCTATGTTGGTATCTCATGCATGTAATGATAAACTATAGCTCAACATCTTTACGTTGGGTGCATAATTTGGACATATCCCTACCAGGAACCAATACAAATTAAACCTTAAATCACATCACAAAAGATACATGCTGTTATGTTTTCTAACAGAAACATTCCACTGTATCCAATTGTTTTAATGTCTTACAAAATAAATGTATTTACAATTCAGGTTCTTATACATTGTCTTACAGATTTTTATTATAACCATTCCTAACTATAATAAGACTGGAGTATATAGATATATATTTTCCCAGCAGCTTAAATGAATTCTAAATATGCACTCCATCAAGAAAAAAAACACACCTACTGGCATAGATTTCATATGGTATAATCCTCACCCAATTGATGAGGGTTTTAACATATTTCCATGAGTTTAAATATGAAAAGAGCCCCTGGGAAACCGAAGCCTGATTACTTTCCCCTTTTTAGTACAGCCTGCAGAGTGTAAAACACAGCACATCAGAATTGAATTTGTCATCTCCAGACCTCACAGGAATTTTAGGAACTAAATAGTTAGGAAGCCATTCTGGTCCTTCTTGTTGCTTTAATCATAGTAGAAGTTTCAATTTAAACATTCAGGAAATCTCCCTTATTTAAAGCAATCAACTCACTGCTGAAAGGAGTCTGGCTTTAACTGTGTTTAATTTTTTGGCATCAGGCAGAAGTAGATTGGTTACAGCTAGTGCATGAAAAGATTCAACCCTATCCCCCCCCTTAATCTTTTAAAATTCCAAAGTGTTGCTGCATCATTTCTACTGAGACCTGCACAGACTTCCAGTAATGACAAATCAGCAAAATCAGCAAGTAACTCAAAGCCTCAGCCTCAGAAAATAGGCATAATACTGGAAAGTATAAGGAAAATCCCACCATAAAAGAGCCTTGGAGCTGGAGGTCCTTTGCCTATTTAAAAAACAACAACAAGCAAGCAAGCAAGCAAACCTGAGCTCCATGTTAAAGTTTAAATGTTAAAGTCCATGGTACCCGGTTTTACAAAAATGTATTCTGCTACTATATCAGGGAAGCTGAATGCTTTTGCAACTTGAGCCCAAGTTTGGAGACTGCCAGCTCACTTGATGGGATGTAGGACTGATAAGACTGGACAAAATGGTGACCAGATAATAGGCAAGGAATTGGACTCGCTGGTCTTCATAATACTTGTGCAAATGCACTGTTTGCATTATGAAATGCAAATAGTTTACTATGTATGGGTTATGATATTCTCCCTGGGTAAAGTGGAGCGATGGAGAAGAGATTATCAGATCAAGTTATCCCAGAGAGGCTTCAGCAAATGCATTATTTATGTTTTTGTGTATACTTAAAGGAAAATGTTTAATTGCAAGTGTAGGTCTACAGAGGGAATTGCTTCATTGACTGACACTAGGAGAAAAGAAAAGACCACTTGCCAAAACTCAGCTGGAAAATGAGTGAAATCCATCCTCCTGCCAAAGAGCCTTAGATAACAGGATACTGACAGCCAGGTTTTTGTTCCTCTCCAGCTGATTTCTTATTAAAAGCAATTGGCAACAGTTTTAATTTTTTTTAATGTTTGCTGATAAATGTTATAAAGTACAAAACACATACAATTACAAAATCATTTTCGCGAGCACAAGTTTTAGGAATAAAGGGCTGATTTGCACAAGGTTTGGAATATAAGAAATGCAAATGTGAGGTCAAATAGAGTATTTTAGTAGTGGCTTCATCTATTGTATGTCTACCTTACAGATATTTGTCAGCACTTTTATTCTAAGAATCTGTTTAGGGCAAGGAAAGACCCTTCCTTTTTTGGCAGGCAATTTGGGTAGCTAGATAAAGATTTACTTCCCTTTATCATATTTTTCAATGTTTTTACTTTTTAAAATAGATTCCATGCATTCTAAATCTCTTGGGTGGATGACTTATCCTGAAAGATATGCCTAGATGTGATTGCCTGCATCGGTCAGAATGGAAGAAAAACTGAAAAACCCAAGAACGTTAGCAGGCTTTGCTAATCTGGATTAGGAGCCCAGTGAAATCTCCTTTGCTTTGCAATGACAGGGAAGAGGTTGCAACTTCTCCCCCCACCTCCCAAAAGATCTACAACCATTATACATCCTTTTCAAGATGAAGGACCAAACTGGATTTGTGGTATAATCAAGTGCTTCTTTGTGTCTGCCTTGTGCCAATGTTCCCATCAGTTTATGAAGATGGAGACAGGCTGTTTAGTGTCTTTGCTCTTTGAGTGCTTCGCCCTTTGAGGATGTGAAGAACCTGAAGAACCTCATATTTCCCAGGATTACATGCAAAAGAATAAAAGGAATAGTTGAGCAGCATTTTTCCCCTCATCCGAAAACCTGGGTTGTGGGGTGGTTTTTTTTTTTTTTTTTTTTTTTTTTTTTTGGGTGGTTTTTTTTTTTTTTTTTTTCTTGTTTTGGAGAAAGAAAAGAACTGGTTCCCTTAAATACTTAGTTTAAAAGCATAGAATTAGAAAGGTTCATTAAAACCATCAATTCAACTCCTTGCTTAGTGCCAGGATCTAAATTAAAACAACCCAGACAGATGACTGCTTAACTTCCATTTCAATCCTTGCTTGGAAGGAGAATCCAGCAACTCTTGAGGTAGTTGGTTCTACTGTCAAACTGCCTTTATGTAACTTAAAACTTAAAGACTCAAGATCCATCCCACCACTAAAAGGACCAAATGGGAAAGACTGTAATGATGAAACCGTTAAGGCCAATCTCTTTAACACATTCTTCGGTTCTCAAATGTACTCATCTCAAATGATCTAAGTGCCAGAGCTCACTGTAACAGCATTGCCAAAAAAGCATTAAGAGTGGTTAATCTAATCTTACGTAGCTTCTTTTCCGGTAATATTGAACTGCTAACTAAGGCATACAAAACTTTTGCTAGACCAATTCTTGAATACAGCTCATCTGTCTGGAACCCGCACAACATATTGGACATTAATACAAACGAACGAGTCCAGAGATATTTCACAAGAAGAGTCCTCCACTCCTCTGCTCGCAACAGATGCCACCAGACTTGAAATTTTGGGCTTAGACAACTTAGAACTTCACCGTCGTCAGTCCGACCTAAGTGTAGTACATAAAATCATCTGCTACAAAGTCCTTCCTGTCAATGAATACTTCAGCTTCAACCACAATAATACAAGAGCACACAATAGATACAAACTTATGGTAAACCACTCCAAACTTGATTGCAGAAAATACGACTTCAGTAACAGAGTTGTCATTGCCTGGAATGCACTACCTGACTTTGTGATTTCTTCCCCAAACCCCCAAAACTTTAACCTTAGACTGTCTACTGTAGACCTCACCCCATTCCTAAGAGGTCTTTAAGGGGCGTGCATAAGCACACAAGTGTGCCTACCGTCCCTGTCCTAATGTTCTCTTTTATTCGTATCCATTTCATGTATACTTAATCATGTTTATACTTGTATCTGTTTTCTAATACATGCTTGACAAAAATAAATAAATAAAAAATAAATAAAATAAAATCCATTATCTAGTGTTCTGTACCCTGGACTGAAAGAAAGCACATCTTCATATTCTTCTATGTAACACCTATGTAACTTCCAGGTATTTGAACATTACTATCAAACCCTACCTCAAGTTTTTTCTTCTCAAGGTTAGGCATTCCCACTTCCTTCAATTTCCTACAACTAAAATAAAATCCTAATAATCAGCTGATTTCTATTTACAAAACAAGAGCCCAGAACTTTGTAGTAGTTGTTCTACTTTAAAACTAGGTTTCTTCTTTCCTCCCTTCCCACGATCTAACAGTCTCTTGGCTTTGAGTTTTCCAGGCTTGGTGCTAAATATTCACTGGACATTGATGTTATTTGCATTCCTACCCTCAGGACTCTCCCTGCAAACCAGATGGGAAACAACCCACAAAAGGAAATCAAGAACTTTTGATAAGTAATTTATTATAGGAAAGTTAAAGCCATTAAGAAATCAGTATCTGCTACGTCTCCAAGCCCCATTTACAGAAAATTAAGGTTTACATTAAGGTTTACATTCTTGGGCCACTTTCTTCCACCTGTTACAATATAACTGCTTTGAAGACTGTCTGTTGTGTGGGTTGCTCCCTTGTTTTAAACTATTTGCTTCTGAACTGAAAACTAGCTTCCATGTCCCTTTTTCCTTCATTCTCCCATATTTCCAAAGAAACCTAATTATTCTTCGCCCATCCTTCTACATGGCAAGTATGGGTGTTTTTACTTAATACACTTCTCTCTGGGTGTCTGTAGATAAACCCTTCCTCTCCTTCTTAGGGGAAACTGTATGGTACAGAAACCTAGACAAAAAAAAACAACAGTATTTCCACTTATTAGAGAGGAGGCTTCAGGGGAGAATTCAGAGTGATCCCCCTGGCCAGACAGTTTTTCCGTGATCAAAATAACTCTCTCCAGACATGATCAAGGGGGAAAATATGAGGTAGGAGAATATCCAATTTAGAGTTGTGAAGGGAGGAATGGTTATTTCCTGGAGGTTTGTCCCCTGACCCCCTTATCCAAAACTTGGATGGATCAGTTTTCCTGAATGACATAATACCCACCACTGCCTCCTGGTCATCTAAATGTGAGTTCCTTTCCCCTTGGAGGCAAAATAGTCATTGTATTGTGGATGGATTGCAAGTCCAGTTAAGGGTCTGGAGTTTGTGTGGCTATAGCAGATGAATGTGTTTTCTGCTATTTCTCAGGATTTTCTATACCTGGATGCCCCTTCTATTGAATTAGATATTCCAGTTGCTCTTGCAGTGGGAATCCAAAATAGATTTTACCTTAAATTGTTCTTCTCAGACTGGAGGGGAGTTGGATGTAGGAATGTAAGTTGCATTGAAAGCATTCAAGGTCCAGAAGGGGATGGGATAAAGGTGTTATGTTCTAACTGTTTCAACTGTGTTGCATGGTTCCAACCAGGTCCAGCGTTTGAGCGGGAAAAAGCTCAAACGCTATTGGCTGGTCTGTCTGACAGCTCCCTATAAAAGGGCAAGCTGTCAGACTGCTCTTTGCTGGTTGCTTACACAAGAGCTGAAATAAAGAGCTGCTTTGGAAGTCTGTCTCCTGTCATCTCTACCCACTATCCAACAGTGGCGACGAGGGCTTGGGCCAGGAGAACTGTGACTAGCTTCTTCAGCACTTTCAACCAGCCAGGCAGACATCTACCAGGTCCAGCGTTTGAGCGGGAAAAAGCTCAAACGCTATTGGCTGGTCTGTCTGACAGCTCCCTATAAAAGGGCAAGCTGTCAGACTGCTCTTTGCTGGTTGCTTACACAAGAGCTGAAATAAAGAGCTGCTTTGGAAGTCTGTCTCCTGTCATCTCTACCCACTATCCAACAGTGGCGACGAGGGCTTGGGCCAGGAGAACTGTGACTAGCTTCTTCAGCACTTTCAACCAGCCAGGCAGACATCT
>QLTV01002568.1:97102-132843 GCA_003457575.1 Thermophis baileyi
ATTCGGAAGAAAACCTATACCAAGATCCACCTGCACACGAAGCCCAGAGTCTATTTTTCGCCTTTAAATAAAATAAAATAAAATAAAATAAAATAAATTAAAATTAAAATAAAATAAAATAAAATAAAATAATAAAATAAAATAAAATAAAATAAAATAAAATAAAATAATAAAATCAAAGATGCAGCAAAAGTGGCAAATAGAAAAGAGCTGGCATGCAGGCAGAGAAGATTTAAAAAGAAACATTTATTTGAAACTGAAGTTTTAATCTGATCACCTGTGCAATATAATTTTTCACTCATTCTTCAACTTTGAATAATACTGTTAAAGTAACACAAAGGGTTTTTTTGTTTAAAAGAAAATTATATGTTGATCTGCAAACTCTTAAAACTGAAGTCTAAGGTTTTGGTGATTTGTTTTACATGTTAGAAATTAAACAATTATTTTTTATAAAAATCTGCATAGAATATTTGGGAATTGTCTGCACAGAAATGCATATATTGATATATACATACCAAAGCTCCCAAATATATTGTGTTAAGAAGAATTCCTTGCAGAAGTGTGAACATTGATTATTGTATAGAATGCATGCACTGTTTTCAAATAAGAAAAAGACAGGTTGAGTATAAAATTTAAAAAACTGACACATTTTTCCTTTTCTTTAGTGACATTCAGAACTATCTACTTGATATAACTGAACAACAGTCATACTTTTATTATAATTTTTCATATTACAAATATGAACTTAATCTCATATTAAAATAAACCAATGTATTAGTTTTGATTTCCAGAGAAGAAGTTATAATACTTTGCTGTGCAAAAATAAGAACATGTAGGCAGATTAAAGGTTAAAACATTTAAAATCACATAATAAATATGAACTGGAACCAACCAAAAAATGTTCCTGATTCATATTTAAAACCCACCTTTTCATTTAAAAGTTTTCAAGGTGGCTTTTGGATTTTGCAGTTTACTATCAGTTAGTTGAAACAAACATTTCTTGCGCTAAAGCCGTATATTCATACATAACATGAGAAACAGATTTTCTGATCCGAGCGCTGGTATATGAAATCTAGTTGCTCCAATTTTGCTCTTCACTTTGCACACACAAAAAAATAGCCTATTTGAATCTTGCCATTTGTGAAACAAGCAATTTTGGTCTTTGACAACAACTTCTATAATTGAATTGGGAATTAATCTGGCTTCCCAATCACTCTGAAATGTTTGCAAGCTATTGAATATAATTACTCAATATTCTGACAATACCATCATTTAATCTACTGATCACATTAGTTCTGAAGCATTAAGTTTACGTGTTCTTTAAATAAGACATTGGAATGTTGAAGGAAATGCTAAACACAGCTCCAAACTACTTGCCTAACCATTTGTTACGAATTCTTACGAAGTAAGAAGAATCAAAGGGTGAATCTGTAGCAAAGGGGAATAACTTAAGCATCCCTGCCAGACCCCCTTCTTCAAAGAGTTCCACATGAAAGATAATTATGGCTGGCTGCTACAAGTCAGGCTGAACTTCTTGATGTACCCTGGTTGATTTAGCTTGGGAGTTTCTAACGCTTCTGCCAACATTTCCTTCATTTTAAATCTAAGAAAAACAGAAAGGAAGTTGCTAGTTCTGACCCAGTTCCAGAAACAGATAAAGGGCTTAACAAATCTTGTGACAGTCTTGAAGTACAATTTTGCCCATGTCACTTTGCAATCTTGCACATGTAGAATGTTTAAACGAGAAATTCCCTTCAAAAGCAATGAAACTGACTAGATATAAAGAGGTGCTTATTGGGAGCATGAAGAAATAAAGGAAGATAATAATCACAGCCAGAACATTTTAAGTAAAAACTGGTTAAATCAGATGTTATCTTGAATGAGAACTAGGTTTCAGAGCATATTCTGAATTTATAACACAGGAAATTTGAAGGAAATCCTGCAGGCCTTTTGGAAGATGGGGGTTGATTTTCCCTGTGGTTTTTGTTGCTGTCTGTTTTTGTTGCTGCTGCTGTTGAATGGGGAGGAGACAGGAAGAATATTTTTTTAGGAAACAAAATACAAATTATGTTTATCTAGATCTTTCAGCATAGAATCAACCTCCTACATTCTTAAGGAGCACTACTTCTTAGTGTTTTTCCCACAAGTGTTGGGTCCACCATTTTTCAGATTAGCCAAGTGTTGATCCATTGGTTGTGACAAGAATTGACCAATTGGCTTGTTGCCTGATCCTGATCCCATGAGCTGGGAAAGAGTAGCTGGCCCAAAGCCACCCAGCTGGCTTTCACGCCTAAGGTGGAACTAGAACTCATAGTCTCCTGGTTTCTAGATTGGTGCTTTAACCACAATAGTAGACCAAATTGCCTGTTTTCGTAAGCAGACCTATTCTGACACATGAAACAAACTAGAGCTTATCTCAAGAGTCCTGTTTTTTCCTCCTTTACATGATACATAATTGATACCTAAATCCATAACTAAATTTAGGACTGATGGCAAGAACTCATTTCAGACTCATTTGGTGTTTTGTGGAGAGAGAGAGAGAGGAAATTTACTTGAGACCTGACATAAGATGCAGGAAATACTGTACAAAGTTTGTAGAAGATGTTGTGATCAGTATATTATATCTCTACATTTTAATTCTCCAGATCCGAGGCCATTGTTGTACTCTGTCCTTGACACTGTGCCACAAGGACATGGAAACTGACCACATTCTGGTCCCAAAACATATGGATTTTTTTATACAGTACATATGCCAGAACAAATAAACTGGAGAATATAATATTATAACAAGCTCACGTACAATGCAGGGAAAGACAAGCCTATCGAGTGGACCCACACACACACATATATATGTACTTGCTATTAAAGCCAGATCCTGCTTTTCCCCCAGGAACAAAGACAGTGCCTTCTCTGCCTTACCAAGCTCACTATCATCAGATGACTTCAATCATTGTTTTCAAATTAAGGCCCAGAATTGAAAGCCATTTTCTAACTAAACGCATAGCTGTTTTGAATTAAAGCTATATTGGCTTCTCTTTATCGTTGTATCATAATTTAATTAAATAGGCCTCCTGTGGAAGGATTTGTTCTCTTCTAACATGTCACAAGCAGTAGTGCTTACCAACTCCAGCTGCTATTCCCACATGAAGCATGCCTTTACAATAAGCAAGCAAATACACAGACTTTCTCCAAAACCACAAGCAAATGCTGGGTGGCTAATTTGTTTCTTCTTGTCTAATATTTTTTCCTCATGGAACCCAATGGCACTTGCCTAAGCCAGCAGAGGTACAATGTAAAGATGTCTTGGGGTTACAGGAATAATTAGATTGCTAAATTCTGGTCACAGTTCCTCTTTCCAAATAGGCCTATAACAGCCTTCTTAAATCTAGTTCCCTTCAGATATGTTGTGATTGTAACTCCAAGGATCCTTAATGCTGACTGCAAATTGTGCATTCGCCATGTATCTGGAGGGCACCAGATTGCATGAAGCTGGCCTACATACTTTAAATTGGTCTGGATTCGTTGGTCCATTTCCTAAATTCTGGGTCTTAAATTCCCATCAACCATATCCAGCATAGCCAATGACAAGGAGTGGTAGTTCAAAATCCACAGTAGGCATCAGGCTGCCTACCAACCTGATCCACAGAGGAGTTAAAACATTTAGATGGCAGGTGTGAAGCTCCACTCCTTTTTATATGTACATGTTAAAAAGAGGTAAGGTTTCTATTACACAGTCACACCTGCCCTGTCAAAGTTTAAATGCTCTGCAGCAGGTGTCCCTGATGCCAGCTCCTTCATTCCATTTCAGTTCTTTGTTGTAGCAGAGGAGATGATTATCCCAAAGTGAATGATTCCAATATACATCTCCATCTTGCTATGACTTACCCACCATTGTTAGCATGTTAACACAAAGCTACGAATGGCATGGTATTAAATCTGTGGGGTCAAGCTGACAGGAATGGAGGCAGACTCAGAAGTAACAGCAAAACAGCAGAACCTTTATTTCAGCACCACAGAACGGAACAGAGAACAGGCGGCTTGACAGCTCCTTTTGTACTGGAGCTGTCAAACTCTAAACCAATGACAGGGCTCCAATTTCCCGCTTGCCGGCTGCTCGCATCAGAGCCAAACAGGCTCGACTAGCAGCCGGCGCGGTCGTAACTATCAGGACTTAACACCCTTCACCCCCCCCCAGATGGCACATGCGTAGTCGGCAAGGTAGGCGGGTGGCCGCTGACTCCGCCCAGAGCATCTCAGTAGAGGGCTGGCAGCCGAAGAGGGAGGAGGAGCTGGAGTGCCACTCCGTGGAACTGCCGGAGACATGGGTGGCGCCATGTTAGGACGCCCGTGCAGCGCTGGAGAGGCCCCGACTTCAGGTGAGGCAGGCGGCGGGAGTTTGGCGATGGAAGGCGGAGGAACAGACTCAGGTGGCGTGGGACCGGCCGGGGCGGGGAGGAGCGCAGCTGGACGTGGTGCGTCGTTGCAGGGGACTCGCTGGTGTAGTTGGTTTAAGTGGCGCCTCCATAGTCGACCATTGTCCAGGAGCCCCCTATAAGAGCATGGGCCCGTTAGTTGGTCCACATGCCCTGGAATCCATTTTAAGCCAGTCTCAAAATTCAGGGCAAAGATGGGGTCTCCCGGGCGGAACTCTCAACAGCAGGCCGTGGCATGGAGTTGTCCCCTGTCATAGCCAGGATGTAGATGGTCGAGCTGGGTTCTGAGGCGGCGACTCATGAGCAATTCGGCCAGGCTTACTCCAGTGGCCTGGCACGGGGTAGTATGTTGTGCCAGGAGATAGGTGCAGAGACTCGCGTGCCAATTTGAATGCCCCAGGTGGCCCAAAGCCTCTGTAGCGGACCGAACGGCCCGTTCAGCCAAGCCATTGGCAGCCGGGTGTGCCGGCGCTGTGGTGGCATGGCGAACCCCCAGCTGTGCCAAGAAGACCTGGAAGGTTGCAGAAGTGAACTGCGGGCCATTATCAGTGACTAGGGTGTCAGGCAGGCCATGGGTGACAAATAATATTTCCAGGACCTTAATGATAGCCTTGGAAGAAGTGGTGGGCATGCGAGCCAGCTCGACCCACTTCGAATAGGCGTCTACCAGTACCAAAAACATCTGGCCATGGAAGGGGCCAGCCAAATCGAGGTGGAGCCTGGACTAGGGGGCTTTTGGGTCCTCCCATTCAAGAATGGGGGCCGCTGGTGGGGCTGGCTTAGACTGCTGGCAAATCTGACATTTTGCTACCCAGGCCTCAATCTGTTGGTCCATTTTGGGCCACCAGGCATAGCTGCGTCCTAGGGACTTCATGCGCACTATGCCTGGGTGGGCTGTGTGTAAGCAATGGAGTATGGAGTCCCTGAGTCCTGGGGGCACTACAACCCTATGGCCCCACAGCAGGCAGCCCTTCATGACCGTCAACTCATGTTGCCTGTTAAAATAGGGCTGAAACTCTGGGGCAGGGGGCACCTGGGGCCAACCCCTGCACACCCAATCCAAAACCTGAGATATTAGGGGGTCTGTGGCAGATTGGGAAGCAATGTAGGCGGCGTTAACTGGGCCTTGGAGTTCGTCGACAAGGAAGACAGGAGAAGCTGGAGCAGGGTCCTCGAGGGGAAGGGGCAAGGGGCAGCAGCTAAGGGCATCTGCGTGGCCCATCTGGCGACCAGGGCAGTAGTGCAGCTGGTAGGAATATGAGGTGAGAAACTCAAGCCACCGGGACATGCGGGCCGAGAGGATGTGAGGGCTCTGTCTGTCATTGGCAATTAACCCCAGGAGGGGTTGGTGGTCAGTGACCAAGTGAAAGAATCGACCATAAAGGTAGTTGTGGAATTTGCGGATGCCAGCGACACAAGCAAGGGCCTCTCTATCCAGTTGGCTATAATTTTGCTCAGCCATGGAAAGTGTGCCTGCGTAGTAAGCCAGAGGGGCCTCAGAGTCATTGGGCAAGACATGACTCAGGACTGTGCCCACCCCATAAGGGGACGCATCACAGGCCAACACTAAGGGAAGGCAGTCGCTATATTGAACCAGGACAGCCTTGGAAGTGAGAAGATGCTTAACAGCCTGGAAGGCCCTAGCCTCGGACGGCCCCCAATGCCAGGCAGTCTTAGCATCTAGTAAATGATGCAAGGGCTCTGCCACCGAAGCCTTATGAGGAAGGAAAACCGAATAAAAATTAAGTAGGCCCAGGAAAGCCTGGAGTTGGGCTCTGGAGGAAGCGGGAGAGCTAGGTGAATGGCCTCAATCTTGGAGGGTGTTGGGTGAATACCCTCAGCGTCAATAAGGAACCCTAAGAACTCAACCTTGGGGACCCCAATGAGACATTTGTCCTTCCTCAGCCTAAGGCCAGCCATTCGGAAACGGAGGAGGACAGCCCTCAATTTGCAGACAAGGTCAGAGTGGCTGGAGGCGGAGATTAGGACATCATCAAAGTAGGGAACCACCCCCTGCAATCCTTGGAGCAGCCTTTGGTGTAAGTGTGCCCGGGGCCACACTTACACCAAACTGGAGGCGCTTGCACTTGAAAGCACCCCGGTGAGTGACAATGGTTTGAGCCAAGGCAGTGGCATCATCCACCAGGAGTTGTTGATAGGCTTATGCAAGGTCCAGCTTGGCGAAAATGGACCCCCGGCCCAAGGAGTGCAGGAGGTGCTGTACTACTGGGACAGGATATGGGTTGGCCTGCAGTGCCCTGTTAAGGGTTGCTTTATAGTCTGCACAAATTCTGATGGAGCCATCGGATTTAAGGGGAATAACGATAGGGGTCTCCCAATTGGAGTGATCTATAGGCTCTAAAACCCCTGGGCTATAAGCTTATCCAATTTGAGATCAACCTTAGGCCTCAGAGCCAGGAGTACTCACCTAGGCTTCAGATGGATAGGGGCCACCTGGGGGTCCAAATTGAATGAAATGGGGCTCCCCGTATATTTACCCAGGCCTGGGCTGAAAACGTCAGCGAAGGCAGATGCGAGGGCATCCCAGTTGTCATAGTTGGTAGCATGGATGCCGGTGACAGCAAGGCCCAGGGCAGAAAACCAGTCTAGCCCTAGAAGCGATGGCAGCTGGCCGTTCACAATGATGAGAGGCAGCTCTCCCTGGAAACCTGCATGAGAAACATGAAAAGACCCACAATCCACAGTAGGAATTAGTTTGCCCTGGTAGTCCCTAAGGAACACTAAACAAAGTTGAAGGCGGCTTTTGTTGAAGTAAGGCAATAGTTGATTGATGGTTGCCCAGGAAAGCAAGGATTTGGAGGAGCCGGTGTCCACCTCCATCTTGCAAGGCTAGCGTTCGAGGTGGACTGTGACAAACAGTTTGGGAGGCGAATTGGACAGAGTTGCCTGGCTCACAGCCATGGTGCGAGGCTGGGTGGTTCTGGAGATGGAGAAGCACTCATCTCTGGAGGGAGGAGGTCTCCTGTTAGATCTTGGTTGGTATGCAGGTGATGATGGTTGAGTGGAGGATGGCAGGGAGGCTCTGCACACCCTGGACAGGTGGCCTTTCTTGCCACATCGGCGACAGATGGCGGTTCTGAACCCGCAGTCAGCTCGACTGCGGTTCCCGCCACAGCCAAGGCAAATCACCTGAGGTGATTTGTCACCTGAGGTAATTTTCCTGTGCGTGGTTTGGAGGTGGCTAACGTCTGGTTCCTCATCTGAGGGGACGTCTAACTCTGTTTCCTTGAAATGCACTGATTGGTTCCTAGGCTGAGCTGTCAGCGGTCGGGAATGTTGCATTTCAGTGGCTGATTTTTCTGACAGCTCAGAAGCCCTGGCTTCGTCTAGGGCTGTCATGAGGGTCAGCTCTTTTCGGGCCAGCAAATGGCGCTGGAGTCTCAGATCTTGCACTCCGCAAATGAGTTGGTCCAGGAAGAGGTCGTCAAGATCTGAGAACTCACAGTTGACAGCGGCTGTTCTAAGGGCAGCTATGTAATCGTTAATCGATTCACCTTCTTTTTGAAACCGCTGGTGAAATGCGTGCCTCCGGGCGACGCGTGACAGAGCTGGGGAGTAATGGTTCTGTAATTTTTCGATCAGTGTCTCCCACAGAGTCAGGTAAATGGGCTGCGGCACTGTCAGGGCTCTGGCCGTGGCGAACATGTCACGGCCACAGGAGCTGAGGAAATATCCTAGTTTTCGGGAACCTGACAGCTCCGTGAAGTCGTTCGCCCTCGTAACGCATTTGATTCGTAACGCATTCGAATCGGGTTAGATAGTCCCAGGTTTCTGTTGAAGGTTTGAACGGAGCGAAGGCTGGTAGAGTAGTCATCCTGAAAAGGACGGCTTTGACAGTCAGCGTTCAGTGACCTGGCTAGTGACCAGTTCAGCTCGTGCCTCAGCTCTAGTGACTCACTCTTAATAAGTCTGGATTCCGTGCGCTCCTTCAGGCTTTGATCCCACCTTCGTCGCCAGTATTAAATCTATGGGGTCAAGCTGACAGGAATGGAGGCAGACTCAGAAGTAACAGCAAAACAGCAGAACCTTTATTTCAGCACCACAGAATGGAACAGAGAACAGGCGGCTTGACAGCTCCTTTTATACTGGAGCTGTCAACTCTAAACCAATGACAGGTCTCCAATTTCCCGCTTGCCGGCTGCTCGCATCAGAGCCAATCAGGCTCGACTAGCAGCCGGTGCGGTCGTAACTATGAGGACTTAACAGTAGGGCTACTAAATCTAACCTGCAAAACTCTGGATAGCAAGTGGCTGATCACAAAGAAATACAGAAATTTGTTAACTCTTTGCTGCCATCTAAAGGTCCTCCATATTTTTGTAGCCCAGCTCTGGTGGTCCTGTAATGGAGACTGGAAAGATTCCTTGTCTCAGCACTAGAAATGCCCTCCTCTGCTCATACAAGGCAAGGCTAAGGACTACATTGATACTGGGGTTATTTAATATTATTGACTAAGCAGCATTCTATAAAATTGTCACTTTAACCAATGATTTGATTCAGATGTCACGCTGAGGAGAGAAAATCACTTGGAAAAACAATGAAGCAATTGCATATTCGATTTTTTTAAATGCATTTGTTGAGCTTGCATAAGATTACTAATATAATAGGTATTTAGAGTGACATGCTGCACATTAATAATGCATATTAGGATGACACACTGAAATGATTTAGCTATGGTAGTTCATTTTATATGAGCTTTTGCTCACTTTTACCCTCCATTGTTTTAGTTTGTTTCATCTCTGTTTTATCATGAATGTCCAAAGGAGAGAGAATATAAAAATGTGTGTGATGATATAATCATGCCAAATCACACAATTTAATGCAAGTTCATAAGGGGATGAATTTGCATGATGTTACTGCATGAGGGTCACTATTTTGGTATCCTGTATTTTGC
The DNA here is from genome assembly GCA_003457575.1 of Thermophis baileyi. NCBI lineage: Eukaryota > Metazoa > Chordata > Lepidosauria > Squamata > Dipsadidae > Thermophis > Thermophis baileyi. The sequence continues at coordinate 106,448 of QLTV01002568.1, forward strand.
TGAAGACACTGATGTATTTTTTCCTCCCAGAAAATATTTTCTAATGGACAGCTACTAGATGGAATGAAATAAGCAAATCAAGACTAATATCAGTATTAAATACTATAAATAGGGCATCATTTAGGATTGTGTTTTTGTTTGGGAAGATTTTAACTCGGTGAAACTTATACGTGTCAGAACTGTACAGTTCCTTAGTTGCTAAGTCTCCGAGACAGAAGATGGAAATATGGTTTTGAAAATATATGCCTCACATTTTATTTAATAGTAATAGTTTTCTGCTTGAATGGAGACCATTCCAACTTAATTCCCCTTCATTCATATGTTCCTCTTTGGAATGTTTGGCATTATTATGATCTTCACACTACAGCCTTGGTTACAATAATAGACCATAACATTACATTTATCCACAGGAAACCTATACATGGATCCTTAAAGTTCTGGCAACTTGAGAGAAGCAAAGTATCTAAACTTGTATCTAATTATATTTTGAGTCTTTGAAAAAAATATAGTGAATCATTATCTGAGATGGTTGTTGGGACTGGACACCCTTGCAGCTTTTTTTCCCCATGATCAGGAAAAAAGTTATAGTTGCTTCATTGCCATTCAGCAACTAAAAATTCTGCCATTACTCAACTCAGTAATGAATTGAGTTTGATATTAATTTTGTGATCCACAAAATACATTAGTGTCGTGTTCCCAGATACTATGCTGATTCTGATATTTCCAAATTTTGCAAATTAGGAAGTATTTGGAGGTATGAGTATCTACCTCAAAAAAGAGATGTGAATTACAGTCAACTTTTTGTTTGTCTTGGATTGTAATCTGGATTGTTTTTTCCTTCATGTTCCCCTTTCCCAATTAGTTCTGCCATACCTTCCTTTTTACTGTTTAAAGTGACAACAGTTGTAAGAGCAAATGCAAGAAAATGGAAGGAGGCTCCATGCTCAGCTTTTCTCTACTCTAAAGTTGTATGAAGAGCACAGTAACTTTCCAGAACAAGCTAAAGAAAAATGAAAACGATGGTTGCAAAATATAGGGTCAAATAGAGTTAGTCATGGTTAAGATTAAAAGCAGCAAGTTAAAAAGAAAGGTAGCAAAGTGATTTTGATGGAAACAAAAATTATTTTGGAAATGAGTAAAGATGTCTAAACAAGGAGCCTTCAGTGGGGACAAATTATTTGGGCAGAACAATAGTGGCATATTGAAGAGTAGAATTTAAATAAATGCTATAAATGTCAGGAGCCAAGAAAAAGTAAATGGAAAGAAAGTAATAAATGCTATGAGAATATTGAAAAGTGGTCAAGCTGAAGGGAAATATTTTGTAATTGGAGAAATACTAAAATAGGGACATGATCTGTTAATTGAGCGTATGGCTTGTTTAATCTGCATTGTATTGTTTTCTGATTGGAAGAATGTAACCTTGGTCACCTAACTGATAACAAAAAGGAATACAAAATGCAGAGGGATTCATTCATTTCAGTAAATGAACCAGGAGGCTAGGATTGGCAAGATTTTGATCAAAGGCTACAAGAGGTGACAATAATCAAAAGGTGACTGTGGTTTATGCTAGGCAGGGAATGTTCTGACCAGTATTTAGTGGGTCAGGGTAATTGAAAAACATATAAACTTGAAAAAAGAAGTCTGTTGTATGTTTAGAGAAAGTGTGTGATAAAGTACGAACCTTTGAATTATGAAACGTTTTGGCACGTATGGAATTGAAGCTCGATTGCTCTATGACAGGGGTGTCAAACTCGATTTCATTGAGGGCCACATCAGGGTTTTGTTTGACCTCAGGGGGGGCTGGATGGACATGGCTGGGGTGGGCGTTGCCAGCTTGACATCACTCGTGTCAGGGACACCTGTGGTGGCCCAGGCAGGGCTGGGGGGATCTTCCTGCAGCCCTCGGCCAGTGAAAACGGACTTCCGTTTTTGCTGGCAGAAGCACAGCGGGCCAGTCCTTTGCTATTTCCAGGGTGGCCCCGCAGGCCAGATCTAAGCACCCCGTGGGCCAGATCTGGCCCACGGGCCTTGAGTTTGACACCCCTGCTCCAGGGGTGGGTTCTGGATCCTTTTGCTGCCGGTTTGCTCAGGGTCGCGCTGTGCGCGTGCGCGTGCTTTGCGCGCACACACGCAGCAATAAAAAAAATAGCTTCTGCGCATGGGATAGAACCGGTAGGAACCCACCTCTGCCCTGCTCTATGATAAAAGAAAGCATGTGATGAGTAGTAAGTGGTTTTTGTGAGGAATGAATGCTTGTCAAAAGATGTGAAAATGGCTGTGCTTCTGTCTACTTCGTTACATGGAAATTATTGTTGTTGGGTAAGGGCAAATATAAATACAGATAGTCCTCAACTTACAACCAGTTGCTTAGCAATCATTCAAACTTATGGTTGACTTCCCTAGAGCTACTTCCAACCCAGTTTCAAAGTTCCAATAGCCGTCCCCCCCCCCACCCATGGTCCCATGTTCACATTTGGGGCACTTGGCAACCCGCCCACATTTACAAACTTTTGCACTGTCCCGCAGTCACTAGTCTATGATTTATTATAATTTTATGCCACAAACTGAAGGCTAGTTCTGGTTTCCATGTGTTTTAGTTAGGCTCTTTTCTTTCTCTTCTTTTTCTTAACTCGCGCCATTTTCTTTACTTGCTATTTCTTTCTCCCTTTCTCTGTGTTGCATTACGCTACAAAGGAACAATGTCATGGACCTGAGAACAATTCTAAGAAATTAAAACAGAAGGGCAATAACTGTCAAAGCCAAATTCAGAATTTTATTTTAATGTTCTTGGTCTTGTAATAACCAAAAAGCATGAGCAGGCTGGCTGGACAATCTTTGCCTTCTTCTCAGGGCACATGAGTTTTTTAATCATTCACTGAGAAATTTGGGGAATGGGGTGTCCCATATGAATTCTTTCCAGCTGTTGGTGGTCTTTCCAGGAAGAGATGGAGCAACCTTTCTGGCTTGCACTCCTTCTGGCTTTTCCCTTAAGGTGATAAACTTATTATCATTTATTGGTATCTCTGCTGACTAATATGTAACCATTTTCATGCTATATAATTTGCTCACCTCATGTTCAAAATACGTGATTTATGTCCTTTTGCTAAGCGCAGTGTTCATGCTTGACAGATAAGGAATCTTAGCAAATTTCTCCCAAGCCTTCTCCACTGAAAAGCTTCCTTTGTTATGCAGACTGGGATTGGGGCTCTGCAACCATGCTACCCTCTGTAAATCAGGATGCCCTGCTCCTGTTATCCATATACTTGTGCCTGTAATTTATTTCAGTTCACACAAAGTCCCTCATATCACATTATCTGGTAGAGCAGTGACAGATTTACTGTATATTCTTTTCCAATGAGATTTTTAATTTAATAGAAGTTGCTGTATAGCGGAATGATTTATTACAGTGTGTGGTGACGTCTTGGCAAATGACAACGTACCTCAGTAATCTGGCAGGCCTCCATCCACAGAAGTGGTTTAGAGTTGGGAAAGTTCAGCTTCGGTTGCTGTGGTGCAAAAGTTTTGTTGGTTCCTCTGCCCCATTTCATCAAACCAGCAGTAGAGAATGCTCAGACAAAGCCAAATTATATATATTTGGGGTACATCATCTTCCCACAACTCCTGTTTCATTTTCATCTAGGAAAAATAGTGTTTTTGTGTAATGAATCTGTGATTTGTATTCTAAATCAGCTGTTTCAAAACATATTTATCTGCTTTCCATTCATATTTGCTGAATTGATTTCCAAGGAAGCGTGTTAGAAATGGGATGATAAGTGTTCAAAAATGGAGGAAAAAGAGCCAGAAATAATTTAAAAAAACCTCTCTTTCTCCTCTCCCCCCCGTTTGTGTGTGTGTGCGTGTGCGTGTGCATGTGCGTGTGTGTGCGTGTGTGTGCATGCCTTCCAGTCAGTCTTAACTCCTAGTGACTTCCTAGACAAGTTTATGCAGTTTTCTTGCAAGATTTCAGAAGTGGTTTTCCTTGCCTTCTTCCTAGGGTTGACAGACCCAGCTGTGTTTGTGCCTAAGGTGGAACAATTACTCATGGTCTCCCAGTTTGTTTCTTTAACCACTAGATCAAACTGTCTCTCTAATAATGGCTTAGCTTTTAAATATTATCTGCCTTAGATCTTAGGTGTATTCAAGTCCTCATGAAATCAATGAAAGTTACCTTTAAAATAGACCTGAGATAGAAGTTAGATAGAGATAGACATTATTTGATTATATTCTCAACACAAAGCAGGATTATCAAGTCTACTCTGAAGAAGAATATTGGTCATGTCACACATCTAATTAGCACCAGGTAGAATGCAAGACTTTTTTTTTTTTTTACTATTTTTGGATAGAGAGAAAACTGCTTAACATGACATATGGCATATCAAAAATACCATAATGATATTTTCTGTTCATGCTTTTTATAATAAGATGGCTCTATTACATATAACATTACTGGAAATTTGCTACTCTTCAGTTCTAAAGCAGGAAATGTGCTATGATATGGGTGGGTCTCTCAGTTGTTTCTTAAAGAAGCTATGATCGCATCCTGTTGCCACCTCACTAATGCTTCCTTAATTCAGATGTATATTTTCTGGAAGTTCACAGTGATTTTGTTCCTAGAGTTTGGTAATCTGTGGAGTTTCTGGACTACTTATTGAGAGTTTAGGGTTGTAGTGTGAGTAATAAGCTAATAGTAATAATTCTGTTTCAGTCCAGTCCACTATACACAGCTGGATTAAATTCAAGCAGAACTAAAAGCCCTGGATAGGAAGACCAGAAAAATAATGACGATGAATCATGCCCTTCATCCACCCAACGATGTTGACAGACTTTACTTTACTAAGAAAAATAAGTGGGTATTACAAGTGCACAAGTTAGGTATATTAATATAATAAAAATATCCAATAAAATGAGCATTGGAATAATATCTGAAGAACAGTAAAGATGCATTGAAGGTAGTATACAATGAAGGCTTGCTGAGGGCTGAAGAGATCAAACTGGCCTACAAGAAAGAATAGAAAAGAGACATGGCAGGGCATATTACATGGCCATCACATTAGCAATAGCAGCAGCACCAGCGGTGGGTTGCTTCCGGTTCGGCCCGGTTCTTAGAACTGGTAGCGGCGGTGGCAGTAGGCTCCGCCCACCCGCCCGGGATGCTTCTGCACATACGCAGAAGTGTCATGCACGCGTGAGCGCGTGCGCGAACCGGTAGTAAAGGGTTTTAGAACCCACTACTGAGCAGCACTTAGACTTATATATCACTCCGTAGTACTTTACAGCCCTCTCTAAGCGGTTTACAATGTCAGCATATTGCCCATCTGTGTCCTTGTTTTACTGACCTCGGAAAGATGGAAGACTGAGTCAACCTTGAGCCAGTCAGGATCAAACTCCTGGCAGTGGGCAGAATTATCCTGCAATACTACGTTCTAACCAGGGGTGGGTTCCTCCCAGTTTGGACCAGTTCTCCCGAACCGGTAGCAGCCCACTGGTGATGTCACGATGATGTCACCGAACCGGATCGGTCGGTGCCGGTCCGTGGGGGCCACCATCTTTTTTTAATTTTTTTTTAATTTTTTTTTAATTTTTTTTATTTTATTTTTTCCTTCTGAGCATGTGCAGAAGCCGACTTCCGGCACTGTGCATGTGGTCGCCATCTTTTTTTCGGCTTTATTTTTTTTCCCAGATTTTTTGTTACTGCGCATGCGCGCACCCACGAGGCGTGCCCACGCAATGCGGGAGGGAGCGAACCGGCAGCAAGGTAAGTTGGAACCCACCCCTGGTTCTAACCATTGTGCCACCACGGCTCTTTTTCTTTTTAAAAGAAAAAAAAGTAACAGGCAACACAGATAACAAGATCTGGCAATGGCTAAGAGCAGAAAAATTGAAGAAAGACAGAGGAGCTAATTCTGGCTTCACAAGACCAAGCCTTAAGAACAAATGCATACAAAGCCAGAATTAAGAACACAGCTCAGACCATAAATGCCACCTCTGAAAAGAAGCTGAAGAAACTGTGGACCACTTTTAGCTGCTACAAGATTGCACACACCACAGCATGACAAAAGAGCAACAATAGTACATTGGAGAACCTGCATGAGATACAATTTGCCAGCAAGTAAGAACATGTGGGATCATAAAACAGGGAAAAAAAGAAAATAAAGAAGCTAAAGTGCTCTGGGATTTTAGAATTCAAACAGACAAACACCTGCCTCATAACATCCCAGGCTGAGGTTTGAGCCTGAACACCTCAGGCTCAATTGCTGATAAAAAAAACTCAAAAAAGTCTGGACAGGAGACAGCAGAATAAGAGAGAAAAAACTGAAGAAAATCACAAACTACAAATACCTGCAAATAGAAATAGAATGACTATGGCAAAAGAAAACAAAGTAGTAATAGTAAAAGGCACCTTGGGTGCAAGCCCAAAACATCTGGAGCACCATTTGAACAGATCAACACTGAACATATACAGCATGGCTTTATATGGATGACCTGAAGTTCTATGGGGAAAAAACCCTCTAAAATAGAATTGCTGCTCAATACTGTTTGTATATACAGCCAAGATATTGTAATGGAGTGTGCACTGGACAAATGTGCCATGCTCACCATCAAACAGGGAAAAATAGTAAAAATTGAAGGAATGAAGATGCTCTATGAAAAAAAAATATTATGAGTCTGGGTGAAGAAGGTCACTATAACTATCTGGGTATGTGGATAAAAATCCCAAATCCAATCTAAACATCTGGCTGATTGTGTTACCAACAAAAATAATACTTACACTGCAATACATAAGTCTGATTTACTATAATTAAGAACAACAAAAGACAAGGCATTCAGAATTAAAATATTCATAGTAAGACGAAAATACAGATTAAAACCATAATAATAAAACAAACCAGACTATATTTGTTATCCTATCATTTGTATTTGTTATCCTATCATTTAACATTGCCCCTCTAGACTCACTTAATTTTCAGAAGTGGAAGTCAGCCTGATATTTACTGGAAAGTTATCTTGAGATTGCCACCAAGCAGCACTGCCTACAGGCCTCGCCAACAGCTTCTCTAAGAATGAATGAGTTGGGCAGGAAAAATATTTCAATGTCAAGCCATAGAGTGCATTGGATATAATATGTATTGACTGGCTCCTTTATTGTACGTGGAAGCTAATAGGAAGCCTGGAGCAGAGGATTTATGTGCTTGTGAAGAGCAATGCCAGTCACTAATTGGGCCATTGCATTCTGGACTAACCAAGCTTCTAAGTAATCTCCAAGGGAGGCTCCATGTAGAGGACAGTGCTCTAGACTAAGTTGACTTTTAGGGGCAGGTTTTTTGGCTAATGCACCACTGATACTGCAATAAAAACTCAAATCTAACTGAAATGGAAATGGGAAGAAATAGGTGTTACATTGATTAGAATTAATTTATTCCTTTGATTTAAATGGAAGTATATGTAGGTGTGACTGCCTTGTCTTGTCAGGGTTAAAAGCTATTTAGATTTGGGAAGCATAATTCAGGAATTGTATTTTTATTTAAGCATCATCACTGAGCTCTCTCTCTCCCTCCCTCCCTCCCTCCCTCTTGTTTTAGGAAACACCAAAATGTGGTTTAGTCATCATATGGATGTTGGGAGGTCAGTATTACTAAATATTATGCAGCATGGAAGATTTAATTTTCAACAAGTGCAATAACTGTAATAATTCTTTTCTTTGGCATATGTAATTCAGTATTTTATATTTATGAAGATAAACATTTCTGAACAGTTTAATGAGTAGCAAGGTAATTTTCCCATTAAAACTCAAGGCCCTCCACATTTTTTAATAAACACTAAATTCACTGCCATATGTGTTTGTGGTTTTTCAGCCAAGATTGCAGCAAGTTACTTTGAAAGCTGCTTCACATTCTGCTCAGGAGCCAAAACCACCAAAGTCTTATGAGCCATGCTATTTTAAAAAAAGGAGTATTTTAAACCATCTACAAAAACTCTATTTAGTCCATCAAATTTATTACATAGCTAGTAAATTGGAGGAAAGGTCATATCTAATATTCTAAAGGGTTATAAATATTTCAAGAGAAGCTAATTTTGTGCCATCAATTTCCCTGACCTGATAGAAATACAATCTCTCCCTGAATGGTTGCAATAAAGTTTCAGCAGTGTTTTGGAACCTAACAACATGTTATAGGAGATGTGCTACATCCATTTTTCACATCACTTCCATAGCTCTTGGCTGCTATTTGCAGCTTTGGAGATATGGAAAGAGATGGAACCTGATGATATCTTATCATTATTACCAAATATGGTTATTACCAAATATGATCAGAAAGAGGAAGTTGGAAACATAAATTGGCAGCAGCCCCATGTCTCTTATAACACTGTAACTTTGATAGGATATTTCAGAATATGTTAGAAGCAATTGAAAGAGAGAATGCACCATGGAATTAGCTTTCCATTTTGAGTGTGAATTTGCCAAGGAAGCAAACCCCCCTTCCTCTTTTTATGAGTGGGTGTTCCACCTTGTGATAACGTAATATCCAGATCATCTTGAGTTTTGATACCTTCAGCACTTTTAGCTTCTTCAACATTTTCCCAACAGCTTGATTCTGACAAGAACCACACAGGAAAGATAAAATACACTCTGTTTACATCTAAGATGCAATATTTACTCATTCACTTTAATGTCTGACTTGCATTCCTGGTCTTTCCTCTCCCTGAATATCTTGGCAAATCTAACCATGAGAATTAGATTATAAGCGTGCAGTTACAAAATAAAACAGGACATGGAATCTCCTACATAATCTTCATGAAGAGAGGAAGGTTGCATGCTTGTGAGAAATCTAAGCCAAAAGACTTTTAGTGTTTTTCCTAGCAAATATTTGCTGGCACTTTAAGAATGACATTATTCTATACAGTAGAAAAGCATTTGAAGATATAGTATTTGACAGCTACATGTGATTGAATATCTCTCAAACGCTTTTTGAATTGAATATACTAGCTAGCATATTTTACAGTTCTGTTTGTACCTTGTTTCTTCCTGCATAGCTCAATCTATTTGCCAAAAAAAAAAAAGGTTGCTAAATAAATATTAAAACAGTATTCATTTGTAGTGAAGCAACAGATGCTAATGTGCTGAGTGCTAGACGGAAGTGCTTTGGGTAGCAACCTCTCAGGAATTGTGCATGTGAGGTGGGAGCCACAGGTTGGGACATGCATTTCTCTGAACAGGGAAGCGGGGAGGGCTCTGAAGGGATGGGAACAGACTATAAGATTCCAATAGTGATTGGTAAAGGAAAATATGGTAAGAGTCAAGAAATGGGCCACTCACTGGACTGAGCCACAAGCATCTTGTTCCTGTGATACATTCCAATTTCTCACACTCAGCCCCAGGCCTTGGATGGCAGATGAACTAGATGATGAACTAGATCAGCCTAGGTCAAGCCACCTTAATCCACAATTTAGTGGTCTAGGAAAAGGCTGATCTAGCATGCTATATCAAGACCTGGTTGAGACAAGAAGCTGGGGTCCTGTTCACTAAGATCTGCCCAGCCAATTGGGTTTGACAACAACTGAGACCCCAGGGTAGGGGAGGTGCGTGTCAGAGATTATTCAAAGTGCTTGTCAACTGTAGCAAGACAGAGTGGCTGTGGGTATTTGGACCCTCTAGAGGCAAGGTTCTTCCATCTTTGGTTCTGGATGGTTCTGCACTGCCCCAGACAGACCTGGTGCACAATCTGGAAGTGTTCCTAGATTCAGCTTCGTCTCAAAAAGCAGGGCTAGCCGTGGCTAGGAGAGCCTTTGCACACCTTGTGGTGGTGCACCAGTTGCATCCGTACCTGGCCTGGGGGGGAGGGGAGGGCTGCTCACAGTAATTCATGCCCTGATAACCTCACATTTAGATTGCTGTAACATACTCTACATGGGGCTGCCCCAGAACAGCTGCGTGGAGAATACAGCTGCATGGAGAGTAAATGGTGCCAGCTATATGGCACATGTAATACTACATGTTGCATTAGTTACCAGTGTGTTTCTGGGTGCAATTCAAGATGCTTTTTGTCACCTTTAACACCCTACATGTTACCTAAGGGATTGTCTTTTTCCTACCCGTCCAACCTTATTTAGCAGAATGGGCATGCTGCAGATCCCATCAGCCAAAGTATTGACTGGCAGGAACTAGAAAATAAGCTTTTTCCGCACTGTCCCCTGTTCTGTGGAACATCCTCCCTTCAGAGATTAGAATAACACCAATCCTGATAGTCTTTCATAAAGTCTAAAAACCTGACTATGTTCCCATGCCTGGGTTGCTGAGTGTGCTAAAGGCCCTGTTTCCTGACTGTATTGCTAATTGGCCAATTATCTCAGCTGCCATGTATATTTATTTTGGATGTTTTTATTGCTTTTTATTCTTTTAAAATGTTGTTAGTGTCTTAATTGTAACGTATTTTTTGAATTGTAAGCCACCCAGAGTCATTGACTGAGATGGGCAGATATAGAAATTTAATAAATAAATAATTTTACATTATTTTAGATGAAAAGACAGGTAAAGTCAGAGAGACTAATGCTACGATCTGCAAAAGTTTGTACTGCCTGTAATTCCACCCACCCACCCACTCCAAAATCCAATAATGCTGAGAAAGGGCTAGAGGTGAGCGTGGAAATGAAGGAGAAGTAAATTCAAGTACAGATGCTTCAGAGAATTTCTCCCATGGCAGAGATGTTGGATAATAGTTGGATCATGGATAGTGTAGAGCTTAACGGACATGAGTTAGGGAAGGAGGAAAGTAAGAAGAGGAAAGAATGATATAGTAGTGGAGCACACCCAAAACATGCAAAAAGGGGTTAGCTGAATCTTGACAGGTCTGTGTGTTCTTCAAAGACTGAGGACCTGGTCCCACTTACCATCAGTCTTTTTACTAATGTATAGGACTTTTCCCATGGCAGTCGTATAGCAACAGCAATAGCACTTAGACCTATATACCGCTTCACAGTGCTTCACAGCCCGCTCTAAGTAGTTTATAGAGCCAGCATATTGCCCCCAACAATCTGGGTCCTCACTTTACCAACCTCGGAAGGATGAAAGGCTGAGTCAACCTTGAGCCAGTGAGAATCGAATTGCCAAACTGCTGGCAGACGGCAGTCAGCAGAAAGAGCCTGCAGTACTGCACTCTAACCACTGCACCGCCATGCTACCACGCCACCATGCTGCTTATATTCCATGCAGAATCTGGAAATTATACCAGTTTAGGAAATTTCTGTTTGGATTTCAATCAATTTTTCAGCTTTGGCAATGATACCAGCCAGGTGCTTGGTCCAGATAGTAATTACTGTGGCTCCCAACTGGTGGATTTCTCTGCTTGTTCATTCTTCTGTCTATGCCAGGAAAACAAATTCCAATTGCTGTCCTTTTCATGGATCTGTCTTTAAAGATATATAGTTTCCACTGATAGACCTATCAATGGAAAAAAGCAGGAATGCCCTACTTGGTTGCAGACAGAAGAAATCATTTTGAAGACTGTCTCTATGACCCTTTATGGTGTTTTAGGCAATATAGTGGAGGCCTTGAGTACAGAATTTTGAAGTCCTTGTGTTCTTTGAGCTTGGTTGATTGCTTACAGACACTTTATTACCTAACCAGATAATATCAGATCAGTCAGAGTGATTTTTTTCTGTGCTTTGTTTTTCCAGATCACTTTTTCTCTGAGTCTCGACCTGATAAATTATAGCTACCTGGAAGCTAAGTTTTGTCTATTCCTCCCCCATGTATTTGTTGTAATGCATTTTTTTTCTGTTAAAGATAAAGAGTTGCTTCACTAGTCCTTTGCTAGGTTCCTTATTCTATCTCCAGGAACACACTCAAATAACTCCTTTAATATTTATTTCTTGAAATTGGTTCACTAAGCCAAATCATGACATTGTTCTCAATCAGCAGCTGAATAAATCAACTGAATCCATTTAGAACAGGGGTCCCCAAACTTGGCAACTTTAAAACTTGTGGACTTCACCTCCCAGAATTCACCTCCATAGCTGGCTGGAGAATTCTGGGAGTTGAAGTCCACAAGTCTTAAAGTTGCCAAGTTTGAAGACCTCTGATCTAGAAGTTGCATGATTGCTGTCAGATCCTTTGGCACATCTTTCCTTGGAGACTGTCATTTACAACTAGGATCTTTTCACAGCTGTTGTGCAAGTGGACAGTTCAATTCAAATTTCACTTCCAGGAGAGTCTGTTGAAATCATGAAATGTTAACTTCCTACGACTGACTAGTTATCAGATAACACAGATGCAGTTGAAGCACTGTAGAAGAGATAAGGTGTCAAGGAAGACTTAATATTCTTCAAAGGAGGAGCTCATTTTCATAAGTACTAAGAGAGTTGACATGGAAAGCTGCAGGGAAGGGCTGTAATCCAATTGATTCCTCTCTTCCCCGTGCCCATCTTGTTAACTATCTAATTAATACAGCAGGAAATGTACATTTTTTTAATGCTCTGACAGAGATGGAGATAAGTGAGATACCTGGCATGGAGAGTGAGTTCATTTAAAGCAGTGGTTCTTAACCTTTCTAATGCCGCGACCCCCCCGTGACGCCCCTGCCGCCGCATGCGCAGAGGGTAAAAGAACCCAAATGGCGGCGTCCGGGCGGGTGGGCGAAGTCTCCCGCTTCTGTAGCTACCGGCTGTCCGGCGACCCACAGGCACGGCCAAACCGGGAGCATTTCACCCCTGCAAGTGACAGTGGCACCAAGATGGCGGGCTAACACACGCGGCGACCCCTGTGAAATGGTCGTTCGACCCCCAAAGGGGTCGCGACCCACAGGTTGAGAACCGCTGATTTAAAGGAATATATTTCAGAGAAAGATTGTTGTATTCAAGCCATAATTTTATGCTTACTTTCCAACTTATGGGGCATTTACTTTGTTCATTTATTCAACATTTCAAGTTGCATTCTTAAGCATAAATATAATGATGACATCAACAATGAACTACATTGCCAACATGCATCTAACAAATTTAACTTTCTTCAGGTTCGTGGTAATCTGTGCTGCAATGTTGCAAATATTTGCTATCCCCATTGAAATGAATGTATAGGTGACTCCCAGGTTCATAAAACATAAATTTCCATTTTAAGGCATATTTTGTCAAAAGCTCCAATTAGTAGTTTTTAGGCAGTCTGAAGGGGAAACAACAAAGGCGACTCAAGAGAAGAGAAAGGAAAGGGAGCATGAGAAAGTGATAACAGAATGGACAAGGGGATCTTGTTTAATGACAAATTATTCAGACCTAAGTAGGTTCTTGTGGCTTATGATATATAGAGAGGTATGAACGTATGAACTTTCTGAATGAATGCAGGAAATACTTTTTTGCAGCTTTGCAGCTAACTGTTCTTCTCTCCTGCATCAAACCTGATTCTGCTGGGACTAGAGAGATTGAGCCTAGCTGACACCAGATTATTTCTCCATTTCTTTGCTTTTTCCCTTTAGCCTCTCCATTTCAGTCTCCATGGCTTATCCTGTGCCATTGTTTATTTCTCTTGATCATTTCAGAGCCAAAGCTAACAGAGCAAAAGATCATGTAACTGCTCATCTTTGAACCTCTCTTGCCAAAAACAACACCAAGTTTACCTAGATCTCGAAGTGCTCTTCTTTCAATCATCTCCCCTTGTCTTTATCTTAACGTTACGGTTACGGGAACTAACAGTGTATGGCATGAGTTTGGGTGAGTCTCCAGGAAATACTGTAATAAAAATGTTATATTTCTTCATATAAAGATGTGTGTTCTCATAATAAAATGAAACAATACTTCACATTCTGTCATTTGCCTTCCTCTTCTTTCAGCAAATTCAAATGATTCGCGTAAACATGTCAACTGTATTCTCATTTTAACGTATGCTAGCTTCTACTATTGGCCTTGTGATAGCCATTTCCCAGATTTAAGGTAAGACCTCCCAATTTTCTGCAGGCTTGACCATAAATCTCTGACTTGGCATGTTAGAGTACTTAGGAAATGCCTTGCAAAAGCAAAATGCAGAATAAATTGGTACATGGACTTGACAAACTTCACCATCCCTGAATTCTAGCTGGTTTAGATTCTAGCTAGTGCAGTTTAGATAATATGCTCCTCTTACCCCACTTTGCGTCCATACTATTGTGTTAATTTTGCTAAGTTTTTGAGGAATCAGAGAAATTTGAGTCAGTCTGGATTGGAATATCCAATCATTTTTCTAGGGCTCCAGTATCGGGTATGAAGGACTGTTCCACCATCATGACTTTGCCTTCAAGGCTACCTTTAATAGGTACAATGGATGAACTCCGGCCATGAAACGGTGTGTATGAGTTTTTAACTGTTTTTAACTGTTTTTATTATGTTTTCTTTTAATAGTTTTTTATATTGTTGTGAGCCGCCCAGAGTCCCTTGGGAGTTGGACGGCATACAAATTTAATAAATTATAATAATAATAATAATAACTTCACACCCAGCTTGCTTTGCATGGATGAGACCAAGCGGTTGCCAATCTAGGATGCCAATCTCCTTAGCTTCACCTATGTAGCTTTGCTCCCAGACATTCACATGAGTAGTAGCAGTTCAGAGGTGGGTTCCTCCCAGTTCGGAACGGTTCTATTGAACTGGTAGTAACTTGGTGGCCTGGGTCGCTAGAACCAGCAGCGACCCAGACCTGCCACAGCCCCGAACCGGTTCTTTCAGCGGCGCCATAGGCACTGCCATCTTGCTTTTTGCTTCTGCGCATGCGCAGAAGCTTTTTTTTAAGCACTGCGCATGTGCAAAGCACACGCGTGTGCGGGGCGCAACACTGAGCAAACCAGCAGCGAAGAAAACCAGAACCCACCCCTGTAGCAGTTGTAGAATAAAGTACAACATTCAAAGGAGATGACACCTGTGGGTGATTCTACCCATTATTCTGAAGGTATCCAATAAGCCCAGGAAAAATGGTAGCTAGGGAAAAATATAGTTCTACTTTTTAAATATAATTTGAAAGAGCTCTGAATCTGCATAGAATTTCTGAATTATTCTAAGAAGTATTAACAAATATATTATGTTCCATATGGGCAGGAAACCAGTCTCCCCACACTACTCATTTCTCCACCCAGTACTGAATTTCAGAATTGTAATTTGCTTGTGCTGTATTTTATTACTATTTCAGGGTGGCTAGTAATTAAAAGTTGTTAAGGTGTTCTTTTAAAAGAAAAAAAAAACCCAAGCAGGATGCTTTTTATTTGGGGAGATTATTTATTCATCTGCTATTGCTTCATTCACTTTGTTGTAGTAGCCACTAGAATGTAGCCCTCAACAGAATAAAAGAATTATATGTTCTAGGCTAATAGGGAACATATTCTCTGAAAGTGGATATTTAATGGAGGCCAAACCATCTGTGTATAAGAAGGAGGCCCTCAGTAGTCTTGAAGGAATCTGTAGGGGAAATGAATATGAGAAACTTCAATGGCCCTGTGAAGATTGAATGGATTTGGTAGATGCAAATATAGATAAGACTGTTGTGGAAAAATGGGAAATGTGGTGGGAACTGAATGGTAAGGGCTTCCTTGGAAAGTGACTTGACTGGCTTCCGCATGGACTGCTATCATATTCATATAGCTGCCAAATT
Organism: Thermophis baileyi; assembly: GCA_003457575.1. Taxonomy (NCBI): domain Eukaryota; kingdom Metazoa; phylum Chordata; class Lepidosauria; order Squamata; family Dipsadidae; genus Thermophis; species Thermophis baileyi. The sequence continues at coordinate 122,046 of QLTV01002568.1, forward strand.
TTAATTGAAGAGTAAGAAATTAAATAAAACAGAGGACAATATTGTAAAGATTGGGAGGAAGACAGAGAGGATATGGCAGGGAAAAAGGAACCTTGATTATTGGAAGAGAGAAGGATTATAGAAGAGCTACAGAATTATGCACATTTGGTGCAAATATCATGCACACCCCTATGGGGATGGGTTGAGTTTGTGGTACAAATATGTGTGTACACATACACAGAAGTGCAACCTCCAAGCCACTACCCAGCCCTCCATGGATCTCTTTCAGCTTATAAGTTTACCCATCACTGTGACCCACAATAAAATTGAGCCATTAATCACTTTATACCTGTGCATTCATCCTTTCTAGGTTAGCAATCATTAGATAACTTCCAGTGTTGCCCCCACACAATTTTCTCCTTTGTACATTTCCCACTAATATGTATGTAACCCTTTAAAATAAATACAATTTAAAGGCTTTTCAAATTTGTCTGGATTGTGCCCATTATGTTCAATAGATCCTGAGTGGAGAATGGAATTACTTTTTGAAATTGGGAACACCTACTAATTAATAATTACTTCACTATTCCTGTGAACACCATTAACTAAGTGAAATGAGATACTTGCTTCGGAGATAATCTTCAATTAAATGATATTTTGAATTGCAGTTAAGATTTATCACTTAATTATTTTATGGTAAACAGAGAGAGAGAATGTTAGAATTAGTTTCTCTTAACAGGGATTATCAATGTTTACAACAGATATAGGAGAGAGATTATTCATTTGCTATTTCATTTCATTTATTTTAGTCTGGGGGCTAAAATAAATCTGTAGTATCTTCATGTTCTAAATGAATATCCCTACTCATGGTCCCAACTGAATAATTAAGATGCTACTGAATGCATGAAATTATTTTCAGCATTTACACTTGACCGATATATCTATATTACTGTTTTCCAGTGCATGTTATATTGGTATAAGCTTAGCATACTCTTGATTGGAAATATTCAAATTTATCTTTTCTGTCCTGTCACTAATAATTAGCCATCACTGGGTCCTTTATATTTGCTCTAATACTTGGAGAAAACAAAGATTTAGACAAAATTAAAGAAAATGGCATACATCAAATGCACTTGACCAGTGACTTAGACATACAGATGAAGGAAAAAACCCAAATATAAGTAGATGTCAAATAAGTCAACTCTGGTCAATAAGATACTGTGACTTTTTAAAAGATGGTTCTAGCTAGAATTTTGTTAAAGTCAAAAGAATCTTTTTACTAAGCTTGGTCTTAATGTCTGTGTATATCCAGTTGGGCATTCATATGATTTATCTCAACAGGTTTCCTAGCTCCTTTTCCTAAATTCTCCTTTAAATAAAACAATGCCTTGCTATTTAGGCAGAGGGACATTCCTGAACAGCTCCTTCTTAGCTTTAGCTCAGGCATTAGTGATGAAATTGAACAGCTGGCAGAATTAAATCACCCAAGAGACCCCTGGGAAATTCCGCTCCCTGGTCTAATTTGTTTATATTGTAGCAGTTAGATGATGATTGATACTTTCCCTTCCCTTTATCTCTGAAATTCATTGGAGTTCTTCAGAAATCCTACAGTGGTTTCGGTAGATACATGTAGAAATAAAACTAGATTTAACTGTCAAAGAGCAAAATGATCATGGACCCAAGAAATTGTTTCAATGTTTCTCTTTGTGTGAGTGAACATAGAATAAGATCATTTGACTGAATGGAAGCCACAGAGCTTGCCTGCCTTAATAGAAAAGTTCAAAAGATAAAGTGGGTGCCATTTAAGGTCAAAACTCGCCCACAATCCCAATAAAGGAGAATATTTATAGCTCAGGATTGAAATGAGGGGTCCTTGGTACTCTTTGAACTTGGTTGTTTTAGCACTTAGCACTATAGCACTTAGACTTATATACCGCTTTACAGTGCTTTACAGCACTCTCTAAGCGGTTCACAGAGTCAGCATATTGCCCCCAACAATCTGGGTCCTCATTTTACCCACCTCGGAAGGATGGAAGGCTGAGTCAACCTTGAGCCGGTAAGATTTGAACCGCTGAACTGCTGAACAGTCAGCTGAAGTAGCCTGCAGTACTGCACTCTAACCACTGCGCCACCTCGGCTCTTTTTTCTTTCTGTTTTCTTGCAGACATTTCATTACCCAAACTAGGTGACATCATCAGTGCTAATCATCATTACCACTGATGATGTTACCTAGTTTGGGTACATCTGCAAGAAAACACCCAAGCTCAGTGAGCGCCAAGGACCCCTCACCCATATTACTAATAATATTGGCCCATAATACTGTTCCCTTAAAAAATAATACTGTTCCCTTCAAATAGCAATGGTTTCTCACACATCTTCTTTCTGACTTTCTGACATACTGTTGTATAGACAAATTACTGTTCTAGTTGTACAACCAAGTATCCCAATAGTGAAAAGATACATTCTGTGGGATCAGAATCTGTGTCAAAAGCAAACAGTTAAAGAGAGTGGTTCACCCTTATTCATCCATCCTTATTCAATAATACGAAGCTCAGATGTAATTTTGCAAATGTTGGCTAATCTTCCCCATTTGTAAGATCACTTTAGATCAATTGCCCTCAATTAATCCTTTATTTTACTTCCCACTGTTTGCATTTGTATTAATTTAGCAACACCCAAGAGACTAAGGGTTCTGTTTTCAACGTAGGGCCTTTATTATTTAGTATCTTTTAAAATCTTGTGTGTGTGACAAATTGTCCAATGCGTTATTTATGTTGTGAACTATGTTGAATGGTATCTGATTTATTCAGAGTAAGAGAATTCTAACTTCTTTTATGGGTGTCCTCTGAGATAAATGTGGCATCTGCTCTTGAATCTATTTTGAAATTAACAGTTGTCCCACAATTTGTTAGCTTTATCCTCCATGAGAATGCCGTGTCTTTTAAACAATGCAGGCTAAGGAAATTAGCCTTCCACTTCTATGGTCACTTCAAATGCATCTGTGTACAACATGTGATAGCAAATTGTACTATATTTCAACATTTCTTATTAGTACTCCATCTAAGCAAATATTAGAATTATTGGGACTTTTTCCAAATCATGTGCATATTGACCCCAAATGATTTCGCAGGGTTTTTTTGGCAATGTGTTTTTGAAAGAATTACTACTCTATAGTAACATTTAACAAGACATTATCCATCTTTTATTACTAATGTCTGCTAATTTCTACTGTAACTTATACTATCAGATATAATCAACCAAGGAACATTCTTCTTAGCAATAGCAATAGCACTTAGACTTATACACCACTTCACAGTGCTTTACAGCCCTCTCTAAGCAGTTTACAGAGTCAGCATATTTCCTCCAACAATCTGAGTCCTCATTTTACCAACCTTAGAAGGATGGAAGGCTGAGTCAACCTAGGACCCAGTGAGGATCGAACTCCTGGCAATGAGCAGTGAGCCTGCAATACTGCATTCCAACCATTGTACCACCAGGGTTCAAACTTCTATATACGTCAATATTTACTGGGTTCTGGTTTCACCCTAACTGAATGTTCGGGGAAGAATCAGTTCTTCAAAGTCTTCCAGGTTAAGATGGTAGTGGCCTGCTGGACATTGCAGTAAAGGAAGAATAATGAAATGGAGAAGGAAAAGGTGGAGAAGGAGAACATTTTCTGATCTTACTGACATTTTCCCACAGATATTTTAGCTTCAACTGGAAAGTTTCCCAAGCTGCTCATGGTGATCCATTTGGATAGTGACGCATTGACTCAATCTATTCAAACCTCATCTGGAGAGCTTTGGGATCCTGATAAAATGGCAATGAAGTTGTAGGCAAGCAAACAATGCACATGAATGAGGGACTTTATACTTTCCAATATGTAGAAAGTAATGATAAGCTGCCTACACATATAGTCTTGGCAAAACATTACTTTGGAATAAAAAAATTTAGCCGCTCATAGTAAATATAAAAGATTTTTTTAAAAAAAAAAATGAGTATTGGGTTTTCAAAACACAAAAATTAATTATATCTAACCCACGTTCCCACACGGATGCTACTCTGACATAGCCACACTCTATAAATGCACATGGTTTAAAACTTGTGCAAAAAAAATTCTTTTTACTGCATGCACAAGCATTGGGGTAGATGCTTAAATCCACTAAAACTCTTGCTGACGATGATCAGGATTAATAGCAGCAAGAATTCTATCTGAGGAGCAATGAAAATTCACAGTAATCTTAAATCTGGTGTGAATACAACTAATAATCTCATAAAACCATCCATGCCCAGCTAATCCCTTTGATCCTTCCTCCTCTTCCTCCTTGAGCTGCCAACTAAACAAATTCCCACCCCTCCCCATCGGCCATTCCATGTGGCCCTTCAACACCTCCCTCCTTTGTGGTAGAGCACAAAAGTATGGGAGCTTAAGGAAGTGCTTGCCACACTTCCAATCCCTTTTCAGCCTTGGCAGTGAAACAGAACATGAGTTCAGTTTACATAAGAAGTGGGGAGAGAAGAGAGGCAGGGTGGGGAAATACGTCTTTTGGTGCTAGACACTGGTAGCAAAGATTCACAGGTCTTCTGCTATCACTTCTCTGATCCTATCGAATGATCATTCCATGGGACCAGAGCAGAGGTGGTATTCAGCCGGTTCTATCCGGTTCGGGTGAACCGGTAGCGCTGACTGCGGGTGGGCCCACCCGTGCCTACCCGCCCAGACGTAATCACGTCCCATTTATCCACGTTTTTGAGGCTGTGCACATGCGCGGAGGTGGCGCGTGCTCACATTTGCGAACCAGTAGGAAAGGTAAGTGACTGGACTGGAGGAATGTTGCAAAGGAATCTTCTCTGCCATATTTTTCCCTTTCCGTCCCCCTGTTTCTCCTGCCACCCATGGCAAGAAAAGCAGAGGGAAATAATAACAGAGAAGTGGGATTATGTTTCCAGTAATAACTCCATGGAAACAGAGAATTGGCACTAAACAAAGTGCAGAGAGGAGAGGAGGTAAATATAACTCTTCTGGTGCCAATTGTCCAGGTATCAAAAAGGCCCACTTTCTCACATAAAGTGGAGCGCTACTTTCCTTTGTTTTTCTTCCCATAGGTAAAAGGAAGTGGAATGGACATGGCTTTGCAAATCAAACTTTTGTAATGTAGCTGCTCATCCATTGCAGCATAGGCTCTGCAGGGCCTAATTTGGGTTTGGGGGAGTGGGGAGGTGGAGCTCTATAGTGTTTCCTGGTGTTCCAGAAGATCACGGGACATGGGTCGAGAGCATCTTCCTAAGGCCATGCTGCTGCAACAGCCAAGCTGGAGAATGGGTAATTGCTAATTCAAGGGAGTGCCATCTGAAAGAGTCTACTTCTTGGAATCCTATGTTAAATCAGGATAGGAACTTAGGCAAGAAACATTATGCAGCATGGAAAACCACCAGAATTAATTACAATTAAGTGCCATCTCCAGTTACTATAATAGGATTTATGTATCCCTTACTTTCCTTTAAACTCTGTGTAGCAGTGGCATAAATACAACCCCACAAATGGATATGGGTTTATATACTCAGTCAGTGCCACATGCGACCTCGTCGCTTCCAAGTGTTCTTGCTACATTTTGTCGGTTTACTCTCTGCAGGACTGAGCAAAATTTAGCTCTGGTGAATCCCTAACACACAAGCTGAGTTCTCAAGTTACTGATGAGGTCTTCTTCTTTAAATGTGGTATTAAGAGTACCTTGGAGTTCTGAGCAATATTATGCATCCTTTTTTAGATCTGTCTGTTCATCACAATATTGTGCCAGAGCTTGTTTGGAAAACATGATTGGCAGATAACCATCTCTATCTTTTTCACTGCTGGAGGTCAGGGCTGGACAAAGGTAATGCTTTTTTAATTAGTTGTTGAGAGGATTGAATATCATTGCTATGGGTTGCATACTGTTTCGTCCAAGACTGCATCTGAAGAAAACCCCTGGCCATTTTCACATGTGATACTAGAAATTACTTTTCACTTGCACTGTGTGTGTCATTTTGCAAAACGTATTCATGTGGGATTAAATGCAGCAAAGAAATTGAACATACATTTCTACAAATGCAGATCTTATTTCACATCATTTATAGATTTAAGCGCAAACAAATTTTTAAATCTATCTGTGGAAACACCCAGTGAGCTTGCAATCTGTTTTTGGTACAATATTTTATGAGAAAAAGAAAAAGAAAATAGGTATCCTACTGACCATACAAGGTCCACTGTATTTTTATTGATAATGAAAGAAAACAAAAATTGCAGCAGCCAAGTGAAAGTAATACTGAAATCATATTTAACTACACATTAATATTATGTAGAATGATAACTTTAGGATAGAAAAAAACTATAATAGTTTATTCTGGTTAAAGTTAACCAAAGCACTGCTGAATGATTCAGAAAGCAATATCAATACAGCAAATAAATGAATTTTCCTTAGTACATGCTTGATTTAAGCTTTGGGTCATTCTACCAGAGGTGGGTTTCAGCAGGTTCTGACCAGTTCTGGAGAACCGGTAGCGGACATTTTGAGTAGTTCAGAAAACCGGTAAATACCACCTCTGACTGGCCCCTCCCCCATCTATTCTCTGAGTCCCAGCTGGTCGGGAGGAAATGGGGATTTTGCAGTAACCTCCCCCTGGAGTGGGGAGGGAATGCAGATTTTACAGTATCCTTCCCCTGGAATGGGGAGGGAATGGAGATTTTGCAGTAACCTTCCCCTGGAGTGGGGAGGGAATGGAGATTTTACAGTATCCATCCCCTGCCATGCCCACCAAGCCACGCCCACAGAACCGGTAGTAAAAACATTTGAATCCCACCACTCCATTCTACTGAAATGTTATCTGACTGAGCATTCATAAGCCATAAAACAAATCGTTTACTTTAACCTGCCCCTGGCTTTGCTGGTATAGTTTCCAAAAGAAACTCCAACTTGATTCAGTAAGACATATTTCTAAGAAAGTGTGTTTCATATTAGTTTGAAAGAAGGCAAATAGTTTGTTGGTGGTGCTGACTTCCATCTTACATTTCAGGAAAAATCTACTCAGCACTGAAAGCTTCTATCCAGCCTCCGTTTAGTACAAGTCTTAATGACCAGCTCTGGTAAGTAAGACTGGAAGAAGTAACTATGATGTGGGAAATACTTTGTATCTGCAGTACTCTGGTGGGAATTAATGAAGTAGAGACTCTTTGAAGGAGTACAGCATCAATAACAATGTAGTACTGTACCAAAGGCCGGTGGCCAAATATCATGTTAGACCAGGAACACTATTGTTGGTCTTTGAATTATATTCCAGGTGAGTAGAGAGACAAAGAAAGCAATGAGCTGGGCTTGGACAAAACTGAAGATGATTTAATGGAAAATTAAATACAATTGGAATGATCATTCCCTTTCACCCCATTAAAAATTACTGTTCAGCAACAAGTTTTGGGAGGGGCTTGAGGGGACAATGTTGGGACCACAGGATGTTCACTTCTGCAAGCAAGATAAATGTGAATATATTGATTCAGGAATAGTTACTGAATATGTCTCCTTTTCATCTCATCCTTTTTAAACCATTCTGGAAGCATATAACGAATAACTTCTTGAGTTTTGTACAATGGATTCCACCTGCCTTTGAACGCAGTTACTTACAGTATAAAAGCATAAAAGATGGATTTTTCATGTTTGTCAGACTTTTGGAAGAGGTTGTCAGCAACCTTTGTTGTCTATATAAATACAGATATTTTCTTTCTCTTCCATAATCACAATATTGGATGAAGTATGAACTGTTCATCAAAGGTAGAAAACCAAATGGTTACCCATTCCATGCCATTGTCATAAGATTTCAAAATCTTGAAAATGCGCGGGTTAATTTTTTGTTCATGGAAAGACTATGGCACAGTGACATTTTTCAAAAGGAAAAGATAGCCATCCAGAAGATGTCCTCTCAGTTCATTTTCATTTTATGAGCAGATGAGATGGGTTATTTTTACATCCAGAGATAGGCATGCTATAGATCTGATCCTCCAGCTGCCAAAAATAATGAGGCCAAGCTAATTATAAAGAACAACAGGATCATAGCTCTTACAATGAAACTCTTGAACTAATTTATCTGATGTAATAATTTAATCAATAGTAGCTGTAAATAGAGAAGCAGTTTGGCCTAGTGGTTAAGACACCAGGCTAGAAATCAAGAAACTATGAGTTCTAGTACTGCCTGAGGCATGAAAGCTAGCTGAGTGATTTTGGGCCAGTTAGTCTCTCTCAGTTCAATTCACCTCATAGGATTGTGGGGAAAATAAGAGGAGGAAGCTGTATTGGATATGTTTGCCACCTTGAGTAAATAAAAATTAAAAAGCGGAGTTTAAAAAAAATAGGAAGGAAGGAAACCTTTACAGGCTGTTTTATTCCTGACCAAATGTCTATTGCCAAGATTGATATTTGTATGATTTCTTTCTATTGATACTCTCTACCGAATTCCTGTTTGTAGCATGAGCATTTATTAATTGGAGTGGCTGATGTGCTTCAGCAAGAAATGAAGAAGGTGGCAATAGCAGGTGCAATAAGAACTGGCAGAAACCATAATATTAAATTGTCCAGGAAAAGAGATGGGGGGGGGAACATTTTTACTTCCATTAGCATTCCCCCTCTCAGCCGATTTTTTAAAAAAAGAGGAATAAATTTGCTTCTCAAAGAAGCCGTTAAGTGGTAAATTGGCAGTGAATGAAAGATTTTCCAGATAAGTAACACACACGCATACGGAGACAAAATAAAAAATTACACACAACCCTGAACTAATTTTGCATAGTCGTCAAGGCCAACCACCTGGCCTTAAACCACCCCTTGCTTGAGTTTATGTTTTTCTTATCTGCCCCAAGAAAAGAGAAGTTGTTTGTCAAAAATGTCTGCAGATGGGCCCTTCTTTCTGAACTATAAAGGAAGCCCTATCCGTCTTGTTCAGGTTGTGTGATCTCAGCCACAGGCACAAAATAAAGAAGCTCTTTCCTCGTTCTTCTTGGCTGCTTCGGCCCGTTGAGATTTCAACTACCATGATTGTGACAGGCAGGGAGAGGCAGCCAGAGGGCGGTGGGAAGGGAGAAATATTATTGTCTCTAGCTCTCCAGCCCACTTAATTGGCCTGAGGAAAGGGCAGGCAAGGGGGGTGAAGGGAAAGATTTATAAACAAATAGTCCATTATGCCTCTCATTAGTTGGAAGAATACCTGCATAAGTGGAAGCTGTCAGTTACAATAAGCACCCCCTCTCTTTTTTGCTTATATAATAATCCCAGCATTCAAAAGACTAATCACTATACACTGATCTACAAAGCATCTTATTTCCTCATCAAATTTCCTTACTCAGCTTAGCCATGCTTGTCAGCTTCCCAGCTCTCCTTTTCAATAACTGGTTTATTCTGAGCGTCCAGCCAAGAAGCATTCCTAGGAGTAAAACCACGGAAGAATGAAGCCCTAATTTCTTTATCTCACTCCAGGAGAGATTTCTCCTTGCGCGCATGGGAAAGGTCACGCAGGTAATTTGGGCTGCTGGTTTGCATTAGAGAGGCGGGAGGAGGCCGATCAGCACATTGGAGCCCTTTCTTTGTCTGAGAAGTCAGATGGCCACCAAGGGTGAAGGAAGAATATGAATGGAGAGAAAAGAGAAAGAAAGAAAGAAAGAAAGAAAGAAAGAAAGAAAGAAAGAAAGAAAGAAAGAAAGAAAGAAAGAAAGAAAGAAAGAAAGAAAGAAAGAAAGAAATTTTCTTGTTTTTTTAAAAAATATATGTTCAAACATTAACTCTTAAAGCTGAGTCTCTCCCTCTTTTTTGCAACAACAAAACCCAATGGAAAATAGACTGAAAATATTCTAATGAATCACATTTGGCACCATGATGAGATAATTAGGTCTGTTTAAGCCCCATTAAAGCAAACTGGGACTTATGTACGCAGTTAGGGATTCAGGGCTGAAATTCAATATGTATGTAGAAATCAGAATGTTTAAAGGCTTACTGGCATCTCCTGATAGTTCTGATTTTGGCAGGCTTAAGAGGCAAAGTCCCATAAGCTGTCAGCTGTCGCTTATGATTAAATCCTTGCTCACCATTGCATGTCTTGCATCAAATGTTGCCAACTGCCCAATGGTACCAGATATGACAGAGCAATGGGTTTCTGGGAAGGCTGGGTTCCTCAAAAGGATGATAGACAAGAAATAATTTCTCCCCAAGGACAATCAATGCACTGAGAGGGCATTGTATAGGGCCTGCCTGGCTCAGTATGGCCTTTCTACCTTGTGGGTAGGCAGCATTTGATCCTGAGAACCACACAGGTAGTGCATGCACCCATTTAATGGTTCAGACACATGCACCTTTATTCACATGCAATAATTTATACATACATCCTGCACCTTATTTTTCTACCTCCCAGCAAGTGGTTTTAACATAGGATGTTGTGGATAGGACTGTTAAATTGTGTTTTAAACTTGTACCCGCAGAGTTACTGCTGCTAGATGGGCAGCCATATGGAAGAGAGGGAGGGAGGGAGGGAGGGAGGGAGGAAGGAAGGAAGGAAGGAAGGAAGGAAGGAAGGAAGGAAGGAAGGAAGGAAGGAAGGAAGGAAGGAAGGAAGGAATTGGTGTTATTTTCCATGATATCTGCGTGGCCAATTCAGTCTGGCAGGGTTGGTACGGTAGTCTCTGGGTTTCTTCAATTAAAAGAATAGAATAGAATAGAATAGAATAGAATAATAGAATCTTGGAGGTCTTCTAGTCCAACCCCCTGCCCAGGCAGTAAACCCTACACCACTTCAGACAAATGGTTATCCAACA
>QLTV01002568.1:132853-158989 GCA_003457575.1 Thermophis baileyi
GCAAGGAACAGAACAGAACAGAACAGCACAGAACAGAACAGAACAGAACAGAACAGAACAGAACAGAACAGAACAGCAGAGTTGGAAGGGACATTGGAGTCTTTTAGTCCAACCCCCTGCTCAGGCAGTAAACCTTATACCATTTCAGACAAATGGTTGTCCAATCTCTTCTTCAAATCTTCTAGTGTTGGAGCATTCACAACTTCTGGAGGCAAATCATTCCACTGATTAATTGTTCTGTCAGGAAATTTCTGCTTAGTTCTAGGTTGCTTCTCTCTTTGATTAGTTTCCATCCATTGCTTCTTGTTCTGCCTTCAGGTGCTCTGGAGAATACATTGACCCCTTCTTCCTTGTGGCAGCCCCTTAAATATTGGAACATTGCTATCATGTCACCCCTAGTCCTTCTTTTCATTAAACTAGACATATCCAATTCCAGCAACTGTTCTTTATGTTTTAGCCTCTAGTCCCCTAATCATCTATCAATGTCATCTATCAGGACCAGGGCTGTCTCTAGATTTTTGGGCAAAGTTATTCTGGTATGGCTCTTTTGTTAGGAATTTCAAAGAGGCGCTTTCTTGCTTCTTTTTTTTCTTCACATTTTTTTACTTTTTCGCTTACAACTTTTAGTCTCATGTTTTTTTGTTTTCTCAGACATTTTCACCCTATTTACTGTGAATCTCATTATTTTAATTGTATCAGCACCTATTGTTGTCATGTGGCAAGAGTTGTGTGAAATTATATTTAACCCTCAGAGCTGGAGCGTTAGGACATGGAGAATGCCATCACCACTTTTCCAGTTTGATAGTCACATGAGTTGCTCAGTCACTTCCTATCAGACTTTTGTTTTACCAAGGCAATATTATCAGCTTCCTGAGATCCATAGTAACTTCTTTTTCTTGACTTGAAATATATGGTTAGTGTGCTTTTTACTACCACTCAACTGCCTTTGTGGGTGTTTTTGAAAAGTGTAGAAAGAAAAAATCCTAAAGCAACAAGGAAAGATTATCAGATTGTATACTAGTATTGTACATTTTGGAAGTTTTTTCAATTTTGGCACCTCCCAAAATTTGGTGCCCTAAGTTACTGCTTAGGTCGCTGAAGCCTATAACTAACCTTGATATGGATGCTGGACACACCTTGTCTGTTTCAATACTTGCCTCTGAAATGAAGTTCCGCTCAAAACTGCCCTTCCCGCCCTTCTGTTGTTTTGAAGGGACTTGATCTGGCCTGCTACACTTCATTCAACTTTGGGGCAGAGGTGGGTTCCTCCCGGTTCGCACCGGTTCTATAGAACCGGTAGTAAACCGGTGGTGACATCACAGAGCCGGTTCTGTCGGTGCTGGTCCGTGGACGCCGCCATCTTTTTTTTTGGATTTTTTTTGGGGGGGGGGGTTTTTTGCTGGTTTTTGCTTCTGTGCATGTGCAGAAGCCGGGTTTTCGGCACTGCGCATGCACCGCCATCTTGTTTTCGGCTTTTTTTTTTTTGGAATTTTTTCCTTTCTTTCGGCACTGCGCATGAGCGCGCCCACGCTGTGCGGCCACGCGCGCAAAGCACGCGCCTGCGCCGTGCGGTGTGGCCACATGGCGTGCAATGCGTGCGCAGCCACGCGGCACGGGAGGAAGCAAACCAGTGGCAAGGTAAGCTAGAACCCACCCCTGCTTTGGGGGCTAAAAAATAGATGGACACTGTGATCTCCAGTTGCCTATCTTTTCTATGACCAGAAGGAATCTTCTAATGATCACAGATGGGTACTTTGAAAGAAGATTCAAAATTAATGTCGAAAAGCTTTTTTTAGGAACACATTCATCTCATCTACAGAGCAGATAGGCTGTCCAGAATATCACTATAAATGGGGAGAAAAACATCAGCTAAAAAAGAGAATTGGTAGCCAGTCTCTTGTATTTCTCATTCAGTGTACATTATGAGGGAGGGTTGTTATCCATTGAAATTGTTGTTGTGATCAATTATCTTATTATTGTCATTGTTATTTAAGGAAAGGTTTAAAACCAGAATTTAGAAATGGCTATGGTCCAGTAGGAAAAGTTGAATAATTGAGTAAGCTGATAATGACAATGGCTAGGCTGTGCTACCCAGATAATTTTATACTTCAATTGTAAACATTCTAGAAAGGACAGTAAGGGAGTTTGAATGCTTGCCTGAATAATATTCTGGCCAAAACAAGGGCTTGGCAGAAGATTAACACTTCAAGACTCCTACTTGGCGCACCAAGGGATTTTCTTACACAACATGAAAACACCAGCAGTTGTGATAAAATGGTGCTGTTATGCAAGAAGCTGAGGTGCCATATTCCAGCAAGTGACTGTCATGTCTTGCAGCCCCAATAATTATACTGCACATCCATCGTTCTTGAAAACAGCATTACTGAGATGCACACCAGTGGTGGGATTCAAATTTTTTTACTACCGGATCTGTGAGCGTGGCTTGGTGGGCATGGCAGGGGAAGGTTACTGCAAAATCCCCATTTCCTCCCGATCAGCTGGGACTCGGGAGACAGAGAATAGATGGGGGCCGGGCCAGTCAGAGGTGTTATTTACCGGTTCTCCAAACTACTCAAAATTTCCGCTACCAGTTCTCCAGAACTGGTCAGAACCTGCTGAAACCCACCTCTGATGCACACCAAGAACAGGAACCATAGAAAACACAGGTAGACAAGAAGCATCTCCAATGTGTGAAAACCCTGCCGTAAAAGCATTTTGAAAATATCTTAATCCTTTTTCTAAAAAGGGAAAACAATGGCATCAATTGTAGCCTTAAGGGACAATTTTCCACAGTGAAGGATGAGTTAGGAGAAAGCCCTTTTCCTGAGTGGGGGAAAAACAGTTCTCTGACGTTGGAGGGAGAGAAATGTTTCTGACAGGGCCTCCCTTATAAGTTTTCACAAGTTCACAGTGAGAGGACTATTGGTACCTCCATTAGACCGGCTCTATTAGGAGCTTTCAAAGCCAACACAATTGCCTTGGGCCAAACCCAGTAACACCCACCAAGAGAGTGAGTAGGAGAGGCATATTATACCGGGCTTCAAAAATTTTAGCAACGGGTTCTCTGCCCAGTTGCTGGGTGGGGGTGGCCATGGTGGGCATGGCCTAGTCGGCCTCCTGCACTATGGCGGTGGTGGTGGTGGTGTGTTTGCCCTCCCTGGGCTCCAGAGGCTTTCCTCGAGCCTCCAGGAGGGCAAAAACGGTCTCCCCAGGCTCTGGAGGCCCTCCGGAAATGGGCCCGTTTCTCGCCTTCCTGAACTTCCAGTAGGCCCATTTTTCGCCCTCCCCGAGCCTCCGCGTGTGCCCTGCACTTACCTGCATCCAAAACGGGCCGCGTGGGGACTCCTGGGAGGGGCGGGGTGGGGTGGGGTGGGCGGAGGCAGCCAGGGGATTTGGGGGTTCTCCGAACTGCACAGAATCTTAGCTAGAGGTTCTCCCAAACTCCTGCGAACCCCCAGCAGCCCACCCCTGTATTATACTGTGCACCAGTGAGTAGCTGCCTGAAGCAGAGAACAAGTGCATCACAATAATGCCAACATTATTTTAGTTGGTCAATATAAGACAAGGATAGGAGGAACCAGGTAAGCCTAATTGATACTTGTTAAAAATGGTTGATATGAAATCAGATCAACCCTTTTTAACAACTATTAATTAGGCTTCTTTAAAAACAGATGGCCACAGATTTCTTCAACATCAGAGATGTCTTGAGATCCTTCCAGCCTTGTATACTTAAGGGAGGATATGCCCAGTCTTCAGGAGGAGGGAGGAGAACAGGGGGTACTTTGGGACAGCAATGATTGGAAGGAAAGGACCAGGGGTGAAATTCAGCAGGTTCTGACAGGTTCTGGAGAACCGGTAGCGGAAATTTTGAGTAGTTCGGAGAACCAGCAAATACCACCTCTGGCTGGCCCCAGAGTGGGGTGGGAATGGCGATTTTGCAGTATCCTTCCCCTGCCACACCCACCAAGCCACGCCCACAGAACAGGTAGGGAAACATTTTGAATTTCACCCCTGGAAAGGACAGCTGGGTCCCTGGCACTGCCATCATCACCCCACTGCAGTTTGCTTTCCTCAGAGAATAGGGAGCTGCATCCAACTCTGATTTTTCACACTAAAGAAGCTTTTAAAAAATTCTTCCACCTACCAGACAAGATGTCAGTAGGGATTCCCAGGAGTGAAGAAAGAAGCCTGATGGTATTGTTGACAGCATACTCATTTATAGGAAGAATCAGAATGTGGCATTTGGTCATTTCAAGCCATACAGTATCTTAAAAAGAGGTGGGTTCCTGCAGGTTCGGACCAGTTCTTTAGAACCGGTAGCAGGAATTTTCCCCTGTTCGCTGAACCCGCAGCGATGGCCGGCTGGACACGCCCCTGAACCGGCTCTCTCAGCGGCACCATAGGTGCCGCCATCTTGTTTTTTGCTTCTGCGCACGCGCAGCTGTTTTTTGCTTCTGCGCATGCGCAGAAGCTGGATTTTCAGCACCCGTGCACGCGTGTGCAGTGTGCCCACGTGGCGTGCCCACGCGGCGTGGGAGGAAGCGAACCGGCAGCGAGGTAAGTTAGAACCCACCCCTGATCTTAAACATAGAACAACTTCATGGAATTTCAATCATTTAAAAATCAATAACTGAGTGCTGGAACCTGAGGGGGGGGGGAAGCACAACCCAACTTGCATTCTGCTACAGCATCCTGCATGACAAAATCTCATCAGCATTTTTGTGAAATTTCAGCTGTTTTTAATTCTAAAACCATTGGTTGATTAGTATGGGGCTGCAAGTTTTATCTTTGATTATAACGAACACCATGGCATCAGTCCCATGGAAAATGAGCCATCCAGATTCCAAAATTGCTCTGGAAGTGCTTTTTGCCTACCCAAGAAGAGTTGCTACCTCCAATAGAGCTGAAGAAGCTTCTTGGATGAGAAGCGAAACCTCTTCAAAGAAAAACCAGAAAGTCCGGTTGCCTCTTGAAAAAGCACCGTTGGGACAACCATGACCTAGATGACTGAGAATCTCCATAGACAGCTACGTCCAATAGTTTTTTCTGAGTGATTTTTAAGTAGAAAAGGGTAAAACATATTCTTTATTTGAATGCAATATGTTAAAATGACATATTAGGTCTACTGCAGGGCAAGACTGAGGATGGAAGGAAGAAAGAAATTAATGAGAGGGGCTAAATGAGAGCTGGAATAGACCAGTTAACTATCCTGCTTTTTCTTTTGCATCTGTTCACCTACCAGGTGAATTAAAAGCAACATACACTGATAAAAACCATATCTTGACGCTTGAGCTAGCTTTCCACACCATAGCAGAGGTGCATACCTAATGCACACCTTTAGTGCCTCCTCATTCCTCTTAACTTTTATCCCATTCTCATATTATCATAGTGTGTCCCTGTCGTGCCACTGCAGCAAATGCTGAAGCCACGTGAGATAATATTTGGCCCAGTCCCTAGCAATCATTTCTGAGTAATTAGTTTGGGTGCTGCACTTCCAGCCTCCACATTTCTCATCAATGGATGTAGTTACCCACCCCTTGTTTGCGTTGGAAGGCTGTATAATTAAGACAGAGCCTTTCTCCACCTTGGAGCAGAGAAGAGCATTTAGAGCACAGGCAGGTTCAGTTGCTGATTTTTTTTAACTGGGCAAGGTACAGTCCCCCTGTTCTGTCTTCTGTCTTAATAGAATTTTTTTCCAGCAAATACAGAACCACCGTGAAATAGCCCTCAAAGTAGACAATAATAAGATCCTCAAAGTACCTTCCATGCTGTTTTATATCAGGTTTTCTGATGACCCTGAACACTATAAATATAGTCATAAAAAGAGTGATTTCCCCCCCCCCCCTATAGATTATCCATTGTTCAAGATACACAATATTTTAACTTAACTGCCAAATCAGGTTACAATTAAGTTACAAAAAGCATCAGGAAATACTTGTAGGTAGAACTACCAGTCGTTGTAATTGTTCTCACCTCCTGTTCAAGCCAAAAAGAGCAGCTGCTGAACACATGGTAGATCCTATCAGCATATTTTATCCTGGCGTGGAATATCAGATTCATTCATTATTCTATGACTCACCAGCAGCTTTTAAATAACTAATTGAGTATTGATTCATATCCCATTGAAAGGGGTTTGTGTGTATGTGTCCAATTAAATGTATGCATGTAGGGATCTTCATGAGATTCTGGAATTCAATGGCTGTGAATATAGGAGCTGCCGGTTGTACATGTTAATTTGGTCTGCACTTTTAGTAGCTTAGTATGGAAAGTCTTTAGAGATTCTCAGTCATCCAGGTCATGGTTGTCCCTGTTGTGGGCCGCCGGAGACCCGTGCAGCTGGTTGCAGACCCCGACAGTGAAGAGGCTGTGGTGGTGATGCGCCGGCGTCCTGTGCAGCTGGTACCCGAGTCGGACAGTGAGGAGGTTGGTGTGGACTCGGTGCCAGAGGCAGAGATGCAGCCAGGGCCTTCAGAACCTCCAGAGGCTCCCATCACTGACGAGGAAGAAGAGGAGGAGCCTATTCTGAATGCACGGGCACGCAGAGCTGTCAAGAGGCAAGAATGGTTACTCAGGAGGAGGTCTCCTTGGGAGTAAGGCTTTGGGCTAATTGGCCATGCCCTTAGCCTATTTAAGTCATGATCACGTGCAATCACATTGCAGGAAACAACGTTCGTTCTTACTTCTTGTGTTTTGAATCCAGTCAAGTCTGATCGGCCTTTGTTTTATCTCGTGACTTTTTCCTGCACATTTATTTCTGGGAGTTTTGCCAACTACCGTATGAACTGCTCTTATCTGCAAGCTTGTTTATTCAGAAGTGAGACAATTATCTCTTGAACTCTTGCTGGCTGTTAATGAAGTTGAATTAACAGCCGGTGTTCGAAAAAAGACTGCTTTAAATGTATTTTTGTTTAAAACGGCTACTAAGATCTTCATTAGTAGACCTTCAGCAGTAAATCAAAAGTGTGTTCGGAGTTTGTGTGTGTTGCATTCTTGGTGGTTTGTAGCTGGGGCAGAACAGTCCCAAAGGTGCTTTTTCAGGAGGCAACTGGACTTTCTTGTTTTTTCTTTTGATGGCGTTTTGCTTCTCATCCAAGAAGCTTCTTCAGCTTTGACAGGATAGTGGGGAATGGAAGGATTTACATTCCTTGCAGACAGCTATGTATTAGTATGGAAATATTTTTTTCAAACTGAGAAACCACATAAAGCACATTGTGGACATTCAAGGCATTTCCAGGGGCTTTTTGCATCCCCAAAGGGTTTGAAACACACAGATTCAGCCACCATCTTCCTTTGCAGGCACCCCTGTCTGGAACCATGCTACAATACCTACTTTCTCTGCAAATTTAGCTGTATTAACAAATCTTAAGCTATATTTTTAAAGCAATTTCTTTTTAGAGTATGCATCTAAAGAAATCTGGATGGTGTTATAGTTCCAGTTGGAATTATTAAAATGGTGAATTGTATGTGACACATATCTCATATATTGTTTTCAAAGACACTTGGCATTTTTCCATGAATTAAACTCTCAGAGTTATAAACATTCCATTCCCCTTCTAATGTTACAGAGCCTTGATCATTCATCCCTATAAAAAAAATTCTAAGGCCAGAAAGACAATGGAGAGTCAGTGATTGGGAATTGCTACAGAATAAATGCTCAGTCATCTTTCATTAGTGATGATACTGGGAATTGTCACCACCACCGTAAACACTTTATGTTAACTTACATTCTTCCTATTATTCTGTAACAGTGCAAAACTTGACTGAATCATTACATTCATTAAGCAGCTGGACTTTGCCATAATGTGAAGGAAAAAGAAAAGTTGTAATTAGCCTGGAAACAAAATCTTTTAAATATACACTTTTGTAAAATTTTCGGGAAGTATATTTGGTTTGCAAATAAATCAAAGAATTAATGAACTAACAGTGAGAACTTCCTAACAGTGAGAACAATTAACCAGTGAAATGGCTTGCCTTCAGAAGTTGTAGGTGCTTCATTACTGGAGGTTTTTAAGAAAAGACTGGACAGCTACCTATCTGAAATGGTATAGGGTTTCCTGCTTGATCAAGGGGTTGGACTAGAACAGAGGTGGGTTCCTCCCGGTTCGGACCGGTTCGCCCAAACCGGTAGCGACCCGCTGGTGATGTCATGATGATGTCACGGATCCAGTTCGGTTGGTGCCGGTCCGTGGATGCCGCCATCTTTTTTTTTAACTTTTTTGGAATTTTTTTTATTTATTTTTTTGGAATTTTTCCCGTGTTTTTTTTCTTATGTGCAGAAGCCGAGTTTCCAGCACTGCGCATGCGTTGCCATCTTGTTTTTGGATTTTTTTGGGGGGGAATTTTGTTTTGTTTTTTTTGCAATGTGCATGCGTGCGCGCAAAGCGCGTGCCCGCCCGCCCATGAGGCACACCCACGCAGCGCGGGAGGAAGCGAACCAGCAGCGAGGTAAGTTAGAACCCACCCCTGGACTAGAAGACCTTGAAAGTCCCTTCCAGCTTTATTCTGATTGATGGATGGATGGATTGAACTGCCCCCAAAGGTCTTTCACTCCCCCCCCTCCTTTAAATATTCATTAAAAAGATTTTTTGATAGCCTTTCAAGTATATAAAGACAGAAGGCTTGGTGCAAATGATGTTAATGTGAAAATTGAAGTCAGAAAATAAGGAGTAGAAGAGAGATTTTAAACAATATTAAAATATGTGTAAGATACAGAGAATGAGTAAGAGAGCATATATATGTATATGCAAACACAAAGTCTCCAGTTATCTAGAAAAGAAATTCATTTTTTTCTATGCTGATCAAGAAGCTTGGACTATGATTTGTGCAATGTATGAACTGTGACAGTACAATATTAAATATTAAAAACCATTGTTCAATTACTATCTGAAACAGTTAATAGATCAGATGACTTTCCAAGCAAGGTACTCATATTTATTATCTACTGTATATAATATAAGTCTAACTTGGAGAAACATACCTTGTATATGAAAGTTAATGAAATAATGATTGCAATGTTTCCTTTATCTGGGGATAATTATGTCATACTGAGCAACTGACAATATATACGGACAAAATCCTAAGAGAGTAATAGAATTTATTTCTCTTCCATATTTCTTCAGGATATTTGGGAACACCAACATTGGCCTCAGTATTTACTTGTTCACCTAATTTCAGCTGTGATGTATAGAATGTTGAAATTATCTAGAAAATGGGTTTGGGCAAGAGATTCAACCATTACATCTCACTCACATGCAGCCTAAAGCCTATAAAAGAGTTATCTTGCTTTATTTATTGTCCATAAAGAGAACTAGCAGCTGGATATTATGTTACACAAGAATGCAGAACCACGAGGACATGATATGAATCAGTAATATTGTCTAAGTTGTGATTTAGAATATTACCAGAGAGAATGAACACCATCCAGAAAAAAAAGGTTTTGGTGCTGATTAAATATGGCTGCATCTTCTCTTTTCCATTTAATCACAAATAAGGAATATAATAATCTTCAGCTTTTGCATCGTATTCTGAGCAAAAGAGAATTCAGCAAAATACACAGCACACTCACACTCTGAAATCAGAAATGTACGGAGAACCTGACATGAAGGCCAGAACTTTTGCTGCCTAAAACAAAGCAGCAGATACAGTACTGACTTCCTTTCACTGCTAAGTCAAGTTGATATTAAGATCTGCAATCATAATAATATATCAATATTGATTGTTCTTATTCTCAATATATTCCCAATAATATTTTGGCAATTAAGAAATTTAGTGCCCTTTCATAACATCCCAAATTAGGGAATTTCACTTTGTTTAATCATAGAGTGAGTTTTATTTAAACATGCAAAGTTTTTGAAAAGAGCTCTAGTCATCATCACATCTTAATCAAAGAATCTATATTTGTTTTCTTTGAATGGCATTACTATTGGTCTATAGTACACCATAGGGAAATCCTGAATCCACATCTCTGCAACATGCCATAGATATGAGCAAATTTGTCCCTTCATCCAGTGATACACAGTAGGAACAGTGATGAAATCCATTTTTTTTACTACCGGTTCTGTGGGCATGGCTTGGTGGGCGTGGTGTGGCTTGGTGGGCGTGGCGGGGGAAGGATACTGCAAAATCTCCATTCCCTCCCTACTCCAGGGGAAGATACTGCAAAATCTCCATTCCTTCCCCACTCCTGGGGGAAGGATATTGTAAAATCTCCATTCTCACCCCACTCTGGGGCCAGCCAGAGGTGGTATTTGCCGGTTCTCCGAACCACTCAAAATTTCTGCTACCGGTTCTCCAGAACCTGTCAGAATCTGCTGGATGTCACCCCTGAGTAGGAAGCAGCTCTTAATGGCCCCTAGTATATCCAGGACATGTGCTAGACCTTTATTTTGGAAATTAAGGAAAGTGTATAATGATGGAGCATGGCAAATTGAACATACTGGACTTATCCATATGATTTTGACCCTGAGGTCACAATAGAAACCCTGACTGTGGCACCCTCTCCTGTGACAACACAGTACACAATATTCTCTCTCCCTCTCCCTCTCCCTCTCCCTCTCCCTTTCCCTCTCCCTCTCCCTCTCCCTCTCCCTCTCCCTCTCTCTCTCTCTCTCTGTGTGTGTGTGTGTGTGTGTGTTTATTCTCTCATTCTCTCATTCATTTATTCCTTTATTCCACTCTCACAGAAGACTGGAAATGCAGCAGTGCTGGTACTGATATTCTGTTGTGTCATCCGTTATTTCTTTCTTCAAAAGGAAAGCAAATAAAAACCTTCTATTAAGCCTAGATAAAAGCCACACTACACTCTAAAGCAGCTGAAGTAAACAATGACATGTTCTTCAACAAAGATGCAAACCTGAGCTGCTGAACTATCTATCCAAAATATATCTCTATCTTGTTCAGATGAATCAAGTGTGAGAGAGGAGTTCTGCCTCCCCAACAGCAATGAATGAACTCTATCACTGTTATGTTCTAACTGTTTCAACTGTGTTGCATGGTTCCAACCAGGTCCAGCGTTTGAGCGGGAAAAAGCTCAAACGCTATTGGCTGGTCTGTCTGACAGCTCCCTATAAAAGGGCAAGCTGTCAGACTGCTCTTTGCTGGTTGCTTACACAAGAGCTGAAATAAAGAGCTGCTTTGGAAGTCTGTCTCCTGTCATCTCTACCCACTATCTAACAATCACATTCTAAGATAGAAGTATTATCTGTATGTTACAAAGCATCATGATACTTTAAAACTGCTTTTCTTTGTAAGACAATCTCTCACAGCTACAAACAAAAGCAAAGCATCCGGCAAATGATTCGGATTGTTTATTGTTTCCTTCCTGGTTCTTCTTTGTCATTCCCCCCCCCCCCCCGTATAAAAAAAAAAAAAACGAGGTTTTTATTTCTACAGTACTTGAACAATGTTATAATTCCATCAGCCTTACACTTGCCACCATATGTATTATGAGTTATCTGTCATGCTGGATCTTTGTCCTGATAACGAGACCAGTATAGGATTGCTGTCACCTTCTTTGGTGAAGCTTCCTCTGTTCAGGAGAAATATGCATCACACATGTTCTAAATACCCTTATTGATCAACTTTCATCCAGATCCAAAACTATAGTTGAATATTTGGCTGCCCACAGACATCTGGCCTTCTCCTTTGCTACCTGAGTACTTGAGAGTCAGATGGCATAAAGGTTAAATGTATTATTATATACTATACAGTATACTGTATAAAAATGTGAAATCACAACTGCCAGTTCTATAGCTGGTGTTGGCCTTGATATGCATCAAATTCTTCCCAAGAACCTAGAATGCTGTAATATATTGGTGTAGTATGTGTGCTGTACCAAGCAGTCTGACCTTTTGTAATTAACAGATTAAAAAAATTGCCAATGCACAGATTTTTCTAAGCACCATTCAAGATTTTTGGTTATGGACCCAATATGCGGATAACCACTGGGACCATCACAGCTGGTTTATGCCATAATCTTTCAATTTCAATTTTCAGAACTTGATACTTTGTGATCTCTAATCCTTTGTCTTCTGTTTCCTGGTATTGCCACATCAATTATCCACACTTTTTACTTTTCAACCACAGTTAAATCTGATAGATTGTGAGCTGAAATTTTATCAGTTTTGGAAATGATTATTCAGAAATCCCACAAATATTTTAACCTATTCATTTTTTTTACTACTTTTCCAACTCTATTATTATTATGGTTGGTCACATCTAGAATGCAACATGCCAAACATCATATTCGTTGAAAAAAAGCATGTTTTATTTATAGATTTGGCAATTCCAAATGATATAGCTCAAAAGGAATAAAAGGCTACATTTAACAGTTAAATTATGGAATAGATACGCAAAAGTTTTTCCCATAATTGGACCAAGGAGAGGACTTTGATCACCCACAAGTGCTAAACATAATTGCTCCACATTAGGAGAGTGCAAGACAAATGTCTCCAGTGAGTGCTGGGAGATAAGGAAACAGACATCTTGCTTAAACCATAGCCAGCACCTTCAAAGGTACTCTGAATTTGCATACTTCCTCTTCTAATCATGTTTTTCAGCTTTTAGGAATCTTGGGATCGACAGGGATAGCACCAGGTGAGTTTCTTTCAATCCTTAGTGAAAGAAGTTTTAAATACAAATTTAAGGACTTAGAATAATTCTATTACAATAAACGGCAAAAGGATTATGAGAAATCACATTCTAGGACATTATTTGAGGGGACTAGAGATCAAGATTGTTAAAAGTAAAAAATAGGAATACAAAGTTGGTTTATTTGATCATATTTAAAATAGATATGTTCTTACTTTTAGTAACCCTTAATGGACTTTTGCTGAAACAGTGAGGCTTCAAGGGTTCATTTAGACATAAGAAATGGGATATGGGAAGAATAGATCATTTGTTGTATTTTAAGAGAAGGTGATGTAGTACAATTGTTTATCCTTGTTATGAAGGGGAAAGTTATTTCTTTATATATTTATTTTTTCTTTGTTATATTCCTTTTTGGTTTCCTTTCTATTTTTCTGTTTGTTTTTTCTTTTCTATACTTTCAGTATTTTTATTCTTTTATATTTTTAGCTTATATTAGTTCTTATCTTTTCAATTGTAACTTTTAAATCAACTTACTATAAAATTATTATATTTCTTACACAGAAACATAAATATCCTACTTTCACCCAGTGAAAGTTACAGATTAGTGTAGACCTGGACTAAAACATAGAGGAAGCCTGCAGATTTTTCTTTTGCTGTTATGGATTCTTTTATCTACAGTATAGTCGGGCTCCTTGTATACTTGAAGAATCTGGGAAATGATTTTATTACTTTTCTATGTATATTTCTTCTGTTATAATAAGTTGAGCTTCCTTAGCAATACTGTGAGAATAGTTTGCATTTCTTTGTACAGGAAACTTCAGTGAAAGAAGTCCCGTTCCTAAGAGGAGTAACTCCATGTCGCTAGCTAAAGGAGATTGTGTTCTTCTTCTGTTATTATTATTACTATTATTTGCACATTGCTCCTAATTTAGTGAGTACTGATTTATTATATAATTGAATCTTTGCATTGGCACAAGCAAAGTATCCCTTTTTGAAGCATTGAAAAAGATTCTCTGAAAGGCCTTCCCAGACCAATTGTCACGGTCCTATCTCAAAAGCCTTATAGAAAGCTTTTTATTTATTTCATATGCAGTAGGTTATTGCATTTGTACTACTTTAAAATGCAAAATAAATACACAAATAAAACAAAAACTGATTGTTTTTAATGTTCATGATAAACTATAGAGTAGTCTGATATGTTATACTGAGCCTTGTAAAATTTGGGGCACTCAAAGTGACTTGCTCACCAAAAACAATTGTTACATCTCTGTCCCTATTAGAAAAAAATATCTTGAAAACTGGCTGGCTGCAATATAAAGGCTTAGGTCCTAGGATCCCCTTCATTTCCAAAAATGCAATTCAGCTATAGATACGACTCACAGGCATCCTGGGGAAATAAAAATAGAAGGTAGCTGCAGTCTAGAGCTTTGTTCAGAAATGCATCCAAAGATCCAGGAAAAAGAAGAAGATAATCTAAGAGGTTGTGGAGAAGATGCTGATGGGACAAGATATGAAGAGGCGGCGGGGAGAAATCTCACCAGTTGGCTTTCTGGGCAACGGATGTGATATTTGTGTCTGGTTACAACCATGTTGGCTGCCATTTACTGAACAAATGAGATCCCTTCACAGCATTCACTTTGGAACAAGGACACATGAAGTCCTCTCAAAATTCCTATTGTTGCCACCAGCTCAGAAGAATGACTATCTATGGTATAACTACAGTCTTCTGCTCTTCGGTACAGGAATTCTTCACATTAGATGTCTAGAACTTAAAAGTACACAAACATTACAGCAAATCCGATTAATTTGGATTAAAAAAAAAAAAGGGAAATTGCTAACTGTATTATAAATCAGGGTTAACCAATTTTGCCCTAGCCAAGCATTATTTTGAAAAAATAAAGAAAAATTAACAACATAGAAGGAATTCTTTAGATTATCCTTTCAAACTGTCTTTACCTTTAAGTCACTTCCTGCCGTCTCCTGTCTATTTGGTGTTTTTTTCTCTCTTTCTCTCTTTTTAAATTCTTTCAAGTCTTCTACAGTTACAGTGTTTCGGCCCTCAAAGTCCCCTCCCAGCCATTTTCATTTACCTTGTGACTCTGACCCTTTGTGAGGCTGAACATTTTTAGTGTAAACTGATCCAGAAAGTCCCCAAGGATGTTATTCTCGTTTATTCACTCAATCCTTTGAATGGAATGGGCTGCATTTGGCAGTGCTTCAGCTGAGTCAGATTCAAACAATATACTGTCCTCTAGACTCTCTCCTACCCACTGTCCCCTGATTTTCTCTCTCTCTCTCTCTCTCTCTCTCTCTCTCTCTCTCTCTCTCTGTGTGTGTGTGTGTGTGTGTGTGTGTGTGTGTGTGTGTGTGTATCTTTTCAAGTGGAAGGCCCTAGGTTTGTAAAAGAGTGTTAATAGATATCAGTCATTTTGCATGTTACATTTCATTTAGAGTTCCCAGCAGACATGAGCAGCCGGAGAAAGGGAAGAAAAGGGAAAAAAAAATTGACGTGGGGAAAATGAACTGTGATATTAGTAATATTGAACTTTTATCAAGCAGTTTTTAATTCTTCTTCTTAATCTGATATCTGTTAAGTTTTCTTCCAATGCTGGCAAGGAGTTTTAAGAATTAGAATTAGGAATCCTTTAACCCAGAGGTCCCCAACCAGCATCAGGGACTGGTTTCATGGAAAACAACTTTCACATGTCCCAAATGTGCAATATTCCTTGCAGACAGCTGGTCATTTGCATCCTTTTAGAGGGTCGTTGAAGCACTTGGAGGTTTATCTGTGTCCTCAGGGTCACCTGAGAGTAGTGCTCCTGGTTCCTGTAAAAAAATCCTGTCTGCAATTTTTTCTCTGGAATATAAATCCTTCCATTCCCCCACTATCCTGTCAAAGCTGAAGAAGCTTCTTGGATGAGAAGCGAAATGTCTTCAAAGAAAAAAACAAGAAAGTCCAGTTGCCTCCTGTCCCACATTTGGGACAACCATGACCTGGATGACTGAGAATCTCTACAGACAATTTTCACATGCTACCTAGATCCTATGCATCTGCAAATGAAGCTCTGCTCACTTGCACGGCCCAGTTCCTAACAGGCCACAGACCAGTCTGTGGCCCGGGGATTGGGAACCTCTGCTTTAACAAAGCTACATTTCAATCTCAGGGTCTTTTCTTAAAAAAAAAATGTTTTGAAGATTTCCCCCTCCCCATGTATTAGCACACTCACTTTCTTTTTATAGTTCTTTGTGACTTAAATGCAGCAGGCTTCCCTAATCAGATGTACTCGAAATGGGATTGATTGCTTCTTTGTTTAAACAATGTGTATGGCTGACCATCTCAGAATTCTGGATAGCAGACAAAAAAAATTTCACCAAGAACAGAACAAAACAACATAATGAATAAAAAGTACCATCTGGAGACTAGAGATCAGTTTAACAGGTGCCAGAGTTCTAAAAGTAATTTTGCAATCAGTAAGGAAACTGCAACTAAGCAAGCTAACAACAAGGCTTTCCTAATTGTCTTGACCCAAATGTTGGAGGGAATGATCAGATGTTTAAGATGTTGTTCCACAGGATATGGGTGGTGACATAGAAGTCATGACTTCTGATTCCCTGATATGTTGATTAATAGAAAGGATCCAAAGAATGCCCACCCTACCAGTTCTGGCTAGCAAAAACAAGTGGAGAAAGCCTTTTCATGTCTTTAAAGCAGATATACAATATTATTTATTATATGATATAGTTTATATCATCCTGAGCCTATCTACCTGGATGTATCACATTAGAGAAGGCTGGAGAAAATTTTCATAGTACAGTAAGAAGCATTTCACTGTTTCCTAAGGGAGGGGCATTCTCATAATATTCATTCATTGTATACATGTTGAGCATATGAATAAGGCATGGAAATTCTGACTGGGAAAAATTGAGGCATCTATAGAAGAATAATTTCATATTTTTCTAAGGCATTTATATATACCAGGTTCAATAGCTCATTAAGCCACAGTTTGTCGATCTGTGTTTTACTGGAAAGCTTTCTCAAGGTTCTATTCACAAGCTTTCTTGCTTTTCCCCTTAAAAAAGGATAATATTATTATAATTCAAATGACTGTATAATATAGGATAGTGAACCATAGAAATAGAATCTATGTAAATATGAATGTTATGGATGATATTGATACAGATATGGAAATGCTGTAATAAGTGAAAATTTGTGTTTTGTTTTTTAATGTTGAAAATGTTTAATAAAAATTATTTTTTTTAAAAAAGGATAAGGGACACTTTACATTATAAAAGGGATATCGTGTTCACATAGGACACACACATCAATTGTCCTAGTGATCCTTTTCAGATTATGTATGAAATGTTCATCATTCATGTCATGCAGTGGTCTGTGTTGCAAATATTATTCATAAGCATTGATGTTCAGTAATTCTAAAGTTCACATATCTAGTTAAAGTCTGAATAGGATGACACAGTCTAGCTGTTCTCGGTGGATAAAAGAAAAGGCATTCAAACTGGTCATCTATTATTACTAAATAGTTTGTAAATTCTGAGTAAATTCTGATTTTCTTTAGGGTTCTAAGGGATAGCATCCCTATCATTGCTTTGAATTTGAATTTTTTATCCAAATGTACTATTTTTGCTCATGGAGAATATTGATGTGTTCACTAAGTACTCACAGAAACTTGATGACACATAATTATTTTTGCAGATTAAGAGAAAAAAAACCTAAAAGATAATGTCTATGGAGATTCTCAGTCATTCAGGCAGGTCATGATTGTCCCAAAAGTGCTTTTTCAAGAGGCAACTGGACTTTCTGGTTTTTCTTTGAAGACGTTTCGCTTTTTCATCTGACTGGATGGTGGGAATGGAAGGATTTATAATCCTTGCAGACAGCTGGTCATTTGCATTCTTTTAGCGAGTCGCTCCACACCCATTTGCACCACTCAGGTGACCCTGACAACACAGATAAACCTCCAGGTGACCTTAACAACTTGCTAAAAGAATGCAAATGACCAGCTGTCTGCAAGGAGTATAAATCCTTCCATTCCCCACCATCCAGTCAGAGCTGAAGAAGCTTCTTAGATGAGAAGTGAAACGTCTTCAAAGAAAAACCAGAAAGTCCAATTGTCTCTTTTTTTAAAAATGGACCTTTGGGACTAAAAGATGATAATGCAGAAAATGATGATGAACAGTTAGTAGAATGTGCAAAAATACTCTAACCAGAAGTTAGCCCTAACCATATGACTCTCTTCAACATCATGTGATTCTGGCAAAAGACGTAGCTGCTTTAAAGATTTGCAGGCTAGTGTTCTTGTACCTTCAGAAGGACCTTTTTGCTGTCAAATTTGATGCACTACACATAATGGCTCAATTCCTTCCCATGATAGATAGCTTGAATATCTGTAGTGGTGCCATCTGTGTGTCCACAGGTAATCATTCTGTCTAAGAGTTTGCCCTTTTTTTTCAGGACTTCAAAATGTCTGGGAAACTTCCCTGGAGATTCATGAGACAGAGGAGCTCTATAAGTGTCCAAATGGAAGGGAAATTGAGTGAAAAAAATCCAACTGGTGTGTCACAAAAGAGCTAAGATTACAAGTTGGTCAATTATCTGATTAAAGAGTTTCTTTCATTTGTAGGTTCTCTCTTTCTTTCTTTCAGTCCTAACTGAAAGCAAAATCTGTAGTAAGTTACTACACTTCTACTTTGGCAGGGATCAACAGCAGGTTTTAAGGGTAAATAAAAGAGGAGGCGTGGAGGGAATCGGCTTTAGAGCTGGCCAAAAGCCATGCATTTTTCCCCCTCTCTCAGTATCAAATTTAATCTCATTTATCTTATTTTCTATAAAATGAGGGAGGAAATATGCCTGGCTCTTTTTTATTTGTTTTTAAACGTTTAACTCAAATAAATGAAATGCTTTTCTCTCCTTAAAAGAAGTATTTTACAACTACCTTGAAATCCCTTTGAATTGCAGAGTGTATAAATCATCTGTCTGCCGTCCTATAACAGAAATATGTCTTCTTATGATCCACACACTCAGCCGTATTTGACAGAGTCAGAAGATAAATTTGGAATGTGTTTTACTGACCACCGAATGAATTGTCATAGCATTTATAGGACCCACA
Source organism: Thermophis baileyi (assembly GCA_003457575.1). Lineage (NCBI taxonomy): Eukaryota > Metazoa > Chordata > Lepidosauria > Squamata > Dipsadidae > Thermophis > Thermophis baileyi. The sequence goes on from QLTV01002568.1 coordinate 151,567, forward strand.
ATTGACCTTTGTAAATTTAACGCTATTCTGTTAAAGAAGATGCCAGAAGAGGCCCACAGTTCAGCAAGGGTTTTTTATTATTATTATTTAAATTCAAAATTTTAAGTTCAAGCATTTTAAAAAATCTTATCTATATACTTGGAGAAGAAAAAGGAAAACTTTTACATCGTGTTTTTATGTTTAAATAAATCATGAAAAAAGTTGTATAATGAAGCTAACTTTCAGATAAGAAGCTTGCAGTCAGATATCGTACACTGACTAGAATAAGCTATGAAATATGGATCCTGAGGGGAAAATGGGGATGGAAGAAAAGGAAACAAATGAAGAAAACAAGTATGTTAAATGTTTGTAGGACAAGAAGCTATGAGTCCTACAGTATAAGGGAAAAAGTATTTTCCCAACAGAATTAATGTAAAGTTCCATGAAGCAGAAGAAATAATTTACCACATATAATAGATATGCAACATCCCTCCCTCCGCCAACAAAATATTTGGAAGACATAAATAGCACAAACAGACAATTTTAGAAATTGAATTTGAAATGAGATGACATGTTTTATACTACATACGTATAATCCCAGAATTTGCATTCTTCTGTTCAAATTTTCTATTTTGAAAGGTTCAATTAACTTTAATCATTGCTGTGTTAGTACTTTCTAGTTCATAGTGTATAAATACCACTTGGCTATTATTTGTATTCTATTATGTAATAACAATATTTTTTTTTTAAAAAATAATATTTCTCAGAAACATCAAGTGTGGATCATGGAGGAAGAATGGGAATGGAAGAAAAAAGGAAAGATATAAAACAAATAATTAAATGACTATAGGACAAAAAACTATACATCCTAGATGGAAAAAAGATATTAGACAAGAAATTATTATCCCAACAGTATTAATGTAAAGAATATGTGAAAGTTAATTGGAATAGAATAAAAGAATTACGTTACAGAGATTCACCTAAATGTGTGGAGTCATTCTAATGGGAAATATGAAAAAGTGGGCTTAGTGGAATGATGAAATAAAAAGATAGTTTCAAAGAATATAATCATAGTGGCCAAGAACCAGAAAAGAACCAGAAAAAAAATAATTTTGATGGACATAAAAAGTTGCTCTGGAAGTAGGTCAAAAGGGCTAAACAAGGAGACTCCATTATAGTGAAGGCAAGTAAAAACAAATGCAATTTGGGATTAAACTGAATACTGTAGAGTATTTTAAAGATGTCATTAGAGATTCTAATTACAGTTACATTAGAAGAATAGTGTTGAAACAAATGCTACAAATGTTAGAGTCCAAGAAAACCTTGATGAAAAAGAAGTAATCAAAGCTATGATCATGTTGTTAAATCCTAAAGCTGTAAGTGTAGACAGTATAACTAAAGAACTGTTAAAATATGGATGTGGGTTGCTTATGCAGTGGGTGCACAAATAATTTAACATGTGTGGAGGTTTCATCTACGTATGCCTGATCATAATAATTCCTAGGAAAATATCCTATTTTAATATTCAAGAATATTAAAACTATGTAACAAAGATTTATGGTGTGGGGGAATTGATATAATACTTTATTATACTTTATGACTGAAAGTACCCATGAACCTTAGAAAAGAACAAATGTAGGAATGAACATCCCCTCAAGATTGGTAAATGTTTTAAGAGAGTTGTTAAAGTTAATTTCATGTTTATTCATTAAATAAATTGATAATTTAATTATTTAAATGGTATGTAATGGTCAAATTCTAAAGTTGTGCTTATAAGATTGTGATTTGTAGATGATAACTGAGAAGAAAGCAATTTTCTTGATTTTAAAATATATCCTCTGGACAGATTAACATTATTTTGTATGGACATGATATTGATTATGTAGTATTATAGCTCAAATTGGAGAGTTGCTATTTGTCATCTCTGAAATCTTGGCAACTACTTAGTTACTTGATTTCCAGCACTGAAAACAATTAGACTTATTTGGATGATATTGAATAAGAAAACATAAATTTAACTCTAGATCTCAGAAGAAATTTAGGAATTATCCTTATTTAAAATTGATGGGTAAAGCTTTTGTTTAGAAAGCATAGGATGAAAATAGCATTGTTATCCTTAATCAGATATTTATTAACGATGCTTTTAAAGCTGCTGAAAGGTTACAAAAAGAATACAGTCTGCCAAAAAAGTTGAATAGCAGAACCTTCACTTGAAGCATTTTTATGTTTTTTGGACCAGATGTACTGGATGCTTTGAAAACCTTTCTGATTTTGAGTGTATTAAAGAAAATTTTAGAGGCTAAACCAGCAATCCAGCTTTATTGCCAGTTGAAACACTTTACTAAAAAAAAATATATGAATAATATACAACAAATTTGGAATGAAGAATTGGAATTCCCTTTTTACAAAATCAATCATCTCAAGTTTCAAAACATGTGAAATGCATTTCTTATTATCTTAAAATTAAGTTGCTTAATAAAAAAAATATCAAGTCTTTAGGACTGTTCAACAGGTAATTTCAAAGGTTGGGTGTCTAACTTTTATGTTGGAGATGCACAGAAATAAACATTGATGGTACATTAGTAAAGATGTTTTGATCATGCCCTCTTGCTTCTTACTGGTTGGGTATTCTTAACTATGGTGAATTGGTTAATATTAAAGATGTTGATGTGTTGCTAAATTATATTCCCAAAACTTGGAACTTGTCTGTCTATCAGAAATTTTGGATTTACCATGCTTGAAATGTTGGCCAAAAGATGGTCATGTGTTCCTAAAAATACACTTCTGTACAAGATGAAAAATTCTGCTTGATGAAATGTACTAACTCTCGCCCTTTGAACTGGCTGTTTTTCTGCCAAAGGAAGAACTGGACGATATGATTTTTGCATGGTCAGGTTCAATCTACTGTTTAAAACCAGAGTTGTAGTGACTTTTATGATTAATATCTATGATTACTATTGTTGTATTAAGATTAAAGGGCCAAAGGTGTGCATATAAAGGTCAGGATGTTATGAATGGCAGCCTTGCTGTCCAGAATCATGAAGCAGTAACTCCAGCATCTGCACAGGATGTTGAAGGAATAACCAATGCCTCAAGATCGTTTTCTTTAGACTCTAGACCTTGAAATTAGCCCAGAAATGTGAACATTATCAATAATATTAATATTTTGAGAGTCACAATTCTCCATGATAATTTCACCTGAGGTTGCAACTTTCATAATTCTTAACTAATATAGCCAAATTCAGATTGGACAAAACTGGCATAATTATTCTAGCAAAGGTGGGAAAATCTCATCCCTGCTTTTATAGAACAGAAGACATGACATGCCCACCACGAAGCATTATGACCCATTATATTTTCCCCTTCTGATCAAAGTTCAGAAGTTCTTTTTTTTTGTATTAGGCATTATGGGAATAACCATTGTTTGCAACATGGACTTTGCATAGTTCCAACTAAAAATATTGACCAAGTAGGCAGCCCCAAGCTATAAAAATAACAGTACAAAAACAGAAATTAAAAGGGTGAATTCTTAGCAACCATGGCCTTTGCGACTTGTTATTTTTCATCAGAAAATCAACAAAGTTTGAAACGTTAATGCTCTGAATTACTTTTGTTTTATTTTATTAACCTTTCCACAACTGGCACATTTGAAAACTCTCTTTCATCACATGCTTAGCAGAAGTTCAAGAGCAGCAAAGTGCTGAGCCAAATTTCTGTCTTCTAAGTTCATGCTCGGTGTGCCATGTTTCTCTTCTAACCTTTCTCTTCTCTGATGCAGCTGATGAGAAATAGGAAAAGCCAACACTGGATACTACCAACCCAATTAAGCTGAAGAAGCATATCTTCTCAAGTGACAACTTAGATTGCTCAATGGAAACATTTCCATTATTCAGTCGATTAACATCCACTGGCTTTCTGCCATGTTGAACTACACGGTTGAAATTCTTCTATATTTCTGTTGGTCTGTCTGTCTGTCTGTCTGTCTGTCTGTCTCTGTCTCTGTCTCTGTCTCTGTCTCTGTCTCTGTCTCTGTCTGTCTGTCTGTCTGTCTGTCTGTCTGTCTGTCTGTCTGTCTTTCTGTCTGTCTGTCTGTCTGTCTGTCTATCTATCTATCTATCTATCTATCTATCTATCTATCTATCTATCTATCTATCTATCTATCTATCTCTACATTTGGGAGTCACCTTTTCAAACACTTTTCTCAGGAATGCTTACACAAGCACACTAAAAAACAGATTAAACATTTTAAAAACTGAAAAGGTGACATAAAATTCAAAATGAAAACAATAAAATCATAGACATCCAGTGGGCTGTCTATGAACAAATTCATCACTGCTTACAAATCTAAATATTAACTTCTTAAAAGGCCCAGGAACATAACTTAATCTTTGTCTCGCCTTGGAAAACTAATAAAATAGATGCTAATATGGAAATGAAACAAAGGGTCCGTAAGTGAGGGGGCACTTTCCTAGGCAGGCAGCCATTAACCACACCTCAGCAAGGAAAACACCCAAAACACCCCCCCCACACACAAACAGGTAGGCTCATTGAGGAAAAGGTTTCTATTGGTTACTATGATCCAAAGTTGTTAAGGGTATAATACCAACACTATTAACTAAGTTTGGAAATCAGCTAGGAATTTTTGTAAAAATTTGGTAATGATTCTCTCCAAATAAAAAGTGCTTGATATTGTTGCATACTTTTTATCTTATGACTGACTTGAGAGAGACTGGAACCCTCAAAGGGAGCCTAAATTATGTCAATTAAATACCCCACATAAAATGACAAGGTCTGGACAAGAAGATACAGATATATTTTAAAGATTAAACTGCTGTCTATTAACCCACCACAAATTTGTCATCCAATAGCAATACAGAGACAGATATTCCATCCTTCTACCATTTAGTTGCTTCTCCTCTACAATTTCCCCCTCAAACATACCTGCTCATTCTTCTATAACCACCCGCAACAGGTTTTATGCTTGGTCACAGGACTGGCTGAGTAAGTACAAACAAGATAAGTAAAACAGTGGATGGAAGATGGAGAGTCCGCATCCACATTCTGATTCTCTTCTGTATTTTTTTTCTACCATTCTGGAAAGTTCATGTTTCGTTGGCCTATAATACAGTATATGGCTCTGGCCCTGCACCAATGCAAGAATCCATAGGCTAAGTCCAGGATGAGATGGCTAGTGATTCTGAGGACCAGAATAGCACTTAGACTTCTATACCGCTTCACAGTGCTTTACAGCCCTCTCTAAGCGGTTCACAGAGTCAGCCTATTGCCCCCAACAATCTGGGTCCTCATTTGACCCACCTCGGAAGGATGGAAGGCCGAGTCAACCTTGAGCCTGGTGAGATTTGAACCGCCGAACTGCAGCTAGCAGTCAGCTGAAGTAGCCTGCAGTGCTGCACTCTAACCACTGCGCCACCTCGGCTCTATAAAACATGAACAGGGCACATGCCAACAGCTTGAAACAGTCTGAGTGATCTGGCAGGAGCCAGTACTGAATATCCAGTTGGCATAGCCATGAACACCAAAAAAGAAACAAAAAAGTGCTTGTTGGACCTGATCAAGTCACAGATGCTTGGATGGGGAAGAGCAACATGGATCACATAAGGCAGTATCTAATATGGTAAGATGTGGCTAACTTTTATATTTATTTCAAGAAAATTTTGAAAATGAACTTCTGATGGGTCACTTTGGAAATGCATTATGGTGTAGGTCATCTTCTCCTACGCCAGTTTTCTGACATCGGGAAAAAGTAGGATTTGGTACCCTTTCAGGCATCTTTAAAAATGGTTTAGCTAAATGTATGGAGAAGGTTCTAGAGCAGGGGTGTCAAACTGGCGGTCCGCAGGCCGGATGCGTTATGCACATGCCACGCTCACCCCGGCTCTGCAAAGGCAAAAAACATTGCAATACGTTGCAATATGACACATGACATGATCAAGTTTGACACCCATGTTCTAGAGAGAAATCATATATGAGGAACCTCATATATGACTGAGAATCTCCATAGACACATATGGGGAAGTGGCTACAAGTCAGTGTTTATAGATTATTTTGGATATCAAGAACAACATGCCTGAACACTGAATATATGCAAGTTTGGTGACCATATCTTTTTAATGTGCTTCTGACAGGGATCTGGTTGACCATCATAAAGATGAAACTTTGATCTAAGAAGCCGTACAAAACTCTTGGCATTCCCACCTTGGATTATATTCTCTGCACTGATTTCCTACAATCTTATAAGTATAAATCAGAGGTGGGTTCCTCCCGGTTCAGACCGGTTTGCCCGAACAGGTAGCGACCCACTGGTGATGTCACAATGACATCACGGATCCGGTTCGTCGGTGCCGGTCCGTGAGCGCCATCTTTTTTTTAAAAAAAACTTTTAATTTATTTTTTCTCTTCTGCGCATGTGCAGAAGCTGAGTTTTCGGCACTGCGCATGCGTCGCCATCTTGTTTTTGGCTCTTTTTTAAAAAAAAATTAATTTTTTTGCACTGCACATGCACGTGTGCGCCCACGAGGCACACCCACACGACGTGGGAGGAAGCGAACCAGCAGCGAGGTAAGTTAGAACCCACCCCTGGTATAAATCAAAATGCTGGTTTTGATTCTTAAAAATCAGACATAGCTTTTAAAATATATATTTTCTATTTTTAAAAAATCTATTTGGCCTAGGCTGATTCCTCACCCTGGAGGGGGGTATTGTTGATTAGTGTCAGCTCTACAGATGGTACAGGGTAGCAATTAACCCAAAAGAGCAGCAAGGGTCATGGTATAACTCCTTCTTGCTTAAAAACTTGTGCTGACCAACTGGCTCCCATCTTCACCCGCATATTTAATAAATCACTAGAGATGTGCTATGTTCCTTCCTACTTCAAATGCTCTACTATCATCCCAGTGCTGAAGAAACCCTCCATCAAGGAACTGAATGACTTCAGACCGGTTGCTCTAACATCTGTAGTTATAAAGACCTTTGAAAGACTATTGCTCGGCCACCTGAGAACAATCATGGATCTACTGTTAGACCCCTTGCAATTTGCCTACCTAGCAAATAGATTGACAGATGATGCTGTTAATCTGCACTACATCCTACAACATCTTGAATCTGACCTATGCAAGGGTCCTTTTTGTAGACTTCAGCTCAGCATTCAATACCATCATTCCAGATATTCTTCTAACTAAACTAAATCAGCTAGCGGTACCTGACCACACTTGTAAATGGATATAAGCTTCCTAACAGACAGGAAGCAGCAGGTGAAGCTAGGTAAAATCACATCAGATATCTGCACAATTAGCACAGGAGCCCCCCCTCCCCCAGGGCTGTGTGCTCTCTCTACTTCTCTTCTCTCTATACACCAATGACTGCATCTCAAAAGATCCCTCTGTTAAAATACTGAAGTTTGCAGAAGATACAACAGTGATTATTC
>QLTV01002568.1:161129-171353 GCA_003457575.1 Thermophis baileyi
AAAGAAAGAAAGAAAGAAAGAAAGAAAGAAAGAAAGAAAGAAAGAAAGAAAGAAAGAAAGAAAGAAAGAAAGAAAGAAGAATTGTGATTTTGGAAAAATGTCCAAGTTAGGCCAAAGTATGCCTCATTGCATGTGTGTTCAGCATTAGGGAGAAAATAAATGTGCTGTTTTCATATTTTTGCTTCAGGGTCAGCCAATATCAGTCTACCATGTAACAGTTCTGGGGGGGGGGGGGCGGGGAAGCTTCACTTAATGATAGAGCTGCCAGAGTAAACAGTGCCTCGAACCAGGGAAATCTAAAGCACATGCGTTATTGTCAGGTTTGGCTTAGCTAGTTTGGCTAATCAAAACAGCAGCTCTGCTTTTAAAAACTATTTCTGCTTAAGCTGCTAGCAGCTTATCAAGACAAGAATAGGCAGGAATGCCAGTCAGAGCTGCGCTCCATGAACTGTGAATAAAATGACACATCAGATCTAATTCTTAAAGAGACTCAACATGACAGTCTAACACAAAGTTAATTATTTTTTAAAAAATAAATATCTTGCCTTTTTATGCTAGCTCATAGCATTGTTTGCAGCAGCAAAGGTTTATATAATATGAAAAGGAATTCTTACAGAAAAGAAACATAAGGAGGAAATACTAACTACTATGATGCATACCTTTGATGTACTATATTTGCAGATACATATGGCAGAGAAATTAAGAGCCAATTGCAAGTCTTAAGTATGGGAGTCAGAAAGCACAGGCACATTTGCATGTACATTTATATTTCGTTCCCAAAACATATCAATGTGTTTAACAACAGCTTAGAAGCCCCCTTCTAAGGGGGTGTGTGTGTGTGCGTGCGCGTGCATGAAAAACATTTTCCAGGTCACGCTTATTCCAAATCTTCCCTGCCACTTTCCCCAACTTTTGCATATAACATCCCATCTTTATTTAATGTATGAATCCATTTAAAAATTAAAAGACAGACACACAGTGGCACGTGAAAAAGTGTGCAAATCTTTCCAGGCTTCTAAAATTCACCCTTAAACAAAATGTTATTTAAAAAAAAAAAAATCAAAAGAACATGAACAAAATGAAGCTCTGTTACAGAAATGCCCTCTTCTAGATAGGGCACATCAGTCTGCCATGGGAAAAAAGCTCGTCAATCTTCAGTGAAATTTCCTAAATTTTCTATAACTCAGTGTGTGATAGTTTGCAAACATCTGATAATTCCATAATTCAATCCAATGGGGACAATGAGCCTTCTGCAGCAGAACACCTCAAAACAGACCAGGTCATGTTCCTGACATTGACATACTTTTATAGGGAGAGCTGTAACTCTAAACTGAGTTGAGCACCACACATCTATCAAGATGTTTCTGGATCTCACCTGGCTTTTCTCGAGGATTCCTCACTGCCTGGCAACTCAACAAGAGCATTTTCCTGTGTAATCAATAGCGTTGCAGTGGTCTGATGGTTCCCTGGGCATAGCAGCAACACACTTGTGTGTGGATAATTTTTTATAAAGGAGATCCCTGGCTACTAAGTATGAAGTTAAACCTTGGCTCTGAATTGTTACATTTACAAGCAATAGTTTCATTTTACAGTATTTGGTTCTTTTTTTTTCTTCCTCTCCTTAGAAAGGAAAACCAGGTTCTTTTAATATTTGAGAACTTCTTGGCATGTGATTATATAAATATGTTTTAGTAGTCTTGTCCAAAATCCACAACAAGCATTGGGAAGATTTTTATGGTTGTTTTGAAGGGCTGACTTTAACCTGGATTAGGGGTCTTGTTTTTTAACATTTGTAAAGATGTAAAAATACAGTTTAATCTCATTAAACATAGCTATTTTTAATCAACGCTAGGCAGTTTATATAAAAGAAGAATGACTTAAAACTTAAAAAAAATGATTATTCCATATTTAAAATATCTACAAACCAATCTTTATTTCTCAGAGCTGACAACTTTCATCCAGTGTCTCCTTTTGCTACTCTCATTCAATGAACTGAAAATGGGAAAACAATAGAAGGAATCAGGGACTGGGATCCAAGAATTATGAGAAGCCATACCCAGTGATATAATTTAGTTTTTCCACCTTATACCTTAAATGTCTTATGAACAGCATCCTCCAATGCCCCATTACAAACTAGTTTTGGAAGTTTCTTTCCTTAAATGTACCATTTAACAATACTGTGAAACAGGGGTGGGTTGTGGATCCTTTTGCTGCCGGTTCACGCTGTGCACTTCGCGCACCTGCAGCAATCAAAAAATAGCTTCTGCGTATGCGCAGAAGCAAAATCCAAGATGGCGGCATCCACGGAGACACTGACAGAACTGGCTCCGTGATGTCATCGCCGAGTTACTAACGGTTCTAAAGAACCGGATAGAACTGGTAAGAACCCACCTCTGCTGTGAAAACTCCACCAGTTGTGTGAAACTTTTTTCACAAGTCTTCCAATCAGTGTAACCAAAAAGGAGGCGAGACTTCCTTTGATCAATTTTGTTTCCCTAAACATATGACATGGGTCTCTTTTACTTTATCCAGGAACCAGTAGCTCCAATATGAAATGGTCTGAGACATCCTACATAATATTAAATATAATAGGAAAGCACAGATTTCTATATTAACACTGAAACCCTTCTGGACTGGACCATGTTCAGTAGCTATGATGAATATATTTATAAGCTCAAAACCCCACTAAACTTCAGTAGAAGCTATTAACTACTCAAGAAAGATTACATAGAATTGTCATTACTGGCCCAAAACAGATATAATCTTGTTTTCCCATTAAAAAAAAAAAGTTTAATGCCAAAGGAGATGAGATTTCCTTCCTTTCTTAAACAAAAATGGAGCAGTGAAGCTAGCAGCATATGGGTATGTATACTTTCCTCCCATAAGGGCTAGCAGGAACTTTGAACAAAGTCAAAGGAGAATGACTTGGAGTGTTAAGAACCCATCCTGCTGTCCTTATCATATCTGGAGCTCCCAAGAGTTAGCTTGAAATATAACTATGCAACCCTCTTATGACTGGATACCAAACTTGGAAAATAGCTCAACTAACTTTTTTATTCAAAGAAGACTGATTCCCAAGTTTAGAACATTACTTGGAAAAACTGGGTTTCCATCTTCTGAGGAACAATATATTGTAACCATGCTGGATAGAATAGAGTCGATATGGGATAACAGTTGACTGACATCAAGGAAGATCCAGGTTCTAGGCCACCCTTAACTGCAAAGGTTCACAAAGTAACTTTGGGCCTGTTGCTCTCCCTCTGGCCAGATTACCTCACAGGGCTGTCATTGTATGGAAAAATAGGAAGAGAGAACAGTAGTAATCTTATGATTTTAAAGGAAAGGTAAGATATACATCTAAACACTGGTTGACTAACTTTGCACCCACTGAGTGCTTAGAACACTGAGCTTTCAAATTACACATTAGAGACCGAACACCATAGAGAGTTTTTAACTGGAGACAGGAGTTAGACAAGTCTGTAATGCCTCAAATATCTTAAAAACCACCTGAATTTATGCCATTCTGTGATTGGTTCAGAATCTATGCCAAATCAGAACACATTCCTACTCCTAAGGTTTTTTTAAAATGGGATATCTAATCACATATCTCCCAAATCATACATATTTTGTCCATTCATAGTATTTCAAGCATAAAATAAGCAGTGGCAGGAAAACATTCAAAGAACCCCAAAGCACTGGCTTTTTTTTTTTATTGTTTTATTTTTGGTAGGTTGGATAGAATTTTCCCAGGCTAGCATGCAACAATATGGATCCAGCATAATCAAAACCATACTGTGTAAAGTACAGGGAAGCAGCAGTAGCTGTACTATGAAAAAGATACATACAGAAAATTAATCCTGAAGTCCTACAAAATGCTACCCGAGTTTATAAATTTATTTCAAGTACTCTAAATCGGAGTAAATGAAATAATCAAATGATTTTGAAGGTCCAGTATTTTGTTCCATTCATAAACCTTTATTAACAGGCCTTTAATCCTTTCATACCGTATATATACTGTTTTTGCTTCTTGTGATTCAAAAGTGTTGGGTGGGACTAAAAAGCATATCAGTATCACAATTAAATATTTGATTGCATTGTAACAGATTGGCATTATTTTCTTAAACCTCTCCCCCCCCTTTAACAATAACAATAGGAAACATTCCCATTTTTAAAAAAAAAAAAACCTTTAGCAATAGGAATGTCTTATGTGAGCATCCATGAATGTGTGTGCAAAAAAAATAAAAAAAAATGAGTTAACTTAAAATAAAAGATGCTGCTCAGAATAATTGCAATTCCAAAGCCAACTTCCTAGGTATCCAGCATTATTGATATGGAAATCACATCATTTCAGGAATCTGCAGTCAGATGTGTTCATCACTGTTTGAAGCCACTTTATGTATAACCAACTTCCTTTAAAGTCTTGAGGCCTGAAGAATTGATAGCAATATTTAAGAGCAGGAGTATAGTATTTCCTTGGGAACTTCAAATATATACATAAGGAGGAGAGTATAGATAATTTACCTAAGATAGCTGAAGGTGAGGTAATGAGCCGAGGTGGTGCAGTGCTAATGAAGGTAATGAGCCGAGGTGGCGCAGTGGTTAGAGTGCAGCACTGCAGGCTACTTCAGCTGACTGCTAGCTGCAGTTCGGCGGTTCAAATCTCACCGGCTCAAGGTTGACTCAGCCTTCCATCCTTCCGAGGTGGGTAAAATGAGGACCCAGATTGTTGGGGGCAATATGCTAACTCTGTAAACCGCTTAGAGAGGGCTGTAAAAGCACTATGAAGCGATATATACGTCTAAGTGCTATTGCTATTGCTATCCACATTAGCTAAGTCTATTTATAACATTCATTCCTCTCCATGAGAACCCTTATTCAAGTTTTGCAACTGGAGCACATTGAACCACCAGGCTCCTTGGTGGAGTAATCACATGGTGTCTCCCTTTGAAGGTCCACTTTCCCTAATCTTATGTTCTTGCATGTCTGCCACAGGATAAAGCCAGGTAACATGGCATGGGACTCTTCAGAACTGGAACAGCTGAATTCACTTGGAGGTTCTTCATAAACTACATGGAAGTCCTGGATATTGCACCACTGATATATTTTTTCCTCTTAGCAATATTTATGGTCCACCAGGAAGTATGGATTTGGAGTATTGATCTAGGTAAGTGCAACATTGATTGCCTTGTAATATCGGATCTTCAGGAGTTATACACCATATTCCTGGGATTATATAAAGTATGAGTAAACAAGTTCAAACAAAGGACTTCCAGTTACACTGTAAACCCCAAAATATTGGGCAGTACCTTGAAAAGATTAACAAGACCACAAAGTCAATATGTCAAAGGTAGGGGGAGGCTACTGTATCTACTATCTATCAAAGCTTTGATAGCACATTTATTGGATATGGGGCATGATTTGCAGCTCTGATCAGAAGGCTTGTGTAGATTGGCTGCAGTAATAATGCCTTTGGTGATGAGCTGATCTGATCCTGTGGCATTTGGACCAATGTGCTGGATAGAAAATTGCAATAGGCAGACAAATGAGAAACAGAGTCTCCCCTAAAGAAGATGTGGGATAAAGAGTGGCTCAGGTTAGTGGATCAAGGCTGGTTTGCCCAGAAACATATCATCAACTCAAGTGTAAGAAAGACACTTACCCTGATTTCCCAGAAGGGCCCAGACTAGCTAAAGGAAAAGTAAAGTACAGGCAAGAACATGGACAATTTTGTTCTTGATACTATGCTGTACCATAACCCCATAACAACTGTAAGGAATATGAGTTGGAGCTAGTATACAACTTTTTGAAACAGGTTGTCAAGCATCTTATTTGCTTATTACCCCTTTGACTCTTCTATGTTCCCCATTGACCATTTCTCACGCCACAGAGAAAACTTTGTGAATGAAAGTTACTAATTTTTCACATATAGCTCCTGTTTGGAATACCCTTACTCTATTTATCTCATGCCTTTTATTGTTTTATCAATCTATAAAATACAAAGAAAAATAAAAAAAATAGGAAATTAAGGGAAGGAAAAAGAGAGAGGAAAAGAAAATATGAGGTACAAGGGGGAAAAAAATGTGTTGACTTCTGAATACCCATTCTCTAAACATGAGTGCAAGGAAAATGAAAATACAAGTTCAATTACCTAACTATATAGATTCTATTGTAAATAGCATATTATTATCCTGATGTCTTTTTTTTAATTTAAAAAACACCATTTCATTATATCACATTGTTTCAACTTTTGGGGAAAAGAAAAACTTACGCTAAATAATCCATAAACATGTTCAGCTGAAGCAATAGAAATGTTGTAGATCAGGGTAACTATACATTTTCTGTCCATGCAACTGTCCTCTCTCAAAACCAGCCACTTCAAAAGTTCCCAACCACATCTGAAAAACCCTTTTGTTTACAATACTTGCAGCCCAGTTGAATTCCACATGAGAATTAAGCAACCTCTTCTAATCAGGCATTCCTGGCTAAGATTAAAGATGCACTAGATACAGATGATTGAAATTGACTAGTATTCCAGGAATGAATTGTTACCCTCTCCGGTTTAATTAGATAAATGGCTAGGAACAATCCTGTAGATAGGGACCAGTGTAATTTCTGAGCTGAATCATTGTGTCTTTTGTGGGGAAAGTAACAAAGTGGGTGGTAATGGGAAAGTTCTAGAATCTCCCACATTACACAGCAATGGAGCCTCTTGATGGACGCACACTGGTTCACATAAAACACTAAGAACTTTTGAAACCATGATTTGTTGAACAAGAAGGAGGCAGTGGCAAGCCAGCTCTGTATTGTTGCTAAGGAAAAACAAGCAAACAAACCACAGATATATTCTTGTAATCATTAGGTGTAAAAGTTGACTCAAAATAGCATTTACCACTGGTCAGGGCTTAGCTCGGTCTAGGAAAGCATGCAGAGTTGTTGTTTTTTAAATCACTGTCCTTCAGGTGGAAATAGGATCTTTCATCCCAAACAGTAAGATAGGCAAATGTTTATAATGATATAGCAGGAAAGGCTCCAAACTGACTGAAGCGCTCTCTTTTGCATGCTTCTATTCATTTTATAGAATTTATAAACCATAAAGGAAGAATATGATCCAAAACTAACACTAGGAACAAAGGAAGAGAAATTGCTTGTGGGGTGTACAGATATACATACATATATATTTTAAATCAAACTAACAGATGAAGCCAAGGTTTTTCACTAATTCTAAAAACATTTGCTTTACACAGTTGGCCATATCCCAATCTTTCACTTGCTTTCTGAACACCATCTTGAAAGAATAGGGATGCATCAAAAAGAGTTGGCTGCAAACCTAAGGAGGTTTATGAGATGCAGCTGGATCCATATCATAATCTACCTTCAGTTCTCAGGACATATGCACATGTTTTATGGGTAGGTCTTCTGTAAATGGCAGCGTTTGCCTGCCAAATATAGTACATGTAAGTAGGAGCTAGGAAAAGAATTAAATGCCTTCTACCTATGGGCCAGAGCTGTGATCATCCTGAATGTGATCTTCTTGTGTTTTGTTTTGTCTTGTCTTGCTGTAGCATCGGTTTTGGAACACAAAATGGAAATGCATGCTACAACCTCATGTTTGCTGTGTTGTTGGAGTAGCTAAGTGCAGACTGAAAACAGAATGATCTGGAAAGCCCACACACTCAGAGAGAGAGAAATATTCCCCAAATTAAATCTATTGTGGTATGTTATGTTCCCTTTGGGATCATTCTGTTTATCCTATGACTGAGTCAAGTTCTAAATTACAAACATCTATTGTCATTAAACAATGTTCCCTTATAAGACATTTGTGCAAAATGGTTATTGCATGCAACAGTTTCCTTTCTGCCAATTCAATTCTTCATGAGTATTTAGGCAGATACCTTCATCCTAGACAACTGCAGATTGTAAATCTGGACTAATCCCCAATTAAAATTAAATGGCAAATTAAATGAAAATCCTGATCCTTATTCCTAACTCTTCCCTTTTAGTTTAAGGACTTTACAAGGTATCCAAATAATAACTAGAAAAAATTAATCAAACTGTTTATTGGCAAAATAATCAGTAATGTGTGGCAGGTTTTTGTATTTCAGAAATTAATATACTTTATTTCTGAAATAAGAGTTTCCTTAATTTGGAAGAGTGACATAAGAAGTCTGTGATGGGGAAAAACCATACCTATCCTGCACCTTAAAGATGGGAATATACTTGATGCTTGATAGATCTTCAAAGATTCTCCTATAGGTCCTTGAAAGTTGTATATATCAGTATTTATCTACTGAGTAGCTGAAGTCACACCTGTTTACATGAACCTATGAAAGCCTTTTTTTTAAAAAAAAATAACCATTCCAAAATCGGGATGGGAGAGTTAAATGGCTTTCACCACAAGCGTCAAAAAGGTCCTCAGTCCTCAATGGAATTCAGTGTTCCCATTAGCCTGGATGGAAACACTTCTCTGACATGAATCCAGCTTCCACAATGATCAGATTATCCAAGCATTTTTTCAAAAAGCATGCAGAGCATGGCTTATGGAATACTTTCCAATCTCTTAATGATAGATCTATTCTGGGTCAGAGGACTAAAAAAGGAAAAAGAGGGGGCTTCAAATGGTAAATTTGGCAGCAGTCCAAGCTGCTGCCCAATTCTCTTTCCTAGCAGGATACATTGGGGGGGGGGGAGATTGTGCAATTGTTTTCTCTGCAGCCCTGGTTGGATATGATCCATTTTCAAACTGGATTTTGGTTTTGCCAGCTTCTCTTCCACATCAAATTTGGTCTCATATTCTGTTTTCAAAGAGTTTTCTGCTGCTAGAGAAACAAGTGGGCACATGAACTGGCAGATGGGTGGAGTGTATAGCCATGTTACACAACTTCTTTCAACTTTTGGTAAGGTTGGGAAGAGTAAAAATTATGTGATATTCAGCCAGTGGGCCAAAATCTCTTTAAAATGTTTGGAAGAGTACTGTAGGGTTAATCCAGTTTGTGCCAGCCTATTGTCATTTTCGACACTCACTAAGAATAGAGTCTGTCATCTGCACCTCTATAACTGTTTGGTTTGGTTCTGCAACCCAACAAGACAGACACAGACTTCAGAGGATAATTAGAACTGCAGAAAAAACAATTGCTACCAACCTGCCTTCCATCCCTCACCACTGTCAAACTATTTACTAAGTCTGCACTACTATTAATCTTCTCATCGTTCCCATCACCCATCTCCTCCCACTAATGACTGTATGACTTTAACTAGTTGCTTGTATCCTTACGATTTACATTGACTGGTTCCTAATATGATTTGATTGCTTATTTGTACCCGGACTATCATTAAGTGTTGTACCTTATGATTCTTGACGAACGTATCTTTTCTTTTATGTACACTGAGAGCATATGCACCAAGACAAATTCTTTGTGTGTCCAATCACACTTGGCCAATAAAAAATTCTATTCTATTCTGTTCTATTCTATATGGCTTTTATATATCTTAAGTCACGTGTTCAATTACAACTCTTTTCCAATGGGGACACTTTCAAATGTTCTGGAGGATACTGGCCCTCATTTCCTGAGATTTTAGCCCAATGCAGATGGAAGATCAAATATTCACCGAATATACAAAACAGTTGCAACCATTGGATGTTCTCAGAAACAAGGCTGCCTGACAAAAACAAGGATGCTTTCATGGATGACAGTTTGAAATATTATTAACTGAATTAAATGCTGGATAAAGCACCTGCACTTAAAAAAAAATTCGCTCCAAAGTTTTTGATGTTATTACTTTAGGCCACTGAAAAATGAATGATGATCATAACCCCAGGAGGAATTTTTAGAAAGTTATCTGAAGGGAAAGGAAAGTGTATCTAAAGACAAGCTTTGCCTGTTATCTGCTACTAACTACTGTACTGCCAAGCAAGAGCAATGTGGAAAAAATAATTATTAGTGCTGCAAAGTATTAGAATTGCAAACGCGATAGAAAAACAAATTGCCTTGCTCACTTCTGTCTTTTTCAATGAGGCATGGTTAGGTTATAGATGGACCAAACCAAATGTTGGCTGCATTCCTGATCACTATTAGAAAGTAACCATGAGTTGCCATTAATCTAGCAAGAGAAGGGGATAGATAGATAGATAGATAGATAGATAGATAGATAGATAGATAGATAGATAGATAGATAGATAGATAGATAGATAGATAGATAGATAGATAGATAGATAGATGGATGGAT